>JALAZF010000838.1:1200000-1536580 GCA_022829125.1 Lathyrus tuberosus
TTAGAAACACGTTCATAGGAAAGGAAGAGAGTCTCTGGGAAAACCGAACTGTGTCTCGGTGGAGCCTTATCTCCATTAGGTACACACTAGAGCTCTCAAGCTGAGGATGCCTTACCCTCGTCAGGAAGTTCTTCCACTAAGGGACTCTGCCCTTTATTTTATGTTTGAGACGGAAAAACTTCAGGTTACTCTCAACAAAGTTCAGCAGGAGAAGAGGTCTTGGAGGAACAAGTACCGTATTCTCAATGTGGAGTGTAGGAAAATACAGCAGCTATTAAGAGAAAAAGATGCTCTGATTGAGATTTTAGAGCAACATGCTGTAGAAAATCAGGATGACCAAAGGAATTTGCTCTCTCCTTTCACTTGGTAAAGGAAGGACAACCCGACAACGGCCCAAGAGCCCTGGTCAAAGAAAAGGAAAATACCAGAACCAGCACCTGAGCTCTCCTCAGAGAAGACTCAGGATCCATTAGCTTAGATTTCTTTTCACAGCACTATGTAAATTACTGTATTTCCATTTCCGCAATCCTTTGAATTCAATAAAATGGGGTTTCCCCACTGTTTGATATTTGCAATCCAATTGTCGAAGTTTACTTTGAATAAACATATAACATATATAATCATTGCATATCATTCGTCATTCTCGCATAACACCTTCTTCTTACCTACGAATCTCACGTTTGCGTCTCGATTCTAAAGTCAAACTGTCTCATTCGTACAATACTCGGGCCAATCATCAGAAAAAGATGAATGATCTCGAGGAAGAGAACAGAGAGTTGAGGGAAAAGATCGACACTCTGAAAGAGGATCTGAGAAAGCTTTATAACGACATGCAAACTCTAGCAGAAGCTCAGATGCAACAACAAAGGACTGTGATCTCAGAGATCACATCGACGCCCATAGTGGAGAAGTCCGATCCTTGGTACAATATTCTGAAAGATCGTCCCTGGGGCATGCCTATCAACTATATCCTGGAAGGATACGTTTCGATGATCACTGAGGATCAGGGAACCGCAGCAGGAACCGCTGGGCCTGAAGGTTACAAACTTCGGGAAAGCGAAGATGCCAAGGGCATGACAGCAACTCCTGAAGGTTACAAACTTCGGGAGGCACCGAGAGTCTCGGCCATAATGACTATACCACCACCCGTGGTACACACTGTCCCGGAAGGACAGATTCCACAATTGCCTTCGGGTGGAAACGAAAGCATGTTCGACAAAATGAATGAATTCCACAAACAATTCCTGGAAATGCAGAAAGAACTGCAAGCCCTTCGTGGTCAGGATCTATTTGGAAAGGACGCCGCAGACCTTTGTTTGGTCCCCAATGTGAAAGTTCCGCACAAGTTCCAGGTACCTGACTTTGAAAAGTACAAGGGTAACTCTTTCCCTCAAAGCCACTTGGTGATGTACGCTCGGCGAATGTCAGCTCAGACAAAGAACCAGGAGCTACTGATTCACTACTTTCAGGATAGTTTAACCGGTGCCGCATTAAAATGGTACATGGGTTTAAATCGCGCCACGATCGGTACATTCAGAGATCTTGGCGTTGCCTTCGTTCAACAATATAAATACAATTTGGACATGGCACCGGACAGAGATCAACTCAGATCGATGTCACAAAAGGACAAGGAAACCTTTAAGGAGTACGCTCAAAGATGGCGTGAAATCACCGCCCAGATTTGTCCACCTCTTGAGGAAAAAGAGATGACAAAGATCTTCTTAAAACATTGAACTCATTTTACTACGATAGAATGGTCGCCAGTGCGCCCAGTGATTTCACCGAGATGGTGGGAATGGGAGTTCGTCTTGAGGAAGCCGTCCGAGAAGGACGTCTGGTAAAAGACATTGGATCATCAAGTAGTACGAAACGATACGGTAGTGCTCTCCCTAAGAAAAAAGAGCAGGATATTAGGAATATCTCTCTCGGAAAGCAAAGGTGACGATATCAACCAGTAGCAGTTGTAACTCATGCTATTAACCCATCTCCTGTTCCTACGTATCCACCTCATGTTGCGCAGAGCCAACCTAATCAACAACAATATCAGCAAAGGACACAGCAGCCTCTTCAGCAGGCTCATCCTCCATACAACAACAACCGTACAATGCGACCACCAGGGTTCGACCCTATACCCATGGTGTACGTGGAATTGCTTCCATTATTACTGGTCAAGGGGCACATCCAAACTAAGTTTCCTCTTACAGTACCAGAAAATCCACCTTTTTGGTTCAAAACGGATCAGACTTGTCCTTACCATCAAGGGGGACCAGGGCATAACATAGAAAATTGTCTCAGTTTCAAATCCGATGTGCAAAAGCTTGTTAGGAGCGGGGTCTTATCTTTCAAAGATACAAATCTGAATGTTCTCACGAACCCGCTGCCTCAACATGAGAAGGCCACAGTTAATTTGATAGAGGGAGAGTCTAACGAAAGCTATCAAATTCATGATGTACTCTTATTAAGGGCTAACTTGGTCAAGATGTATTGTAGACAGAGCAGGTACGACAATGTGCCACCTCACAATTATCACCAGTGTGATATTTGCTCTAAGGACAATCAAGGATGTTCGGTGGTGCAAACAGCTCTACAGGAATAATTGGATCTCGGATGGATCCAAGAGCATCGAGTTCATGGAGTCAACATGTCCTATACGAATTCCGACATTGTTCAGAACCACGACATCCGTGCAATGAGTGTCAACTTGGTGGCGATGCACTCAAGGCAAAGCTAGTACCATAATCTGCCGCGACATGATAACAATTCCTGTCTGACTTGCTCGGTAAACAAACAGGGATCCTCTTTTGTACAAGAGGCCCTCCAGCGTCAAATGGATCTTGGGTGGATCTAGGACTACCATGATAGAAATCCTTATCATATCAATATGATTCAAATCTTTGATATTCGTCTGATGAATACCAGCTTGGTGGAGGTACACACCAAGCAAGTCCAACTTGGTTTTCTCACTTCTCACGATTATCTGAACTGTAAAGTATGCAGTGAGAGTAACCAAGGGTGTGCTCTCATTCAAAGAGCTTTACAACATTTGTTAAACCACTGGTGGCTTCCGATCTATCTGGATGAAGACATGCAACAAATCAGTGTGCTTAATGGGAACCCTACTCGGCGTCAAAATCAGGATGTCCGATCTATGGAAACTGACCTGCCAAGGTTACATTGTATTCAAAGCGGGCATGGCCAAGTGCCACCACACAACTACGAGCGCTGTAGAGTCTGCTCGGAAAATAATCAAGGATGCTACCTTTTGCGGGCAGCTCTTCAAGGTCAGTTGGATCATAAAGAGATTCACCCATGTCCGAGTCTCGAGCCAATCGACTGGACACCGGACTAATTCGCTGATCAAATCAGAGACGTTGTCATAATCTCTGATCATCAGCAGAACAAGGATGTTTGTACCATCATCCCTCTACTGGACGAATCAAAAGTTCCTAGCCAGGAACTGATTGAAGCTACTTATGACAGTCAGAAAAATCAGAAGGCTCCTGTAGTTATCTATCTGCCAGGACCATTACCGTATGAATCAGCTAAGACAATCCCTTACAAATACAGTGCAACGATAATTGAGAATGGAAAGGAAATTCCATTACCCTCCGTAGTGAATATTACAGACATAAGTCGCGTAACGCGGAGCGGTCGAATCTTCAACCGAGGAGTTGGAGAACTTACTAAAGAAAAGGAACTTCAGACCGAAGCTCCTGATCCACCAGTCGGTCAATCCAGTAATCCCGACCTTTCAAAAAACAACGATAAGATGATGAAGCTCATCCAAAGGAGTGAATACAACATTGTTGATCAACTGTTACAAACTCCTTCAAAGATCTCGGTACTATCACTTTTACTCAGTTCCGAAGCTCACTGGGAGGCTCTCTAGAAAGTCTTAGAGCAGGCCTTTATGGAACAGGATGTGTCAATACGACAGTTCGATAGTATCATCTCTAACATCACTTCCTGCAACAACTTAGGATTCATTGATGAGGATTTGCCAGAGAAGGGAAAACGCCACAACATGACGCTCAATATCATAGTTAACTGCCAGGATGATGCTTTAGCCAGCGTACTGGTAGACACCGGATCGGCCATCAACGTTATGCCGAAGTCCACTTTAATACGACTATCATTCAAAGGATCCCCGATGAGGGGCAGTGAGGTTATCGTCAAAGCCTTTGACGGATCTCGGAAAGAAGTTATCGGCGAAGTCGACCTTCCCATAACCATCGGTCCTCACACTTTCCAAATCACGTTCCAGGTCATGGACATCCGGGCAGCGTACAACTGTTTATTAGGAAGACCTTGGATACACCAGACTGGGGCAGTCACTTCGACGCTGCACCAGAAACTGAAGTTCATCAAGAACGATCAACTCGTCACGGTCTGTGGAGGATAAGCCTTGATCTTGAGTAACCTATCAACGACCACTTATGTATAACCAGAGGAGGTCATTGGAACTCAGTTCCAAGCACTTTCGGTGAGCAACGAGAATCAATCAGAAAATGGAACTTCGATTTCCTCATACAGAGATGCTCTCAAAGTGATCAAAAATAACAATACAAAAGGGTGGGGACAACTTGTCATTCCTACCGATAACAAAACAAAGAAGGGTCTTGATTTTTCCACGACCTGCACCCAGACAGCTGCTAACGATGAAAGTCTTCACCCCATTCAGGACTTCTTCCACAGTGGAGGTTTCCTTCACCCAGTGCCTCAAGCAGTCCATACCATCAACGAGGGAGATCCCTCCGATACAGAGGAAGAGTGGAAGTCCTATCTTAACGAGGACAGTTATACCTCTCAGGAAGAGGTGCCTACACCGTTTTGCTATCCTGCACAGAGTTCGAGATTTATACCCAGGTCAGATCTCAGAATGATATACGGAAGTTGTGATCCGGAAGGATGTCGTGCTCCACCAAACTCATTAGAGGAGGACACTCTGATGAAAGACAACTTTGACCACGACTATTATGGCCCAATGGATGAACTGCCTATCTGGAAGCCGTACCCAAGAGACGTGGGGCAAGAGAATCAGTCGAACAATGAAAATCAGCTGAGCATCATTGAACAAAATACCTACGTCCCCACCATGTCATGGGATCAACACTCAGGTCATTTAGAAAATGTCCAGAGCGACGATGAATTCGCAAAGTTTGCAGGACTAGAATTCATTAACTATGCTTTTCCTGAGGTCAACGTCATCAAAGGAGATGACTCCTCTAGTTCCACAAAAGTGTGGGACACCTTAGGACAACCGAGTGGAAAATACGACTATATGTTCAAGTACACTGCTCTTGAAAGCTCTCGTATCAGGCTCGAAGACATCCAGCCGACTGGATGGGGAGATTTGCCTGAGAGCACAAATACTATGCAAAATACAACAGAGGAATCCTCCTAGACAACTCTGCCTGGGAGACAGATTCCAATGATCCTGCTCCACCAGAAATCAGCGTTATTTCTGAAGACAAATCAAGGAAGGTACCAGACTTTGTGATTCACCGAGGAGTTCGCCGCCAATGGGTTGCTGTCGATGTTCTGAAGATTGTTCATAAGTCAAAGTAATTGCCGTCTTTAACCTTTCACCCTGCCCAGGTGAAATGGATGTTTTGATAGGGCTCACTTTCTATAAATATACCTCTTCGCTTTGCCCAAAGCGACAGAGTGTTGTTTTATAGGGCTGTAGTTTCAAGAATCGACTTGTTCATAAATAAACGTCGTTCTGTAATTTCTGCATTAATTGATGTTTTCTCTTTTCGTTTTTTCAGAAAATGGTAATCCTAAAAAACAACTCAATAATAAAAACAAGCAGTTTTCAGAAAAAACATTGCACACACTCTTGCATTTTCTCTATCCCTTCTAAACACAAATCATACCGCCATGCAGATTGCTTGTTTTAAACCCCGTTGAAACATACGACCCGATGCCTTCTCCCAACATTGAGTTCCCGGTATTTGGGGCTGAAGAAGAAGTTGACAATGAAATTCCAGAAGAGATCTCCCCAACTACTCAGGCAAGAGGAAAGGTCCATCGAACCTCACAAAGAGCCGTTGGAAACGGTCAACATAGGTTCGAAAAAAGAGAGAAAAGAAATCAGGATTGGGGCACTGCTCAGTCCAACTGCCAAAGAGAGTTTGACAAAGCTTCTCAAAGAATTCCCCGATGTATTCGATTGGTCCTATCAGGACATGCCAGGGTTGGATACCAGCATCGTGGAGCTTCATTTACCGTTAAGGTCAAAATGTCCGCTAGTGAAACAAAGGTTGAAACGGACTCACCCAGACATGTCCATCAAAATCAAAGAGGAGGTACATAAACAGATTGACGCAGGTTTCCTCGCCACATCAAAATATCCTCAATGGTTAGCCAACATCGTACCTCTTCTAAAAAAGGACGGAAAAGTCAGAATGTGTGTGGATTACAGAGATCTAAACAAGGCTAGTCTAAAGGATGACTTTCCTTTACCACACATTGGCATGCTGGTAGACAGTACAACAAAGTTCAAAGTTTTCTCCTTCATGGATGGATTCTTGGGCTATAACCAGATTAAAATGGCGCCGAAAGACATGGAGAAAACTTCGTTCATTACCCCATGAGGTACCTTTTGTTACAAGGTAATGTCGTTCGGTTTTAAGAACGTCGGGGCAACCTATCAAAGGGCCATGACTACTCTGTTTCATAACATGATACACAAGGAAATCGAGGTATATGTCGATGATATGATTGACAAATCTAAGACAGAAGAGGAGCATGTGACCCACCTGTCAAAACTATTCGAGCGGTTGAGAAAGTACAAACTTCGCTTGAATCCCAATAAGTGCACATTTGGTGTCCGATCAGGGAAACTTTTAGGGTTCATCGTCAGCCAGAAAGGAATTGAGGTTGATCCTGACAAGTTCAAGGCCATTCAAGAAATGCCTTCTCCGAAAACTGAAAAACAAGTCAGAGGATTCCTGGGACGTTTGAACTACATCTCCAGATTCAAATTCCTCATGACCGTGACATGCGCGCCGATTTTCAAGTTACTCAAAAAGAACCAGGACTGCGTTTGGACAGAGGACTGCCAAACCGTCTTCGACAGTATTAAGGAATACCTGTTGAATCCACCGATTTTATTACCTCTGGTGGAAGGAAGACCACTGATCATCTACTTAACAGTCCTAGAGGACTCAATGGGTTGTGTACTTGGCCAACAAGACGAAACAGAAAGGAAAGAATCTGCCATATACTATTTAAGCAAGAAATTCACCGACTGTGAGACTCGGTACACTATGCTTGAGAAAACTTGTTGTGCTCTGGCTTGGGCAGCCAAACGTCTTCGCCAGTACATGATTCGTCACACTACTTGGTTGGTCTCCGAAATGGATCCAATCAAGTATGTATTTGAAAAACCTGCTCTCACGGGAAGAATCGCCCATTGGCAGATGTTATTATCAGAATATGACATCAAATACCATGCTCAAAAAGCTGTCAAGCGAAGTATTTTAGCCGATCATTTGGCTCATCAACCGATTGAAGATCAAGAATCAATCGGATTTGACTTCCCAGACGAAGATGTCATGTATCTAAAGATGAAAGATTGCGATGAACCGCTACCCAGTGAAGGGCCAGAACCATGTTCCCAATGGGGACTTATCTTTGACGGAGCAGTTAATCATTACGGAAATAGAATTGGGGCAATCATTGTTACCCCTCAGGGTACCCACATTCCTTTCACTTCCAGACTTACATTCAAGTGTACAAACAACGAGGCCGAATACGAAGCTTGTATCATGGGTCTCGAAGAAGCGATCGACTTAAGGATAAAGGACTTGGATGTATATGGCGACTCAGCTCTGGTCGTCAATCAAATCAGAGGAGATTGGAACACATACCAATCAGGACTGATTCCTTACAAATATTATGCAAGAAGGTTGCTACCTTTATTCAATAGAATCGAGTTTCATCATATCCCTCGTGAAGAGAATCACATGGCTGATGCATTAGACACTTTCTCTTCCATGATTAGTGTAGGTAAATGGAACGACCTACCTAAGATCGATATAATGCGCCTTGAACGGCCCGTTTAGATCTTCGAAATTGAAGCAGTCATAGACGTCAAACCTTGGTATCACGATATCAAATGCTTCCTTCAGAAATAAGAGTACCCACCCGGGGCACTAAGGAAAGGCAGAAAAACCCTCTGAAGGCTGGCTGGCAGCTTCTTCCTGAGCGGTGATACACTCTATAAGAGAAACTTTGACATGGTCTTGCTCTGATGCGTAGACAGACTAGAAGTAAACATGCTGCTAAAAGAAATTCACGAAGGATCCTTTGGCACTCATGCCAACGGACACACAATGGCGAGAAAAATTTTGAGAGTAGGGTACTACTGGTTGACCATGGAATCCGACTGCTACAAGTACACGAGGAAGTGTCACAAGTGTCAGATATATTTAGACAAAATCCATGTACTGCCAACACATCTCAAAGTTCTTTCTTCCCCATGGCCTTTTTCCATATGGGGAATCAACATGATTGGGATGATTGAGCCCAAAGCTTCAAACGGACATCGGTTCATCCTAGTAGCCATTGACTATTTCACCAATTGGGTCGAAGCAGTATCATACGCTAATGTAACCCGACAAGTGGTGGTCCGATTCATTAAAAACAATATCATCTGCCGTTATGGTGTTCCAAGCCAGATCATTACGGATAATGGATCTAACTTGAACAATAAGATGATGAAAGAGTTGTGTGCAGAGTTTAAGATCGAACACCATAACTCATCTCCCTACCGACCCAAGATGAACGGAGCGGTAGAAGCAGCTAACAAGAACATCAAGAAGATCGTTCAAAAGATGGTTGTAACCTATAAAGACTGGCACGAGATGCTACCCTTTGCTCTTCACGGTTATCGCACATCTGTCCGCACTTCAACAAGGGAAACCCATTTCTCTCTAGTATATGGTATGGAAGCAGTGCTCCCCATAGAAGTAGAGATCCCATCAATCCGGGTATTGATGGAAGCTAAGCTAACAGAAGCTGAATGGTGTCAAAGTCGACACGACGAACTAAATTTGATAGAGGAAAAGAGAATAACGGCACTATGCCACGGTCAGATGTATCAGCAAAGAATGAAGAGGGAGTTTGACAAAAAGGTCCGACCTTGCATCTTCAAAAAAGGAGACCTTGTGCTCAAAAAGATACAATCATTTCTCACTGATTCCCGGGGTAAATGGACTCCGAATTATGACGCCCCCTATGTGGTCAAGAAAGCTTTCTCAGGCGGCGCCTTGAGACTTGCAACCATGGATGGAGAAGAATTTGCCTACCCCACAAATGTTGATGTAGTCAAGAAATACTTCGCCTAAAAAAAAGAAAAAAGAAAAAAAAACGTCTCGGTGGATTGAAAATCCGAAAGGGCGGTCCAGGAAAAAATTAGAGACATGATCAAAAATCATCCCGGTGGATTGGAAATCTCAAAGTACAATCCAGGAAAAAGTTAGGGATAATGGCAAGTAACTATGTCCAACAAAGGGGCAAATCCCCAGTAGTAGTCATGCCCTCCATCAGAAAACTCCAGTCAAGGTCATCTTCGACAGAAGCTCAGGATGCCCAGAATTCAAAGTTGGTAGAAGGATAATGGTCGTTATGTTTCAATGTAGCCCTTTTCCCTAAAATTACCATTTTCTAACTTTGTAAATACTCCATGGAATCACGCGCTTGGCTGATTTCCATCCTATCAATAAAATTTGAGCCCTAGTGCTTTTGTTTGCAATTCTTATTTATTTTAGCTTTACAGAACGACGTTTTAACATGATTAACGATTCTTGAAATAAAACAAAAATGAATTTACTTGTAAAAATTTTTCTGTTTTTAAATAAAGATGGCAATTTCTTTTGACTGTTGAACACCGAAAGAACGTCGCTCGCTTCTCCAGAAGTAATCGAGCTTCAAAGTGCAGAATCAAAGTACTTCTTCTAAACTAGTGCGCCTGAATGAAGGATCAGCTGTATCAGATGCGACTTTCCCATCTGATACCCTCGGCCGAGTTCTTACCTCCTAAGCCCGATCAACAGTTGTTCCCCACGGGAACTACTTTCTCCTGAGCAAGGCAGAATTGCTATCTTGAACCAGCGGTACTTCTTCGTCCCAGCAGTGGTCGAGTACCCAGTCGTGTTCATCCGTCAGTTTGTATGTCGCGTCAGTTTTGTCAGCATATACATACATACATCATGCATTGTAGATTTGCATTCACATTCATATTGCATCACTATCACTTTAGTCGGTCTTATCCCCTAGTGATAAAAGTCCTCTTATCAATCAAGTTGTCAGCCCTTTCCTCGTCAGGAAGTGTTGCGTTTGAACAATCTCTCTCCTCCAGTTTATTTCTGGATTGGAGTTGGCCTTGACCACTTTGATTACTTGAACCTCTGAAAGACCAGAAAACGTTCGACAAACGTCACTCTTCGCCATTGAAGATGATATCTGCGCTTTCCCAGATTGAGGAAAATCCCTAGAGAAATCCTCGCAATCGGAGATTCGGCAATACAGCCGTTTTTCTTTGAAAAATCCACTGACGAAAAGGTCATCAGCACCTCGAAATTGGATAACATCATATGGCATTTATTCGAGAAGATCCCGAGAAAGGTATGATGTAATACCCCCAAGCAGAGACAGTCTCTTAGGAGACTCGTTTTCCCCCAGTAGGGTTGACAAATGGCATCTCCAACAGAGAAGTTTGTAAACCTCTACAACTCAGACGACTGGGTTCCCCAGCAAGTCTGACATCAGATCTTTTTCTATCAAATGGCATCTCCCCAGGAAAATTCGGCGAGAAATTTGAAGAAAAACCGCTACGAATAATGCTTTTTGTCAAGAATGTTTATTGACAAAAGAAACTAAGGCCGGTTCCTTGGTAGGAAACCAGGATCGAGGGGAAGTTTATAGCAGAAACTTAGGCCAGTTCCTTGGTAGGAAACCAAAATCGAGGGGAAGTTTACATCAGAAACTTAGACCAGTTCCTTTGTAGGAAACCAGGATCGAGGGGAAGTTTATTCCAGAAACTTAGACCAGTTCCTTGGTAGGAAACCAGGATCGAGGGGAAGTTTACATCAGAAACTTAGACCATTTCCTTGGTAGGAAACCAGGATCGAGGGGTAGTTTATTCCAGAAACTTAGACCAGTTCCTTGGTAGGAAACCATGATCGAGGGGAAGTTTGCCTTTTCTAAGCATCATTGCTTAACAAAAGAAGATGAATGCGCAAATTGCCATTACTAACCACCATCAAAATTTTGGGTATTCCGATATTTAATCCTCTTGCACCCGGAATGCCCGAATACCTTCACCATTCACACCTTCGGGTCCAAGAAGATTAAATAGGGGCATCTGTCATACCCCAAATTTTGACCACTAAGATTTCCCATCATTGGGTAAATCATCACCACAATATGGGTAAACCATCATACCTCATCAATCTCCTCAAAGATGGGTGAGCATTCACTACAATCAGGAATTAGGGTTTCAAGCCCTCTTTGAGCCTTAGACAAAGGATCAATCAATAATTGACATGATCTTCAACTTGTCTAACCTCTCAAACATCCACAATGGATCAAGAGGACTCCCACATCAAGGATTAAGCACAAGGCTGCAATTTTCTAAGTGGATCAAGCCTCAAGATCGTCAGTGTCACCAAATTAGGGTTTTGGTCGACCAGGGCCTCCAGGTGGAAATTTTCCTCTGGGCATGAGCCAATGATTCAAAGTATAACCTAAAATGCTCCATGAAACCTCATGGACCCAATCATCAAGTAAATTTGGCCTCAGGGGATGCATTCATCAAAAATCATGAATTAGGGTTTCTTGACCTAATTCACCCCTAAGTTGACTTTTGGGACAAATCATGAGCCAAGACCTCAAGAGAGGATTTAAGGGTCTCTAAATAAACCACATTCATCCATTTGCAACAATGGATTGATCCAAGAAGTTTGATCAACAAGTTTCAAGTTCATCAGAACCATCGTTAGGTTTTCGCGGAAAAAAGTCAAATGTGCCTTTGACTTTTGACACAGGCATGCTCCCAAACCTTGGGACATGATTTAATAAACCCTATAATACCTATGAAATCAATCCATCAAGTTTGATTTAGGTCAATGACTTGATTTCATAGAGGATCGCACAGTTTGGAATTCATCTGACAAAAAGTCAACTGTGCACAAAAGTCAACTTTGACTTTTTGAGATTTTTCACAATTATGGTGCTTTAACCCTAAAATGATGTTAATGTGTGATTAGAATCATCATTCATCAAGAAAAATCAAGAAAAATGGGATAACTTGTAAAAGGGGTAACCATAAAAACTTAGAAATTTTTCTAAGTTATGGAACAAAGTGGATAGGGTACCAACTTTGGAGGATCATAACTCCTAAACCACAAGGCCATTTTTCGCCATTCAAAGATGGATTTGTAGCTCTCATTGCCCTCTGCAAAAGCTTCAAACACAACTCATTCCAATTCCTCATGGATTTTAAGTTATGGAATGATCAAAATCACAAAAAGTGAAATTGTCACTTTTTTCCAACACTTAGTGAAATTTTCACTAAGTCAGAATCTGCCTTCACTTTTTTTCAAATGTAGGGGGATTTTTCACTTGGATCCAAAAGGTATCAAAACCAACTATGATCAAACAGTTATTGTATCATATGAGGGCTTTCCAAAATGGGCAAGAACTCCATCAAATTCCACTTGAGCCATGAGATATGACAATGCCAATATGCCTTGCTGCAAGCTGTCATGGCAAGGGAGATTTGGGAGTTTTGCTCGATTTGCTCAAATTTTGCAAAGGGCAAGCAACTCTATCCATCTGAACACCTCAAGGGGGATCCAAGGAGGGACAAACACTGATCCATCAGCCTCCCAAGTCTTTGGAACCAAAAATAGCATGCCAAACCTAGAAATCCCTAAAGAGGGGACAAGACTCCAATTTTGGTTTGGAGCACTTAATGGATGCACCAAGGTGGCATGGACTGAGCCATTTCCAACTGAATTCAGTCAAGACTTATCCAAGACCAAGGGAACCAGTAACCTGTGCCCTAACCTCTAGTCAATGGCTAGAGGAGACTTAGATTCTCATTGCTCAACATTGGCCAAACCGCTGCTGCAGTTGCCATTCACTATTGCAGCAAAAAAAACTTGCTCTACTATAAATAGAGCTCATTTGTGATCAGTTTGAGTACACCAAAGCCATCAAATAGATGCTTTCCTCAAAATCACATTCTCACTTCCAAATTTGCCTTCCAAAGTAAGTCACTATCGGGTTTTGAGTTTGAGAGCTTTTCCAACCAAACCAATCACACACACACACACACACCTCATAAACATCATATAGAGGTGATCCAAACACTCACAAGTGACCTGTAACACCAAAATCACAAAGTCACCTCTCAAAACCTCAAAATTGGACTTTTGTACATTTTTCAAGCCATGTCTTGATTCAGTCACTTTCCAAACCAGATAAAACCTCAAACACACTCCAAATATCATCATTGAACTGTCCCAAATGGTTCCACACATCTGGAACCCCATTTGAGGGAGTTGCTATTTTGGTCACTTTAGCCCCTTTTGCAAGAAAGAGCTCAAACTTTTTCCTGAGGTTTCCAGCTGATTCCAACCATCCTAAAAGCTTCTGAGAGATCATTTGTGGGTGTCCAAAGCATCAAATCATTTCTGGAACAAAGCCCTTGGCAGATTTCACAAAAGCTCCAAAAAGAGGTAAGCATCACAGCTTGGATTCTTTGAATAATGCTTTCTTTTGATGTCCACTGATCATGCATCTCTTATACATGTTATATGTGTTGTGTTTGCACAAATTTATCATGTAAATCATACCTGTGCCAAGAGGTAGCATAGAAAATGCAAATCATGGCCTATTTCAAAACCACCATCGAGTTTTTCAATAGGAGCATGATCTGAAAAAAATACTACCACCATTGGATTCCTTGTGAAATTCTAGGCAGGATAGACCTAAATTTTGTCCCAATCCATGGAGAAATGAGAAAGTTATGGCCTTCACGTTTTCAACCAAAATCTTGCCTTGCCTTGCCTTGGGCCAGGCCAAAAACAAGGTAAGCCTTGTAAATTTGTGGTTGGGTTTCAATCAACGGATGTATCACCACCCCAGTAGTAAGGCGCGCGCCCTATACACAAGAGGTCTGGGATTCGAATCCCCCTCGCCCCAGATCCTCTTTTTATCACTTTTTCATAATTTTATTATTTTTCTTAATATTTTTAATGATTTGAAAAATTAATAACTCCCTCAATTTTAATCATTTTTTATTGGTTCTTTTTGCAAAAATCACAAAAATGTTGAAATATTTTATTCAACAAAAAAATAAGTTTATATTATTTATTTAATATAATTAGTATTTTTGTGAATAAATTCATTTTTAATTGTTTTTAAACATTTAAAAGTGAAGATTTACTTTGAAAATCAAAACCAAATGAGTTTTAATTCATCTTGTGATTAAAACCTCATTTTTCAAACCTCAAACAAAATTCACAAGTGGTTTATTCAAACTTCGCATTGGCCTTTATTTGGTTTTCTTTAAATATTTACTTTTAAAGGAAAACAAAATTAGGGTTTCTTTGATTTTCACCCTCACAAATCATTTTCAAACACTCATTGGCCTCTATTAGAGTGTAAGACCCAACCCTTTTTGAAAACGAAAACTTTTTGGGCCTCAGTGTATTGTATAAGTCCAGACACTATCAAAAAGTTCGGCGCGATCGTCGCCTTTTTAAAAAATCCATGGGCCTCTCCTCGAGCTGTAAGCCCCATCACTTGTACAAAAATAATCTTTGAGTCTCTATTAGAGTGTAAGACCCAACCCTTTTGTAAATACACCACTTTTTGGGCCTCAGTCATTGTATAAGTCCCACTGTATTTTCAAAAACAACGGCGCGATCGTCGCTTTTTTTTTAGCAAAACCAAATGGGCCTACCTTTGTGTTATAAGCCCCATGTCTTTTCCTTTGGGCCTCTAATAGAGTGTAAGACCCAACCCCTTTTGAAAACCAAAACCTTTTTGGGCCTCGGTCATTATATAAGACCCACTGTGTTTTCAAAAATCTCGGCGCGATCGCCATTTCAAAACAAAACCTTGGGCCTCTCCCTGAGCTATAAGACCCATTCCTTAAACATTTTGGAAGCTCTACAACCGAGTAAGTGTTTACCCGCTTTCATATATATATATATATAACTGTATCGTGGGGCTGCTCACTGTAAGTCTTCTTTCACATACTTTTATATACTTGTCAAATATCAACTATGTAACACTAGTATAGTTATTTAGAGTTTTCCCCGGCAACTACATCTAGCACTAGGTAAAGCCCGTTGGTCACTCTTAAATACAAACAAAACTAGATCCCCATAGGATTACCAGATACAGTCTTCCCTCCTCTTGGGGTTAAACAATATGGAGACGTGAAAGGCAGCATTCTCGATGAACCCTTTCTCAGACTGTCACTCTTAGAAATCGTCAAAGAAACTTTACTCCCCAAAGTTGATCTATTCTCCGTGAATAGCATCTCTTGAGTTTCTTCCAAATTCTCAGACTTTTCTGGCTTGATCTATTCTCGGTGAATGGCATGTCTTGAACTTCTCGGGGTTTAGGGACCCATATGCTTCTTAAAAGCATCCCTGCCTCCTCTTGGGCGTTGTACAAGGACCCTATGGTTCTTAAAAGCTCTCATGCCTTCTCTTGGGCTTAGTACAAGGACCCAGAGACCTCTACAGGTATAGGAACAGAACCTAGCCATCAATTTGCTAGAGTCGTCTTTCTGAGTCAAGTGTCAGACCAGTTAATGGGTTGACCTTCATCCCTTAACATACCAGCCTTCTCTTGGCCATCATACAAAGATCATTCGCTTATTTGAGAATCAATTTCTCAAAACACCCGTAGACTTGGACAGTCTAAATACCCTTTGGATTTCCCATTTCCTTAAAGAACAGGAAATAACCCTGATCTTCTGATCAGTACCAAAGCACAACCTTACCTTTAATCGTTCCCTTCATAAGAACTGATTTTCTCATTTATCCAACATAATGGACCTGTCAAAAAACTGAAACAATCACCAGCACAACTAGCCTCCTCTTGGGCTTTGTACAATGATACTCCCCACACTCTCTTATTGAGTATAAAAGACTCTCTTGGTGAGTCAACCACTTTTAGCCTCTATCTCGGGCTTCGTACGAGATATTAAAACACTCTCTTGTTGAGTATAAAAGACTCTCTTGTTGAGTCAAACCTTTTTAGCCTCCGTCTTGGGCTTCGTACAAGACACATATAAAAGCACTCCCTTGTTGAGTCAGTTACTCATCAACACTCTCTTGTTGAGTCAACCCTTTTAGCCTCTATCTCGGGCTTCGTACGAGACAAATAAAAAACACCCTCTTATTGGGCCAATAGCCTCCTCTTAGGCTTTGTATAAGGAAATCTCGGTTGAGTTAATCAACCTTTTAGCATAAATCTGTGCCTCGCTCATAGTATACAAACATCAACAACTCCTTTTCCCCCCATCTAATTGCTGTAAGCGGCAAGCCTCTAGATTATTTACATGCATGCCATTGTCCCTCTTTTAGCATGAGAAATTCCTAAGGAAAGATAGCATTGCTCTACACTGAGTTAAAGTCTTCTCCTTCAGGTCAAAAGTCCTCTATAAAGGAAATTATGGCATTGCTGGATTCACATATCCAAGTTAAAGTAATTCTCCTTTATAATCAGTCACCCAACAGTTGTGATAAACAGACCATTAGAGATGACAAATTCTCTCTCAAATAAACTCTTCAGCTTCACATCTTGAGCTTTGAACAATATACAAACCACCTTTAGCTTCACGTCTTGAGCTTTGAACAAGACACCAAAACACCTTTTTCCTCCCATAGAATATGAGGAACTACGATCGCTCTGATTTCCCTGTTTCATTAAACGGGAATACGTAGGCATAAGATTGAAAAATCTTAGCGAGCATACTTATCAAAAAACCCAAAATCCAGTATCTCCATCAATCAACCCAAAAGCATCAAATCTAAACACAGTACCAAAAACCTCACAAATAGTCCAGACACTCTATTCTTAACAAAATAACCGAAGAGAGACCCATGTCTTAATAGTGTCTGTAAACCAATAGTCATCTGCTTAAACTCAGTATGCAAGCAGGGTTAACTGGAGACATCTATTTCCCTTCCTTAATAAGCTTAATAGGATAAAAAATGAATCGAACTGTAGTACCCAAGCGATAGTGATTTGAAACCACAAAAACCGCGCTACACCAAGCCCGATTAATCATATCCTCACAAGATCATCACATCATCAAAACAAGCATAAAATGGGGGTTTCTATGCCTATTCATCAATACAAGAAGTGGAAAATCGAAGACGGGACCACAACACCCTTTTTTAGGAAAATTGGGCATATTTTGGCCTGGTTAATCGATTAACCATTTGCAGTGCAATTGTGTTAATCGATTAACACAGGCAGAATTGGCATAATCTGCTGCTTTTTCATGACAGCACCTTTGCACACACCTTGGTCTTGGATTCTACAGTATTCTTGTAGCATGTGGAATATTCTAGACATCTCTAGACATTTCAAAGCTATTCAATTCATTCCAAGTACATTTGTTCTAATGCTTCTCTTCCAAATAAGTGCACCATATTCCTTGTTTTCCAAGCATCTCCACCTTTGAATGTTGAAGTTCACATTGGGATTGTTACCGAGTTGATCCTAACTAACCGAGTTAACTACCTTGACTTGGTGAGTCAAGTGTAACTAACTCCTAGCCTAGTTCCAAACCCAAGGCTAATTCCAAAGCTAGCTCCAAACCTCTCACACTCCAAACCAAAAGTCTATATAAACAAACATTCACTCACTTTTCAAGGGATCCACCATTTTTCACCAAATTTCTCACATTTCACTCTCAATTCTCTCACATTCTCTCTGATTTTTTCTGCTACATCTTCATCTTCATCTCAATTCTCTTCCAAAACCTCACCAAAGCTCTTCATTCTCCATTGAAGAAAAAGCTACTTTCACCTTGAAAGTGTTTTTTTCTTGATCTTAACCTTCATTGCCATTCCATTATACTGGTTTTTGTGGAGTTTCAGTAGCTTTTGGATTCATCTCAAGTGATTGATTCAAGTTTCTTCGGTGATAATTCTCATTTTGGAGTTTTCGTCGCGATTTGATCGGTTTTGACACGTTTAAGATAGAATTGAAGATTCCTCTGGTTTTCTTTGATTCTCTTCATCAAGATCACATTGCAACATTTACCAAGGCACATCTCAGCCTTGTAGGTTGGTGGATCTCATTCATTTTACTGTTTCGATCGTTTTCGTATCATTCGCGATGTAGCTTCGATATTTTTGCATGTGAATTGATTATACCATTGCTTGATCCATGATCTTGATTGTTAATTGATTCTATTGTTGATCATTTACTGCTTTTAAACTTGATTTTTCGTGCATAATTGTTTGCCCTAGCATTGGAGTGATTACACAATAAAAAAGTTGGCCAAAAGCACTTTTCAAAACTGATTTTCTACTCCCTGTCCAGTGTTAATCGATTAGCACTTTGCAGTGCAATAGTGTTAATCGATTAACCAGTGTTTTTTTTTTCATTTTTTCAAGTGTTAATCGATTAACACTTTGCAGTGCAATTATGTTAATCGATTTACACTGAACCAGAAGGCCATTTTCTTGCATTTTCAAGTGTGTTTGCCATGCTTTCTTCAATCTAACTTCCATTGATTGTCATGCTTGATTTTATGGATGTTTTAAATGTCATTTAACTTCTGTTTGAAGCTTAATCATGAACTTTTGTTGTACATTTCCGATTATTCAAATTGTTCATGTTTTGGTATCATGTGAATAAAATCATCCTTGCATTTCTCTTTGATCACATAACATGACTTTGTGTTGCATATTTGTTGATCATTTGGTACTGTTTTGTATTCCCTTTCTTGGTTTTGCATTGAGTTCATTCTTCATGGATGAGATTAATCTTGTATAATCAATAATTCACACCTTTTGCTTTAATGGTTTTCCATTCTCTTTGGAAAATTGTTAGCATAGAATTTCCCTTTGATTAATTGATCGAAACCATGTTTCGATTAGTTGATCCTCCCTCTCCCTCTCTCTAGGATCTCTTTAGATCTTCTCTTTCTTTATTCCCCGTGGAGTTGGAGTTAGCACGACGTACGACGCACGATGCAACACATTGGAGCGCTGTACAAACTATAGTTGTTACGCTGTCCACTTTACAACACACTGGAGCACTGTACAAATTGGAGTTGTTATGCTGTCAGTTTCTTTTTCCACACTATACTTTGAGTGCTAGAGAAGGAATGAGGATGGAATTGTCCTGCCCTCATTCTGGCTATTTCTTGGGTAAAGGCATTGGCCCTCTCATCGAGAATAGTCACCTCTATCCTCGAGCTGTAGTGTTTTTCCTTCCCCAGTCAAGTTGGTCCTTGATCTCTCCTTGCTCTTTCGATCTCTCTTTTGATCAATCACCTTCTGGGTTAAGATCTTTTGTTTCATGGGTTAGCAAACTATCTTGTTTCAATACCCTATTCTTTTCTTGCGGTCAATAATTTCTTTTTGATTCCCCTGAAGAGTCTCCTTCCTTTTTCTTCGGTTAAACACAGTCTTCCTGTTAAATACTGAAACCCTTGCGGAGTTCGCAACCTTTTCTTGGTTCATCTCCCTTTATTGGTTAATCACTGTCTGTCAGTTAAAACACCAATATCTGTACTCCTTCTCAGTTAACCACAGTCCATCTGTTAAAACACTGAGTTCCTTGGGTTAATCGCCTATTCTTGGTTAATCACCCTTTTCTTTAGTTAACCACAGCCTGTTTGTTAAAATACTGAATCCCTTTTTGAGTTAATCACCTCCTCTTGGTTAATCACTCATTTTTCTCGATTAATCACAGTCCGTCTATAAAGAACCGAACCCCAGCGGTTAGCAACCTCTTTTGGTTCAATACCCTTCTTCGTTGGTCAAGTGTTGTTTGTTCAGTCAATACCAACACCCCTGTTGGGTTACGACCTTCGATCGGTCCTACACCCTTTCTTCTGGTTAAACACAATTTTCTCTGTTAAAACCAATGATTCTCTATCCCCACAGAGTTGCAATCCTTGTTTCCTCGGTTAACCACTGTTTATCAGTTAACATACCGATGTCCCCTCAGAGTCAAACACCTTTCTTTGGTTCGAACCTCTCTCTTGTAGTTTATCACAGTCCGTCTGTTGAAACCAATGCTTCCCTTATCCCCAGCGGAGTTTCTTTCATTCTTGGTTTTGACACCATTCTTTTTCTAGTCTCTTGTGCAATCGCTCTTACCATGTGGTATTCCCCAGTAGAGTTTTTCTTTTACTCTTGCTCTTGGTTTTGACACCACTTCTTTTGTTTTCCTGTTTCTTTCTTGTTTTGTTTTCCGTTTGGTTCCACGAACTACATAAGCTCTGATTTTGCATTCTTTTGAATGTATGATACGTAGGCACGAGATCGCAATGATCTTGGCGAGCACACTTCCACCCTTCTTTCCTTCTCCTATTCCTTTCCTTTTCTCCGTCCCCTGGTTCCTAGAACTACGACGCTCTGATTTCCTCATTGCACTATGAGGGTACGTAGGCACGAGGGCCCCAATCCTCCGCGAGCACTTTCCTTTTTTCTTTTCTTTTTCCCCCTTCTCTCTCTTTCTCCCTTTTCCTTAGCTAGAAGCCTTTAAATAGATAACCCTTCCAAGCCTAGAAGCAAGCGAAATGGTTCCCGTCGAGTACGACGGATGCGTTAGGTGCTAGTAACTTCCTTTCGCATAACCGACCCCGTTCCCGTTTCTCTTCCCCTCGGGTTTTATCGATATTTTCCCTGTCCTTTGGGACTAAATAAAGTTCGGTGGCGACTCTGTGTTATCTTTGCGTGTGCAATTCACTCAGGATGTAAACCAGCCATCTTCAGTTCTCATATCCCTTTCACCGCAAGATTGACATTTGATTGTACCAACAACATGGCGGAATGCGAAGCTTGTATCATGGGGTTAGAAGGGGCTATTGATCTACGGATCAAAATCCTTGATGTATACAGTGATTCAGGTTTGATTATCAACCAGATCAAAGGGGAATGGGAGACTCGTTAGGTCAACCTAATACCTTATAAAGAATATGCTAGAAGGTTGTTGCCTTTCTTTGATAAGGTCAAATTTCGTCACGTACCTCGGACAGAAAATCAGATGGTGGATTCATTGGCAACATTAGCATCTATGTATAAAGTGAGTCGGTGGAATGAGGTACCTAAAATCATAATTATGCACATGGACCGGTCCGCTCATGTTTTTGCAACAGAAGAAGTGGTGGATGGTAAGCCATGGTTTCATGAAATCAAGTGCTTCCTTAAAAGTCAAGAGTACCCATCCGGGGCATCCAGCAAAGATAGAAAGACTTTGCGGAGATTGGCTGGTAATTTCTTTTTGAATGAGGACGTGTTATATAAGAGGAACTTCGACATGGTCTTGCTCAGATGCGTGGATAGACACAAAGCGGACATGTTGATGGAAGAAGTTCACGAGGGCTCTTTTGGTACCTATGCCAATGGGCATGCAATGGCCAGAAAGTTATTGAGAGCAGGTTATTACTTGTTGACCATGGAATCTGACTTCTTCAAGCATGCAAGGAAGTGTCATAAATGCTAGATTTATGCGGAAAAAGTGCACGTGCTTCCCGTTCCTTTGAATGTATTGACCTCTTCTTGGCCCTTTTCTATGTGGGGCATTGATATGATTGGACGGATTGAGCCGACTGCTTCTAATGGGCATCATTTTATCTTGGTCTCCACTGATTACTTCACCAAATGGGTGGAAGAGGCCTCGTTTGCAAATGTTACCAAATAAGTGGTTTCCCGTTTAATAAAGAAGGACATCATCTGTCGTTATAGAATACCTAAAAGGATCATTATTGACAATGGTTCAAATCTGAATAACACGATGATGAAGGAGTTATGCCAGAGCTTCAAGATCGAACATCACAATTAATCTCCATATCGTTCGAAGATGAATGGTTGTGTTAAGGTAGCTAACAAGAACATTAAGAAGATTATGCAGAAGATGGTTATGACATATAAAGATTGGCATTAGATGGTACCATTTGCTTTGCATGGTTATCGTACTTCGGTACGTACCTCAACAGGTGCAACCCCTTTTTCCCTCGTGTACGGTATGGAAGCAGTCCTGCCATTGGATGTTGAGATTCCTTCTTTAAGGGTCATGACAGATGTGAAGCTCAACGAAGCTGAGTGGGTTCAAGCCAGGTTGGATCAGTTGAACCTCATTGAAGAGAAGAGAATGACAACCATTTCTCATAGACAATAATACCAAAGCAGAATGAAAAAGGCGTTTGACCAGAAAGTGCATCCTTGGTGTTTCCAGATGGGTGACTTAGTGTTGAAAATGATCCTGCCTCCTCAGACAGATCACAAGGGCAAGTGGACTCCAAATTATGAAGGACCATACATTGTGAGAAAGGTTTTCTCTGGTGGGGCCTTGATGCTTTGAACTATGGATGGTGAAGATTTTATATCCCCTGTGAACACAAACGCAGTAAAAAAATACTTCGCATGAAAGAGACTTGCGGGACCGCAAAAAGAAAAGGTCCATGCAAAAAGGGGCATCCCGGCGAACCATAAAAAGACAAGGTTCGGGCAAAAATTAGGGATAAAAAGAATTGAATAAACCCGCAAAGTTGAAAACCTGAAAAGACAACTTTGGCACCAAAAAAAGGGTATCCCGGTGGATTGAAAACCCAAGAGGGCAATCCAGGCAAAAATTAGGGATTTGAAAGCGAGAGGTTGCGGTATGCGTTCTTGTCTCATCTCAACAAGTGTGAATTCTGAAGGATAGGAATCGGTCTAATCAATCTCTTCAAAAAGCAGAGTATTTGAGAGTGTCGGAGACATACGAGTCATAGCCGACTTGGAACTTGAAATAAATCTGTTTCCACATTGCCAATCAGTGTATTCTATTTTTTTCTTTTTGCGCAATTACCTCTTTTAGGAATTTCTTCCATTTGTAAATGCCTATTTACATGCCATATTCAATCAATAAAATTTATTTTCATTCAAAAGCTTTCCTCTTGTTTTTATTTTACTGTTTTGTTTACAAAAGTGTCCGATATTTTGATAAACATTGCATTTAAAAACATTGAAGCTTTACAGAGCATGTTAAAAACATTTGAAATTGTCTGAATTTTGAATGTCTTGAGTATTAATCGAGGTTGCCATACTGTACCTGGGACACTTTTTTTTGCCCTTGCAGGAATGTTTTTCTCTCGCAACAATGGGTGCATAGTCCAGAAGATTGGAGGCTCGGAAGAATATCAAAGTTGTTTTCAGCACGAGACCTTCTATATCTCTCCCCGGGAAAGACCGCCAAGGTTTTATCTTCCTAAGCAGAGTACTATGAAAGATTTGATTGCTAGTTTCTCCCCAACGAGAGTCCAGAAGCTTATTTCTCCCCATCAAAAGTCAAGAAGTTTGTTTTCCCCAACCAGGGTCAGAGTTGGTTGTGCTTTCTAAGAGAGTTTGTTTCTCCGACAGTATGGTGATTCCTCATCCCCAGCGGTAGGATGTATGTATGTATGATCGGCAGAGTAAGATGGTAGATATCTCCAATCAGACAGGAGTAAATCAGATGATATTCCCCATAAACTAAAGCCCAATGATTATTGGCATTTCTCAGCAGTGTGCTCGGTATCATTCCCCAATAGTAATATGCCTGGTATTCCCCAGAAGAGTTGATGTCATCATTGGTTATTAATTTCCTCAGCAGATGGAAACCAATGGTGGTTGGTACCCCAGCAGAACAAAGCTAAATCGTCATTAGCACATTTCTCCATCAGGGTTCTCAATCCCTTTTGCAGTTCCCCAGTAATCATCCATTGTTCATGCCCTCCCCACAGAATAGGGGCTCAGATGTTTTTATCCCCAGCGGAATCGTTTGTTGCACTTCCCTCAGTGGAGTGTCCTTTCTGCATCTCATAATCATTTTTGCATTACATCCTCATACGCATAGCATTTCCATTCGTAAGGAGCATTACGCCATTATTCAAATATGCATGCAAAGCATAAGCCAGGTCTGGTAGCCTCCATTCCAACTTGTCTCCCCATCAGGGACTAGTGTAACCCCAGAGAGAGCAACTAGCTTTGTCCCTAAGCATGTGTTCCAACCAATCCTTAGGGTCGTAGATTCGTCCATCTTACCTTGTGCTTATCTTCTCTTCCCTAGTAGAGTTGTTTGTCTAGGACTTCGTCTCCCTTTTGCAGAGTCGTCTTCCCGGAACTTTTCTTTCCCTACGCAGAGTCGTCTCTCTGTGAATTGTCGTCCTTTCACCCTTCGTCTGGGTGGTAATTTAGTTAGTCTATCCCCTCAGAGTTGTCTAGCGATTGGGTGCTAGATCCGTTAATCTCGATCTTTTTCGTAATCTTAAACACTCATCCGTGTTTATTTCAATTCATCAATACTTCGTCTGTATTGATCTTAAACACTTGTCCATGTTTATTTCAATTCATCAATACTTCGTCTGTATTGATCTTATACACTCATCGTGCTTGATTATCATTTCAATAATACTCGTCTATATTGATCTTAGACACTCGTCCATGTTTATTTCAGTTTCACCAATACTCGTCTGTATTGATCTTCAGCACTCGTCGTGTTCATTTATTTCAGTTTCATCAATACTCGTATGTATTGATCTTCGACACTGGTCTGTGTTTATTTCAGTTTCATCAATACTCGTCCATATTGATTTTCAACACTCGTCTGTGTTTATTTCAGTTTCATCAATACTTGTCTATATTGATTTTAGACACTCATCGCGTTTGATTTTCATTTCTTCAATACTCGCTGTGTTTGATTATCATTTCTTCAATACTCGTCCGTATTGATCTTCAACACTCGTCGTGTTCGTTTATTTCAGTTCCATCAATACTTGTCTGTATTGATCATAGACACTCATCGTGTTTGATTTACATTTCTTCAACACTCGTCGTGTTTGATTATCGTTTCATCAATACTTCATCTGTATTGATCTTCGACACTCGTCGTGTTTGTTTATTTAATTTCTTCAATACTTCATCCATACTGATCTTCGACACTAGTCCGTGTTTATTTCAGTTTCATCAATACTCGTTTGTATTGATCCTAAACACTCGTCTGTGTTTATTTTGATCCCAAACACTCGTATGTGTTTATTTTGATCCCAAACACTCGTCAGTGTTTACTTCATTTCATCAATACTCTGTCTGTATGGATCTTCAATACTCGTCTTAATTTATCCCTAGTGCAGTCGTCATTAATCTATATTAACCTTAAAACACTCGCATGTATTCATTTTCTTTTCAATGCTCGTCTGTATTCATTCTCAACTCTCGTTCGTGTTGAGTGTATCGTTCTTTGTCACTCATTTTTGATGTTTCCTTTTCTTAGTGGTTTCTATATTCCCCAGAGAAGTCGTATCTCCCCCTACAGAGTGCAAATTTTTGGTTCTTTTTGTTTTCAATCCCCTTCCGCCTAGAATGTCTGAAAGGCGTCACTATTCATACCTTCAGGCTGACGTTGATTGAATACGGGCAACTGTTGAACCCCAAAATTTGCCCTTTGTTTTCTAACCTTAACTGGCTTGTGCTTTGCATCCATGTGCATTCCATATGCATTTGATCATCCATTGCATTGTGCTTTTAAGACATGTGATCATAGTGTATTTCTCGCAGTTTAAAGCTTTCTTCATTTCAGAGAATGTTTCAGTAGCATTCAGAGCTAAACAGACAATCATCAAAGTCTTTGAGCATTTATTTCGCTCAGCTGATAGTTTGATTATTTCATAATCGAGAGCAGAAAGCACAGAGTTCATATGATTTTGATTCAGACAGGTTATCTATCATGTTTTAGACAGGTTATCTATCATGATTCAGACATTATTTAACGGCTTTATCAGTGGCTAAAGTTCAGACGCGAAGTCAGGCTCAAAATAGGTGGCAACAGGGTGATTTTTTCATTTTTGCCTTGATGTAATTGATTAACACATCTGGTGTAATCGATTACACCCTTTATAGAAGGCGCCATTATTAAAAATTTTGAACATGTAATCAATTAACCAATTTCAGGTAACCGATTACACCAAATGATTTTTGCCAAAAACAATAGGTTTTCAGCATTGTAGCAGTTTGTAACCCATTCCAATTTCTTAGTTCAATCCTACACCAAGGGAAGGATTTAGATGATTGAAATTAATTTCATTTTCCCTCCATAACTCAAATAATTTCCACTCCTAATTCTAAACCAAAAATCCAATCCTCATTCAAAACCAATTTCCAATCCTCATTCTCATTCCATACCTAGACCATATTTAAACTAATTTGCTCCATTCAAAGGGGGATCTCTAATCATTTTTTGCATAATTTCTGAATTCACTCTCAATTCTCTCTCACTTTGTGCAGAACTTTTCACTCTCAGCCTCCATTTTCATTTTCATCCCTAACCTTACCAAAGCTCTTCCATTAGAGTTAGAAAATTCTTCATTGGAGTTTGTTAATCCTTGAACTAAACCTTCATCACATTTCTTTTCACTAATTGATTATGCAGTAGAAGTTGATTTGGATCTAGATCTGAATTTTGGAAGCAATTTCTTGAAGTGATTTTGAAGCATTTCTAGTTTATTGCATTGTTCTTCAACTTTTCATGTGAAAAATCTCTTGGATCTCTGGTTTTCTTTTCTTAATTCATCGAGTTCTGTTTGCAACAATTACCAAAGCAAATCTCAGCTTTGTAGGTTGGTGATTCTTAGATCTAAATTCATTTTAGCTTATTTTGTAACTTTCACAATGTAGATCCTTGTGGTTTTTGTGTGGATTGATCCATTGATTCAATTTCTTAATGTTGTTGATTGTTTTATTGATTCCATAGATGTATATTTGATTATAATTGCTATGATTTTCGTGTACCATTGCATGCTATTACATGTTGCATTTGATCATTGAATTTATGCTGGAAAAGTGCTTTTGAAAACTAATTTTCTGCTGTTTCTACAGGTGTAATCGATTAACACATCCGGTGTTATCAATTACACCCTGTTTTCTGCACATGGAATTGTTTTTAACAGGTGTAATCGATTAACACATATCAGGTAATCGATTAGACCTGATGCAAAGTGTGTTTTTGGCTTGTTTTTGAGCTTATCTTGATTCCATTTTCACTTTTAATCTTCATGACTTGATATGTTTGATATTTGTGAAATTTTCTAGAGCTGTTTAGCCTCCATTTGCAGTACATATGCGAATCTTTGATGCACGATTTGTTGATTATGTGTTGCTTGCATTCTTAATGCATGTTCAAGATGCCTAATTGATTACATGTTGACACTTGCTTGTTGCTTGCATATTCATGATGCTTAATGTTGATACATGCTCGCACACATTGTTAATTGTTGAATTCCATGAGGTATGTTGATTTTCTGCATTTTTGACACATGTTTGCGTACTTTGGTCATGTCAATTCATGCTTCACTACGCCAAAAATAGGAATAGACAGCGCTTTTATAAAAAAGTGCTGCTAAAAAGAATAAAAAAATTTCGCTAAAAAAAGCGCCGTAAAAGACAGGCTTTAGAAAGCGCTTTTAAAAAGCGCTGTTAAATGCCATAAATGGATGCCACCTTAGAAAGCGCTTTTTGGAAAGCGCTGCTATAGGTATTACTTTAGACAACGCTTTTAAACAGCGCTGTCTAAAGGTAACCTTAGAAAGTGCTTTCAGAAAAGCGCTCTTATAGGTCTTAAATTCTTTTCACTTTAGAAAGCGCTTTCTAAGGAAAACGCTCTTATAGGTAGCACATAAGAAAGCGCTTTCTGAAAAGCGCCCTCTAAGGTCATTTACGAATTAAAATATAAAACAATTTCTAAACATTTTCAGACACTTCTATTCATTTTCTTCTCTCGACCGTTTCTTCTACTGAAACCCTTGCCGTCGTTCTTACATTCCCATTGCTATCACCGTTGTCGTCACCGTTGCCGTCACCATTGTCGTCACTGTTGCCGTCATTGTTGAATTCAATTCGTGAAAACGTTGTTGTTGTTGTTCTTATTCTCTTATCCTCTGAAAACGAATAAGGTACGTGTTTGCATTCATCTTTGCATTCTGTTGTTGTTGCCCTAGCCTCATTGTGTTGTTGATGTTGTCGTGTTGCTGTTGTTGTTGCCCTATATCAGAATGTTGTTGTTGCTTCTGTTCTCTGTACCCATAATTTTTTAAGAGTGAAAAAGTAATCAAAATATCCTAACATTAGAACATTTGACTTAAAATGTTGATAAGAGAATGAAATGATGGAATGAATAGAATTCATAAGATAGAAGAAGTTGTTAAATAGGTTTCTTTAATACTCTATTCATTCACTTGAAGAATTGATAAAACTATAATGCATATAGTTTCATTTTATAGGCAAAATAATAAGTTTCTTATCAATGATTAAGTATGTTTAATTTCTAAGTAATCTTGATGGATAAGATATATATTTCTTAATACATACTTAACCCAAGGTACTTAACAGATTAAAATATGAAAGAATGAGATTATAGTTCATATATCTTGACTAGCTTCTTACTATTTTAGAAGACACTTGATTTAATTTCTAACATTGTAGTTAGTAGTTATAGTTATAGAAGTTTGTTATGTTAAAATTTGTTATAGTTAGTTTCTTTTAGAAATTTGTTATGTTAAAATTTTCTTTTATTGTGAAACTAGTTATAGTTAGTTTGATAAAACACTAAAGAGTTTGTTGTTGATGAATTGGACTGTTATGACATTAGCTTGACATTAGAAGTTAGTAGGTTATATCGGATTAGGATTATGGATTTTTTATATTTTTCATTTAATGGATTAGGATTAGGATTTTTATATTTGTCATTTAATTTTTGTTCTTTTCTTTCTTACAGGTCAAATGTCTAGTAACCAGGAAGATACGCACGAGACACATGATACACATGAAGCTCAGAATGAAGCTTTGAAAGTAGAACATGAAATAACTGTCATAGTTGTGTGGTGGCACCTGGCCACGCCCACTTTGAATACAATGTGACCTCACTAGGTTACCATCCATTGATCGGACATCCTGACTTTGACGACGAGTAGGATTCCAGTTATTGATACTAATCTGCTGAGTATCTTCATCCATGTAGATTGGCATCCACCAGTGATTTAACAAGTGCTGAAGTGCCTCCTGGACAAGGGTACAACCTCGATCGTTTTCGCAACCCGCTTTACAATTTTGATAGTCATGTGATATTAAGAATCCAAGTCGGACCTGCTCAGCATGTAACTCTACCAGGTTGGTATTCATCACGCGAATGTCAAAGATCTGAACCATGTTGATTTGATAGGAGTTCCTATCATGGTAGTCTTGGATCCATCCAAGATCCATCTGACGCTGGAGGGCCTCTTGTATGAAAGAGCATCCCTGTTTGTTTACCGAGCAAATCAGACAGGAACTGTAATCGTGCCGCGGCAGATTATGATACTGGTTTTGCCTTGAGTGCATCGCCACCAAGTTGACATTCATCGCACGGATGTCGTGGTTTTGAATGACATTGGAATTCTTGTAAACCATGTTAACTCCACGAACTCGGGGATCTTGGATCCATCCAAGATCCATTTGTTCCTGTAGAGCTGCTTGCACTACCGAACATCCTTGGTTATCTTTAGAGCAGATATCACACTGGTGATAGTTATGAGGTGGCACATGGCCATATCCACTCTGTCTACAATGCATCTTGACCAGATTGGTCTTTAACAAGAGTACATCATGAATTTGATAGACATTGTTAGTCTCTTTCTCAATCAGATTGACTGCAGCTTTCTCGTGTTGAGGCAGCGGGTTCGTAAGAACATTAGGATTCGTATCTTTGAAAGATAAGAGCCCGCTCCTGACAAGCTTTTGCACGTCGGATTTGAAATTGAGACAAGTCTCAATGTTATACCCTGAACCTCCTTGATGATAAGGGCATGTTTGATCCGCTTTAAACCAAAAAGGCGGATTTTCCAGAACTGTAAGAGCAGACTTAGTCTGGATATGCCCCTTAGCCAACAGTAACGGAAATAGTTCTGCATACAACATGGGTATAGGATCAAACCCTGATGGTCGTGTTGTACGGTTGTTGTTATATGGAGGACGAGCCTGCTGAAGAGGCTGTTGTGTCCTTTGTTGGTCAGGTTGGCTCTGCGCAACCTGAGGTTGTTACATAGGAACAGGCACGGGGCCGATAACAGGAGTAACAGCTGCTACTGGCTGATAACGTCGCCTTTGCTTTCCGAGAGAGATATTCCCAATATCTTACTCTTTTTTCTTAGGGAGAGCACTACCGTATTTTTTAGTACCGCTCGTCGATCCAGTGTCTTTTACCAAACGTCCTTCTCGGACGGCTTCCTCAAGACGTACGCCCATGCCGACCATTTCGGTGAAATCACTGGGCGCACTGGCAATCATTCGGTCATAGTAAAATGAGCTTAAGGTCTTTAAGAAGATTTTTGTCATCTCTTTTTCCTCAAGAGGTGGACAAATTTGAGCGGCAATTTCACGCCACCTTTGAGCATACTCCTTAAAGGTTTCCTTTTCCTTTTGCGACATTGATCTGAGTTGATCTCTGTCGGGTGCCATGTAATATAGCAACTATAGTGGGGTGAGATACATCAAATCTTATTGAGTTCCCTATCCTATAGATTCCCTCGGCTTTACAAGGTTCTATCAATCCTAACTCAAGTCAAGGGGAAGGGAAATGACTTTGAGCACACAAATTCACAATCTCACACTATATGGAAACATGTCATGAGGAAAAACCATTATGAAGTTAATCATCCGTGCTAGAGATAAAGGGACGAAATTTGATGTACATTGGAGTGACGAAAACCAACTAGTTGAGCCTAACGGTTCAATATTGTCTTCATACATTGGTTCACTTGTCCGTCACACAGAGAGGTAGCTTTTAAGTGTTATTCTATTATCCGAATTCAAAAGTTTCATGATTTTCTACTTTACCTAACTTATATGATTGTCAGGTTCCTGCTCATGCTTCACAACAAACCGGCAAGAAAAAAGCTCCTACAAGGACCGTGCAGGAAAAAAGAGCTCGCTTTCAGTCGTGTCTAGAAACACTTATGACAATGTCAGATTTGATGGATGGTGCTATTCGTCAAATAGACATGGTCGAAGGTGTTTTTGGTTTTCTGCATTCCGAGATAATCGGAAAAGAGGACATGGAGAAGATATTCAATCATACTGAATTAGGCATCGGTGTTATACATTCATACATCTGGTACTCCAATCAATCTATTATTTATTTAGTTGAACAATTTATTTACACATTTCAATGAAAATAGTCTAATGTTTATTATGTTTTTATTTAAGGTGCATGTATGAAAAATTCATGCGGGGGACGAAATTGTCAAACAGATTCCGTTTCTTCTCTTGCAGCCTTGTTAATGCACCGATAATTAGTATGAATGCAATTGAAGTAAGAGACCACTTACTTGAGCAATTTATGGCCAGCAACACAGAAAGTATGTTTCTTTTACCGTATAATACTGGAAACGGGTAAGATTTTCATTCTAATCTTTAATTTGTATCTTTTGCGTAGAAATTATCCATCTAAACTTTTGTTATATTTTACAGTGGACAAAGGTTGTTGGTTGCCATTAATCCTATAACAGAAGTGGTCTATTATCTTAATTCATTGGATACTGATTGGTCCACATATCAGAATATGAAGGATGTGATTGACACGTAAGTGAGATTGTTCGAAATATTTGTGTGTATTTGTATATTTAATTATTTCTGTGACATTGTTTTAAGTTTACGTTTTTCTTTTATAGAGCTTGTAATACCCCAAAATTTGCTCTCCCCTTTTTGCATCTTAGCATAGCATTATCATTTATCATATCATATCTATCTCATTAGTATTGCATTGCATTTAACATAGAAAAATGAAGCATAGCATTCCTCTTACCATCAAGGCATGGGATCAGGGGGAAGGTGGACAATCAAGAGATTATTCAAAGCACAAAAAGGGCAATCCAATTGCCTCCAGGCAAGCCAAGAGTCTCTCATGTCTCATACCATCTCAATTGATCATCCACAATCTCAAGGAAGTGAGATCCAATGGGAGATTGAAGCAATACATACTTCAACATGCAAGAGGTTCAAAAACTGGAAGAAAAACCCTCAAAAGAGATAGCTCATTGATCCAAAATCATCCTCAAATGGTATATCCCATCATCCTTTAAGAGGATACACAACATACTCTGAAGAATTTGAAATTGAAGACTGCACATTTTTCTCCTAGGAGGTGGGCACCAAAACTAGGGTTTCCCATTAAATCAGAGAATCTTTGATTTTTTGGACAAAACTTGATGTCATGGTATTCTACATGTTCTTAAGTGTATGTGTATGGAGAATTGCCTCTCAATTGGTTTTAGAAGTGGTTCAATTGGAAGAAAGATAAAAAATCAGGGAAATTGGGGCCAGGTCAAATAATCAGAGGAAAAAGTCAACTCTTGACTTTTTGAGGTCAAATTCATAAAATTCATGTTATATGTGTCCAATGTACAAAATTTGGTCAAGAAACTCCAAAGGAATCATGAAAAAATCAAGAGGTGGAAAGTTGCCATTTTTGGAAGAAGAAGTGTTACTAAAAATAGCAAGTTTTGGCCATTTTGCATCAGAGTTTGAGCCAAGGCCATTTAAAATTTAAGCACCAAATGAAAATTCCACCAGGCCACAACAAAATATCTTGCTTTAAGCTTCACATCCATATGTGGAACATCTCTATTGGATAAAAATTGAGTGAGATATGATTGATCAAAGTTTGAGCAAAGTAGGTTCAAAACTAGGTCATGACCAAGATTTTCAGGGCACGCGCGCAGTCATTTTCTCAAACAGTTGGTGAGCCAAATGTCCACCCATTTTTCATCAAGATAAAAACCTCAAATTGAAAAGTTTTCAACATCAAAGTTGTTCTTTGTAGTGTCATCTTTAATATTGATGTTTGGAAAATTTTGAGTTGATCAAGTATGAGTGAGTTATAGTGGTCTCAAGATAGGTTGATTAGGCTGAACTTCCATGCATGTCACTTCCCATGCCATGACTTGCTTCGTATGCATATGTACCAGTTCTTTATCCATCTGTTTGTGGTCATTTTTAGGTATGTTTGAGACCTCACTTCACTTCAATTTTCAAACCAATATTGTTCCTCAATGTACCCTCTTTCAAATGAACCCGTGAACTCACCAAACCATCCACATTTCATGGAGTAATGCATCCTCAAGCAACCCTATCTTCATCTGTCTTCAACTGTCACATAAAACCAAAAAAATCAAGTGGAATTTATTGCTGATTGAATTAGCTTGCGCATGCTTGATCACACTCACCAACCTTTGCTTCATTTAGCCAAACACCTTTACATTCACCAGGTCACGTGTGTTGCTCATGCATAGAAGTGGAAAGAATACAAACTTGTATAACAAGTTGCTTGCTGCAGCTTCATTCTCTTCATCCTCACCATAACACTCTAAGCATCACCTACACCATAAAAAACCCAAGATCAACTCGCCTCTAACTAACTGACTCAGTTAGTTAGAGTGAACTCACCCAACTCAGTCACCCAACTCACTTCCTAGCTCACTATAAAACAAAACTTCTATTCACAAATTCATTTTCAACTTCACTTTTCATTTCCACTCTCAAGAACACTTTCACTCTCTCAATCTTCCCTGAGCTTTTTGTCTCTCTCTCTGTGCACGAATCATTCATCTTCATCCACCTCAATTCATCATCATCAATGGCATTGGATTGAAGGAGATTTCAGCACAGTCCTCAAGATTGCTGCAAGCATTGTTCAACATTGGATCTCCCTTCTTTCAAGACAACGAGTTATAGCATTTATTTTGCTTAGTTTGTGAAGCTTCAAGGTTGAAGGAGAAGTTAGGATCTCTGGTTTTCTGAAGAGCACCCCGAAGCCTCATCAATTTCAGGTTTATTTCACTCAATTTTAATGCATTGTATTCTTGTGATTTAAGCTTGTTTTATGATGTTTGGAGCTTATTAGGAGCTATGCGTGAGTTCTGTCTAGTTGATAGGCTCTTTAGGAGTTTAGATGTGATTTTAGGGCAATTTGTTTTGGATCGGTTTGTGTTATACGTGTATGTTATGTGAAAAATAGTGTTAGATTCATGATGTACATGAGGTCAGCTTTCGATTGGTGTACGTATTGTGAATTTCTGGAGGAATTGGAGTTTGCAGGTGGTGGCTGTTGGCCGGAGAAGGTGACCGGAGGTCCTCTCCGGCCGGTGACTGTTAGAGCTAGGGTTTTTGCCATGTTTTAATCCTGTCTGTTGTTTTTTTCTCATCGTGTGGCTAAGAGCATGACAACGCATTAAAACGCATGTGCAAGGCATGTGCCATTTTTCTAATTTCAATTAAGCATGGTGTGGTGTGGTGTATGGTATGGAGCGTGGACATGCGTGTGTGAGCTTTTGATCTGATTACTTTGACTATTATGCTGACTTGACTTGATCCAATGGCGTGAATTGATTGACTTTTGTTGACTGAGAGTGCATGCTAGTTGTTGTGGATAGCGCGTGTGTGGACCAGGCTCTGAATTGATATTTGCACCCTATGTTTTTCAAGCCCAATGAGTTTGAACTGATGGATTGCTATGCTTGCACCCCCTTTCTTTATTTCCATTTCATTTTATTTTCCATTTTTTCTACACGTTTACTTTTTAATTTTTAAAAATACCAAACTTCATCATAAAATCCAACAAAAATTCATGAGTATCACTAAAACATTTAGGAAATTTTCCATGATTTTATTTCTTGATTTTATGACCTTTTTACCCCTGATCCATAATTTTCTTTGAATTTCTTTGGTGTGCATTCTCAATGTGGTACATGATTTTGTTTAATTTTGTTCTTGATCATTAAAAATTGTTTTGAGTTGCTTCTTTTTGTACTTGAGTCATTAACATATTGAAGTATGTTGATTGATTTTTATTTGATTTTTTTAAGTCATTTCATGACATGTTTGGTGTTCATTTTTGTGCTACTTTGTATGATATGTCTATTTGACCTAAATGCATTGTTTGACATCATTTTGCCTTGATTTATTGTATGCTACTTTGGTACATGATTCACTTCTGACCTGTGTATTTTTAAACCATGCTTGCTTAATTTTCCTAAGGCCATTTGATTTTTGTTTGATGCATTTCATTTAAAGCATTATAACATGTCACATCATTGTAATCTTTTGTGCATGTTTACATGTTTTCTTTTATACATACTTGCATGATCATTTGCCTACTTTGTGAGATATTCATGTGACATAATAGGTCATTGATACATATCATATGTCATCTTTGCATGTTGGTTATCATTTGAACCTTGTGCACCCTTAACATGTTGTGTTTGTACTTGTGTTTTCTTTTGAACTCCCATTTCAATTCTACTTCTTCTATCACTTCTTAAATGTCTTGATGTGCTTCTTAAATACTTGTGAGATGTTTGTGAATCATGCTTCATTTCATTTTAATTCTGATACTTGGATTACATGATCCATTTAGGCATGTCTCTTCCATTTCTTTTCATCTTTCATTCTCCCTTTTCTTATGGTAGCATGTTCTAATGTCATGGATGATGTTTGTTGCCTATCCACTTGGACTTGCATGATAATGATCATTTGTTTGCCATGTGATGTACATTCTGGTTGTGACATTAGGATTTGACTTCTCATCTATTTCTCTTGAGTTTTATGGTGCATTAAATGTTCTTTTACTTCTTATATATGTTTACTAACCATGTAGGGGCTTTGGTAAGTTGCAATTGAGTGTGGATAAGGAATCCACATTCAAATTTCTATCCCCTCATCTTTTACATTTCCATCTTGTGTTTTGTTAAGCACTTATGTGCTTTCTTTTAATAACTCATCACCTTCCCTTTTGAATTACAATTCATCTTCTACTTTAGAAGTGAATTGTTTAATTCTTTCTTTCTTTAGACTTTAGGTCTTGCAACCTCACAAACCATTAGGATCACTCCCTTGATTAATCAATTAGGATTGAGTCTTAGTTCATATAGATTTTACCTTTACTTCTCTCTTGAGTCTCTCTTCTCATCTCAAAGAAATTTCAAAATATCTAATAAAGGTAGGCATTTATTGCATTTAGGCCTCTCATATAAAGAAAAGATTATAAGGGGTCTTCTCTTGTAATCTTAGAATGTGTAGCATATAGCCCATCTTGGGTCAATGTGTTAAACATTTGATCTTGTATGAGGGACTTAAACGCAATACTTGTTGAAGGAACAAATAAAAAACACTTCTTCATTTCATAATCAACAAAAACACTTAATAAATACAAGTATGCTAGGGTGTTTGAACCTTGGCAATTGGAACTAAGTGTGGGGGTCTTCTTCACTCTTAGTGTGCTTTCTTACCCATTCCATCTTGGAATGTGAGAATGTACACATTCCAATGACTAAGATTCAGATACACTATCATATGCAAACAAACGAAAAAAACTCTTAAAAGACAAAAACAAACAGTAACGTCTTTCCTTCGGGAATTCTTTCCTCATCTCCTTCAATCATTCCTTAAGGATGCGTCATTTCCGTTCTACCGCAAACAGGTAACGCCTAAGTCTCCCTACAGCGAGCTGCAACACCTAAACTGCTAGGACGCGAACGTTGACGTATTCCACTAAAAAACACAAACAACTTTCCCTTAGGTGAGGGGAACTACGTCGCTCTGATTCTCATGTTCCCGATGAGATACGTAGGCAGTGGGGTAGGGCCCATGCGAGCACTTCTTTTATTTTCCCTACATTTGTTATTCTTTCTCCTTTCTTTCTTTCAGTTCCTTTTTTCCAGCATTCTTTTCCTACACCCTTTGATCGAAACAAGCAAGCGTGGATCCCATCGGGTACGATGGACGTGAGGGGGTGCTAATACATTCCTCTCGCGTAACCGACTCCCTTACCCTTTATCTTGGTCGCAAGACCATGCTTTTCCTTTCCTTCAGGTTTATGCAGTGTTTCCTTTCCCTCTCTTGGGATAAATACACATTGCTGGCGACTCTGTTCGGTGCCACTTTCGCGTTTGTACTAGGATGAAAATCCCGGGAGCGACAGCTGGCGACTCTGCTGGGGAAAGGTTGACCTATTGCTGGTCCATCCTAAGCGAGTCAATCCTAGCGCTTGTTTGCTTTTCTTTCATTGGGTGTTTACTATTATCTTGTATTTGCTGTTTACTGTATTTTATTACTTGTACCATATTTATAGCATGTTAGCATTTACATTTCATATATTATATTGTGTTGCACTATTCTGTCTTTTTGGCGGTATGGGATTTCTGAGAGATGAGCTCAGTACACAGGCTCGAGTATACACTTAGACTTAGAGTGGAGAGTAGTGGGACCTACGTGCCATCTGTGTACGTGGGTAATCACGAAATTCACAGCTAGACGAGGCTATCTTGGGACCCATCATGGTGTGCGCATCTTGCGTATTCCAGGATGTCGATCTAGAGAGCTGTCGACTCTAGTGACCGATCATGAGGACCTTAGTGGAAACATCTCTCTTTAGCGGTGACAGTGGCAGACCACATTCTGTGGCAAACCCACTCGCACCCGAGAGCCCACTTTGGTACTTGCATACGATGACCTTTATTTTCTAAGGCGAGTCAGTGGACGACCTCTTTGATTGGCATAGCATTGTATCCTACGGGCTGAATGTGCTATCGCTTCTCAAACCTCCGAAGCTGACAAGCCTTATTTTCTAGGAACCACATGTGAGTATGGGTGGGAAGTTTACAGGTTTGCAGGTAACCCAGCTTCCTACATACCGTACTTGTGATTCTATGATTATTACAGACAGTGTATCCTATGACAGTGGTTTGAGTATTCCTCTCAGATATATTGCCAGATTCAGTACAGAGACACAGTGCACACAGTTCAACACAGTCACCGACACCTGGATACCTGATCACATGCCTTTTGCATTTGCATAATCATATCATAACATGGTTATGTTTGTCATTTTCAGGTACTTACCATATTGTCTAATTCCAATCATGAGTTCCCAAGATGCTGAGGTTAAAAGGAAGAATAATGTGTCATACAAATTCCCTGATCCTAAGCTGGGTGTATTGAACAAGATGATAGGTATGGCTGGTTCTGATGTTCTCAGCACTTTTCAGAAGGAGTACGGAGAGCTGATTAAGATGGTCTGTGCATTCACAAAGTATGAGAAGGATGGGTTGCATACTTTCTTACAGTTCTATGAGCCATCAATGAGATGTTTCCTATTCCCCGACTACATTCTGATGCCCACTCTGGAGGAATTCTCATTTATTTTGGGAATTCCAATCACGTCTGCTATACCGTATTTTTCTGAAGGTGCTCTTGCCCCTGAAGTAATCGCTGTTGTCCTGCATCTGGACCTGTTTGTTGTGAAAAGTGGCCTAAGCAGACTCAAAGAAGATGAAGGATTTCACTTGGAGTTCCTTTTTCGACAAGCTCAGGAAGCTGCCAAGGCTAACAATTGGACTACTTACAACGCTGTGTTAGCTCTTTGTATCTATGGCTTGGTGCTTTTCCCCGGTCAGCCTGATTTTGTTGATATGCAGGCATTGAAAGTGTTTGTCTCGAAGAATCCGATTCCTACCCTGCTAGGGGATTTTTATCACTCTGTACACTACAAAAATGAGAAGGCAAGAGGGAGTTTGGTTAGTTGTTGCACCCAATTGTTATGCCATTGGCTCTTCAAACATTTACCCCGAACTGGTGCGTTTGTAGAAACTGCTGAGACGATGAAGTGGTCCAAGAGACTGATAGGTTTGACTGCCAATAATATTATTTGGTTTGATCCCAAATTACTGACAATAGAGCTTACTGTCAAATGTGGAAGTTTTCCTAATGTGCCTCTACTTGGAAGAAGAGGAAGGATTAATTACAACCCAGTGTTGGCAGTTAGACAATTTGGTTATGCCTCGAGGCATCCTCCTGCTGATGAAGAGATTAGCGCTTCTTTGTTTTTCGTAGGGACCAAGAACGAAAGAGTTCCGGAAGTAATAAATGCTTGGAAATTTAGGCAAAGAGAGGGAAAATTGACTTTCGGCAAAGGAGACTGCAAATCATACCCTGACTACGATGCCTGGGTTGAGATGAAGGTAAAAAAACTGTTGTTACCCTTTTCTCGAGAAGTTCTCTTATGTCCAGATCAATATTCCACAGTACCGGCCGAGGAGTACGAGAAATTGAAGAAAATGGTTAGAGATCTGCAGATAGAGAACTCTGGAATGAGCAAATGTCTTCAGAAAGCTCTAGCTGACAACAAAGAGTTGGAAAAGAGAGCGTTGAAAGCAGAAAAAACCCTGGCGGACAAAGAAGAAGATTTTGATGAGAGAGCTCGATACTTCCGGAAGCTTACCTTGGGAGCAGATGATACTAGTCAGGCTCATAAGGCTACAAAGCAGGCGCTGGCCCGAAGCAAGGATTCGTTAGCTAAACTCCATCAAGCTTGGGATGAGGTCAGAATTGAGAACTCCGAATTGCAGGCCCAGCTAAAAGATAAAGATGAAGAGCTGAAGAAAGCGCACGTGGAGAGAAGAAAGTATCGAGAAGATCTTGGCAAAAGTCAAGAACAAGTGAGAAATGCTGAAGGTAAGCTGAAAATCACCAACAAGGAGCTTGGAGAGGTCACAGCAGAGCTGAAACTGGTTAAAATTCAAGCCGGAATCAAGAGGCGCAAAGGAGCCAATGAAGATGAAGCCTTGCTGATGCACGTGGGGTCATTAGAGGACGCATTGGAAAAAAGGGACGCAGTGATTAATGAGCTGATTGAGAAACCGCATCATCAGCGTACCCGCATCCTGTTTGAAGAGATTAAGTACTCCAGTCAGAAACTGAAAGATGTAGAGCTGTCGGATTAGTGATTTTTGTCATTTCTTTGTAATTTGCAATGGTTACCATCAGAATTGTTTTTGGATCCATTTGATTGCCTGTTTTCTATTTTGTTGCTGAAACTACGACAAACGTGCTTGAGAAGTTTTGGGAATTTGTATAAAATGGTTTACTTCTGTTCACAATTTCTGATCTTCAGATATATGTGATGTGATATCTGCACATTAGCACACTACAAAATCACTATTTCTGGTCTTCAGACATCCGTGATCGATGTATATGAATGTCTCTTCATGACAAAACTCAGTAATCATGACTCCTGGTCTTCAGGAATTCTTGGTTACGATTGGAATCAGGATATGAAAAGCATTTTGAAATGACAAACATAACTTTGCATTTGCATTCGCATATCATTTTTTGCATTGCAGGTTTTCCTTTTGCAGGCGCCTGCTAACCTTTATTTGGTTTTCAGGCACAATAGCTGATACCCCAGTTCACCGATATTCTACCCGACGCAATCAAGCAAGAGTAATGGAGCAAGTTCAGACAGAGTTAGCCGATTTGAGGGGAAGGATGGAACAGTTCATGAACCTCATGCAGGGGATTGCTCAAGGTCAGCAAGAGCTGAGGACCGGTCAAGAAAATATGAGGATTGGACAAGAAGCTATGAGAACCACTATCCAGAGGCTGGAAACTGAAATTCCAAATCGCAACGTGCGCACTCCTCCTGTTGGCACAATCCCTGCTGGTGGGGCACATCTGGGCTTTGATAACAATGAGGATGGTCAGGAGGACCAGTTCACTGCATTCAACAATGACATGGGTTTCTACAGTGATGACCGGAAGTATGAAGGGCTGGATGAAAGACTCAAGGCTATTGAGAGCCAAAATCCCCTTGGAATTGATGTAGAAGACCTGGGTCTCGTGCAGGGTGTGCGAATTCCTCCCAAGTTCAAGCTTCCTGCTTTGGATAAGTACAACGGCAGTACATGTCCCAAAACACATTTGCAAGCTTACAATCGCAAGATTGCTGCTTACACTGATGACCAGAAGCTCTGGATGTATTTTTTCCAGGATAGCCTGTCAGGTGCATCCTTGGAATGGTATGTCAAGCTGGACGGGGTTCGTATAAAGAGTTGGAAAGATTTGTGTGCTGCATTTCTGAAGCAATATCAATATAATTTGGATATGGCACCCAATCGTACTCAGCTGCAGAGTATGACTCAGGATCCTAAGGAAGGCTTTAAGCAATACGCCCAGAGATGGAGGGAATTGGCTGCTTGAGTTCAACCACCTCTGGGTGATCGCGAGATGGCTGATATGTTCATGAGCACGCTCCAAGGGTCGTATCTGGATAGATTGGCTGCATGTCCTTCCACAGGGTTTGCCGACATTGTTATTGCTGGAGAACGAGTAGAAAGTCTGTTGAAGTTGGGTAAGATTCAAGACGCCAGTGGGGCTGGTACTTCAAGTTCTAAGAAACCCTTTGCTAATGGACCCAGGAAGAGAGAAGGGGAGTCCAGCGCTATGTATAGAGGAGGGGGCAGAGGCAGGACTCAACCCTATCATCAAGTGGATGCTGTAACTATTCCGGTTCCAGCTGGACAGCAAGCTCCCAATCAGCAAGGTAGACCCCGATTCCAAAATAATAGGCCAAGGGACCGTAAGTTTGATCCTTTGCCTATGTCGTATGCTGCTTTGTTACCACAATTGCTCAAAGAGAAATTGGTTGAACTCCGGACTATGAGGCCGCTAGATGCTGGGAAATTACCTCAGGGTTATGATGCTAGTGCTCGGTGTGAATTTCATTCTGGCGCGCAAGGTCACACAATAGAAAAGTGCTGGGCTTTTCAACACATAGTTCAGGACTTGATTGACGCGAAAGCTATTAATTTCTCCAGGCCGCCGAGTGTTCGTGACAATCCAATGCCTAATCATGGAGGTGCGAGCACGAATGCTATTTCTGATGGTGAGAAATTGAATCTGATCACCGACATTAACTTGGTAAAGACTCCGTTGTTGACCGTAAAAGAACGTTTGTTAAAGGGACAAGCATTTCCTGGGTGTGGTTCTGATTGTGAGGACTGTGCGAAATAGGTTAATGGCTGCAGTAAATTGAAAGCTGGACTGCAGAGTCTTATGGACGAAGGAAGCCTTCAGTTTGATAAAGTAGAGAAAGAACAGGATGTTTCTGCCGTTACCATTTACTATAATCCAGTCGAGATACAGGTGCCTGTTGCAGAGCCTGTTGCTATCATCGTGCCCGAGAGGCCGAGACCAGTTACGATTATAGTTCCTGAATCGGCTGCTTATGTGTCTAATAGGGCAGTTCCGTGGCAGTATGGAACTGATACTCGTCAAGGAGGAAGTCGGCAGAAGGCAGAGGCCGTTGGTACTAGCATTGAGAATGTCAGTGGACCAAGTGGTTTCACCAGGAGCGGTCGACTGTTTGCTCCCCAGACTCTAAGGAATGATAAAGAGGCTGAAGCCGCTGCAAGAGCGAAAGGAAAACAGGTTGTTGATGACAAGGTGCCTGCTCAGGAAGAGGACCCTAAAGTCAATTTCGATAATGATGTTGAGGAATTTATGAGGGTTATCAAAAAGAGTGATTACAAGATCATTGATCAACTTAATCAGACACCCTCTAAAATTTTGATATTATCCCTGTTAATGAGTTCAGACGCACATCGGGCTGCCTTGTTGAAAGTTCTAAATATGGCATACGTTCCCCAAGAGATTACAGTGAATCAGTTGGAGGGGGTAATTTCTAATGTGAATGTGAGCCACGGGTTGGGATTTACGAACAGGGATTTGACACCAGATGGACGTAACCACAACAAAGCACTGCACATCACACTTGAATGCAAAGGAGCAGTTTTGTCGCATGTGCTGGTTGACACAGGTTCTTCCTTAAATGTGTTACCCAAAAAGGCCCTGATGAAAATTGAAGTAGATGGATTGGTTCTGAGACCCAGCGATCTGATTGTGAGAGCTTTCGATGGATCGCAAAGATCGGTGTTTGGGGAGGTTGAACTACCAATACAGGTTGGTCCACAGATATTCAAGACGATCTTTCATGTTATGGACATTCAGCCTGCTTATAGCTGTTTGTTGGGCCGACCGTGGATTCACGCAGCAGGTGCAGTTACCTCCACACTTCATCAGAAGCTCAAGTATGTGTTCGAGGGTCAAGTGGTTACTATTTGCGGCGAGGAAGATATATTCGTGAGTCATCTATCCACTTTCAAATATGTGGAAATGGATGGAGAGATTCATGAAACTTTGTGCCAATCTTTTGAAGCCCTGAATATCAATAATTTACCAGAGTCTACTTCAGCAGCGGTGGTGTCGAATGTGCCAGGTGGGCCGAGTGCATCAATTGCGTCGTACAAGCAGGCCAGAGAAGTGGTCGAAAGCGGAAACGCCCAAGGCTGGGGTAAAGCTATAGATGTGTTCGTGAAGGAAGATAAGTTTGGCATTGGATATCAGCCGGGCCGGACGCCAGTTCCCCGATTCCGCGGGCCAATCAACTTCAACAGTGGAGGAATTATCAATCCCAATCAGTCCTGCTCAGCAATAGAAGATGACGCTGAAAGCTCAGATTATCTGGACAGATGGGTATATGCACTGGCTCCAGGCGAGGCGTTGCGAAATTGGTCTAGCGAAGAAATCGTTCATGTGGTTCACCATGCAGAGTAACAATTCTTGTCTTTCATAATGCATGAAATCCCACACTCTGCCCAAGGTGTGAGGATCCATTTGTAGGGCCACCATATTTTCTCATATAATGTTCAAATATCAATAAAAGGACGTTTTTGTTTACAAATTTGTGTTCCTTTATTCTTTCTTTATTTTTATTTTTGCACAAAGAAAATTAAAAATGATAATGCACTTTCTTTTCTTTTGTTTTCAAGCAAAAAATAATATAAAATAAAGCATAAACCCAATCATGCAGACTGGATTCTGTGGATTTCTCTGAAAATGATTCTGTTATGCCCACGTATGATTTCGACAATCCGATCTATCAAGCTGAGGAAGAAAGTGATGAAGACTATGAACTCCCGGAAGAGTTGGCTAGGTTGTTGAAACAGGAAGGGAAGACCATTCAGCCTCATCAGGAAGCTCTTGAGATCATCAATATTGGGTCAGAGGAAAGCAAGAAAGGGATCAAGATCGGTGCGAGTCTGCGGGCTGATATAAAGCAAGAGCTGATAGTCATGCTACGTGAATATGTTGACATCTTCGCTTGGTCATACCAGGATATGCCAGGTTTAGATACAGACATAGTTGTGCATAGACTACCATTGAAAGAGGACTGCCCACCGGTCAAGCAGAAGCTGCGCAGAACAAAACCAGAAATGGCTTTGAAGATCAAGGAAGAAGTACAGAAACAGTTGGATGCAGGTTTTCTGGCAGTAACCAACTATCCTCCTTGGGTGGCCAATATAGTACCGGTGCCGAAGAAAGATGGCAAAGTCAGAATGTGTGTGGATTACAGAGATCTCAACAGGGCGAGCCCTAAAGACGATTTTCCACTCCCTCATATTGATGTGCTGGTTGATAATACCGCTCAGTTTTCAGTGTTCTCATTCATGGATGGATTCTCCGGGTATAATCAGATAAAGATGGTGCCTGAAGACATGGAGAAGACGACATTCATTACCCCGTGGGGTACCTTCTGTTACAAAGTAATGCCTTTTGGGTTGAAGAACGCAGGGGCAACTTATCAAAGAGCAATGGTAACGTTATTCCACGATCTAATTCATAAAGAGATCGAGTGTTATGTGGATGACATGATTGCTAAATCAAAGACAGAAGAGGAACATCTGATCAACTTGAAGAAGTTATTTGAGAGGCTGAGGAAATTCAGGTTGAGACTGAATCCTAATAAGTGTACTTTTGGCGTGCGGTCTGGAAAATTGCTTGGTTTCATTGTCAGTGAAAAAGGGATAGAGGTTGATCCTGCTAAAGTGAAAGCTATACAAGATATGCCTGTACCGAGAACTGAAAAAGAAGTTCGCGGCTTTCTAGGAAGATTGAACTACATTTCAAGGTTCATATCGCACCTAACTGCCACTTGCGAACCAATATTCAAAATGCTAAGAAAATATCAAACGGTCAGGTGGAATGATGATTGTCAAAATGCATTCGACAAAATAAAAAGATATTTGCAGGAACCTCCAATTCTGATACCTCCAGTTCAAGGGAGACCACTGAATATGTACTTGACAGTGCTCGAAGGATCCATGGGTTGTGTTCTCGGTCAACACGACGAGACAGGTAGGAAAGAACATGTTATCTACTACCTGAGCAAGAAATTTACAGATTGTGAATCGCGTTATTCAATGCTTGAGAAGACATGTTGTGCACTCGCATGGGCCGCCAAGCGATTGAGACAATACATGCTCACACATACAACCCTGTTGATCTCTAAATTGGATCCGGTCAAGTATATTTTTGAGAAACCAGCACTTACGGGCAGAGTTGCAAGGTGGCAGATGGTACTGACAGAGTACGATATTCAATTTACTTCGCAAAAGGCAATCAAAGGAAGTATACTGTCAGATTATCTTGTGCAACAGCCTCTTGATGATTACCAGCCCATGAGATTTGATTTCCCTGATGAGGACATCATGTTTCTCAAAGCGAAAGACTGCGAGGAACCACTTCTGGAGGAGGGGCCTGACCCTGAGTCCAAATGGAGTTTGATGTTTGATGGGGCAGTTAATATGAATGGGTGCGGAGTTGGTGCAGTCCTTATTATGCCTGAAGGTGTTCACCTGCCCTTCACTGCCCGAGTAACTTTCGGGTGTACCAACAATGAAGCAGAATACGAAGCTTGCATACTAGGGATCGAGGAAGCTATTGACTTACGAATCAAGACCCTCGATATCTTTGGTGATTCAGCACTGGTAATCAATCAAGTAAAGGGAACTTGGCACACACATCAGCAGAATTTGATTCCGTATAGAGATTATACGAGGAGATTGCTGACCTTCTTTACAACCGTCAAGTTGTACCATGTTCCTAGAGATGAGAATAAGTTTGCAGATGCCTTGGCCACTATCTCTTCGATGATCAAAGTGCATGGTTGGAACTTTGTGCCCAGGATTGATGTATCTCGTCTTGATAGGCCTGCTTTTGTGTTTGAAGTTGATGCAGTGTCTGATGATAAGCCTTGGTACCATGACATCAAATGCTTCTTAAAAAATCAAGAATACCCGCCTGGGGCATCTTCCAATGACAAGAAGACATTAAGAAGGCTAGCTGGTAGTTTCTTCTTGAACAAAGATGGTGTGTTGTATAAAAGGAATTTTGACACGGTTCTGCTCAGATGTGTGGATAGACACGAGGCAGACCTGTTGATGATTGAAGTGCATGAAGGCTCTTTCGGTACCCATGCCGGAGGACATGTGATGGCTAAGAAATTGTTGAGATTAGGGTATTATTGGCTGACCATGGAGTCAGATTGCTGCAAGTATGCTTGCAAGTGCCACAAATGCCAGATCTATGCAGACAAAGTGCACGTTCCTCCCAATCCGTTGAGTATCATGTCCTCTCCGTGGCCATTTGCAATGTGGGGCATTGATATGATCGGAAAAATTGAGCCTACTGCTTCAAACGGCCATCGTTTCATCCTGGTCGCCATTGATTACTTCACTAAATGGGTTGAAGCAGCATCTTACGCCAATGTCACTAAGCAAGTAGTGGCTCGTTTCTTGAAGCGAGACATCATTTGTCGATATGGAGTGCCCGAAAGAATCATTACTGATAATGGTTCTAATTTGAACAACAAGATGATGGCTGAGCTATGCCGGGACTTCAAGATTGAGCACCACAATTCTTCTCCGTACCGCCCGAAGATGAACGGCGAGGTCGAAGCGGCCAACAAAAATATCAAGAAGATTGTGGAGAAGATGGTTGTCACGTACAAAGATTGGCATGAGATGTTACCACTGGCTTTGCATGGGTATCGAACATCAGTCCGCACGTCCACTGGGGCAACACCATACTCGCTTGTATACGGTATGGAGGCAGTTCTACCGATAGAAGTTGAGATCCCCTCTCTCCGAGTATTGATGGACGTTAAGCTAGATGAAGCTGAATGGGTACGAGCCAGATTTGATCAGCTGAGCCTTATTGAGGAGAAGCGTTTAGCAGCGGTATGCCATGGCCAGTTATATCAGCGCAGAATGAAGAGGGCGTTCGATCAAAAGGTTCGACCTCAAGTCTACAAGGTCGGGGATGTGGTAATCAAGAGAATACTTCCTCCGAGTACAGATCACAGGGGCAAATGGACTCCTAACTATGAAGGTCCGTTCGTGGTAAAAAAGGTCTTCTCAGGAGGAGCCTTGTTGCTGACAACCATGGACGGTGAAGATTTTTCATCCCCTGTTAATTCAGATGCAGTTAAAAAATACTTCGTATAAAGAGACCCGCTGGATAAAAAAAAAAAAAAAAAAGAAGAAGAATCCAGGCAAAAAAGGGCATCCCGGCGAACCAAAAACAGAATAAAGGTTCGGGCAAAAATTAGGGATATAAATGAAAAGAATTGTAACCCGGTAAGTTGAAAACCCGAAAGGGCAACTTAGGCAAAAAAAGGGTATCCCGGTGGATTGAAAACCTGAAAAGGCGATCCACACAAAAGAGGGATTAAAGCGAATGACTGCAGTCTGAATTAATCTGTACGTTTTCTACTCTTCAGCAAACTGGCAAAATTCCAAAGGAGGAATTGGTCCGATCATGAGCTTCTGAAGGCAAAGATAATCAGGAGAGTTGGAATACATACTGGCTATAACAGAATCAGAAATCAGTCGGAATCCAATTTCCGCATTATCATTAGGATAGATTTCTTTTCTCAATTTTATGGCAATCACCTCTTTCAGGGGTTTGCTTCTGATTGTAAATTCGCCAATTTTTGGCATTTCATCAATAAAATTGAATATTCAGTCACGAGCTTTTATGTTCATTTTACTGTTTTGTTTGCAAAAACGTCCAATTTTTGATAATAAAACATTACTTTGAAAATATATTGGCCTTGCAAAAGCATGCACAAAAAGATGATTAGAATTACTTTGCTTGTTGAACAACCTTGGATGGTGGACTCAAAAGACCACGCAATATCCTGGGGCATGTGCATATTCTTTTTCTGTTGCAGGTATTGAGCACGAGTGATCCAAACAGCATGATCGTAACCACGAGCAGATATTTGCTATAACTTGATACTGTTATATCTTATTAAGTCGATTCTTCCATTCAAGAGTTCCCACCGAGTTTCGGGATGGCAACGGTGGTCGAAGATGGATTTCTTCTGTGTTAATAACGGTTATTAATGCAGTGAATACTACAGGTTGACAACGAGTGCCAATTATCCAGTACCTTGCATACGATGTGATGGGTAGTTCAAGGCAGAGTGTTCGTACAAGAGTTGGAAAACGTTTGGTTTTCTATAAAATCCTCTTAAGAGACGAAACTTGTAGTACTAGCATCCCTTGTGGAGTTTACTCTTGGCAGGATGTACCACCAGGTGGTAGTGTCATATTTCCCGCAGGTTTAGCATATGAAATTTGTCAAAGATCAATCCCCAGCGGAGTTATTGACCATCCCATGCATGGGGCATCATATAATTCCCCAGCGAGATGTTCCAGATCTAATATCCCCAGTAGAGTTTGGAGACACTTGGTCTTCTGTAAAATCCTCTTAAAAGGGAATTCCCCAGCACGAGACGCTTTACAGCAGTTTTCTCTAGCAGAGTGTGTTGTAAACTCATTATCCCCAGCGGAGTCGTCAAAGAGAAAGTTCGCCCAACATGGGGCATTGTGACATCTATCCTAAGCTCGACAGTCATCTTCCTCAGCAGATTACCGAGGAATTGCTTTGGGTTTCCCTAACAAATCTCTAGGGACTCTTTCTCAGCATGTTGCAACGGATTGTCTTTCAACCAAGATTTGCATATCCCCGGCAGAGTAGTCTTGATCCCCAGCAAGATCGCATCTCCGGTAATGGTACCCTGAATCTTGTCTGCTATACTCCCTAGCCGAGTCGCGGTAGGTTCCCCAGCAGGGTTTAAAGAGATCGACAGAATCTCTTCTTCAGCAAGGTGTCAACATATGATATTACCTAGCAGGTGGTGTAATCCTCAACAATGCTCATTTACAATCCAAAGTCCAATTTATTTTTGGCATGCGTATAGTTTGGTCATGTTATTCCAGCAGGTGGAGTGATCATCTGGCAATTTTAAGTTTCCAACGACAGTTTGGTAATCATGAAAGTCCAACGACAGTTTGGCAAGGCTTCCAACGATAGTTTGGTAAGCGTTCAAGTCCAAACGACAGTTTGGCAGAGATTCCAACGACAGTTTGGTAATCATTAAAATCCAACGACAGATTGGTAGAAATCCAACACGAATTGGTAAAAGCTGCTAAAGTCCATCTGAAGATGGCAAGTGTGAGATTCCAATGACAGTTTGGTAATCATTAAAATCCAACGACAGATTGGTAGAAATCCAACGCAAATTGGTAAAAGTCCAACGACAGTTTGGCGAAGCTTCCGACGACAGTTTGGTAAGCACTAGAAGTCCAACGACAGTTTGGCAGAAAGTCCAACGACAGATTGGCAGAGCAGCTAAAGTCCATCGACAGTATGGCAAGCCAGTAGTCGCCTGGCGTCGTTCAAAAAGACATTGTTGAAAGTCCAACGACAGTTTGGCGAAGCTACCGATGACAGTTTGGTAAGCACCAGAAGTCCTACGACAGATTGGCAGAACAGCCCAAGTCCATCAACAGTATGGCAGGCTAGTAGTCGTCCGGCGTTGTTCAAAAGACAGATCTCTCCGACACTTGAAGATTCAATCCAACCATCGCATTGGGTTTATATCCCTTTTCTTTTTCATCATCCAGAGCAAATTTTCGGTTATATTTGGTATTCAATCACTATATACCTTGAAAGTCTGAAAGCATTCGCTTTCAGGCATTCAGGTCTACAGTGTTTGAATAGGGGCAGCTGTAATACCCCAAAATTTGCTCTCCCATTTTTGCATCTTAGCATAGCATTATCATTTATCATATCATATCCATCTCATTAGTATTGCATTGCATTTAACATAGAAAAATGAAGCATAGCATTCCTCTTACCATCAAGGCATGGGATCAGGGGGAAGGTGGACAATCAAGAGATTATTCAAAACACAAAAAGGGCAATCCAGTTGCCTCCAGGCAAGCCAAGAGTCTCTCATGTCTTATACCATCTCAATTGATCATCCACAATCTCAAGGAAGTGAGATCCAATGGGAGATTGAAGCAATACATACTTCAACATGCAAGAGGTTCAAAAACTGGAAGAAAAACCCTCAAAAGAGATAGCTCATTGATCCAAAATCATCCTCAAATGGTATATCCCATCATCCTTTAAGAGGATACACAACATACTCTGAAGAATTTGAAATTGAAGACTGCACATTTTTCTCCTAGGAGGTGGGCACCAAAACTAGGGTTTCCCATTAAATCAGAGAATCTTTGATTTTTTGGACAAAACTTGATGTCATGGTATTCTACATGTTCTTAAGTGTATGTGTATGGAGAATTGCCTCTCAATTGGTTTTAGAAGTGGTTCAATTGGAAGAAAGATAAAAAATCAGGGAAATTGGGGCCAGGTCAAATAATCAGAGGAAAAAGTCAACTCTTGACTTTTTGAGGTCAAATTCATAAAATTCATGTTATATGTGTCCAATGTACAAAATTTGGTCAAGAAACTCCAAAGGAATCATGAAAAAATCAAGAGGTGGAAAGTTGCCATTTTTGGAAGAAGAAGGGTTACTAAAAATAGCAAGTTTTGGCCATTTTGCATCAGAGTTTGAGCCAAGGCCATTTAAAATTTAAGCACCAAATGAAAATTCCACCAGGCCACAACAAAAGATCTTGCTTTAAGCTTCACATCCATATGTGGAACATCTCTATTGGATAAAAATTGAGTGAGATATGATTGATCAAAGTTTGAGCAAAGTAGGTTCAAAACTAGGTCATGACCAAGATTTTCAGGGCACGCGCGCAGTCATTTTCTCAAACAGTTGGTGAGCCAAATGTCCACCCATTTTTCATCAAGATAAAAACCTCAAATGGAAAATTTTTCAACATCAAAGTTGTTCTTTGTAGTGTCATCTTTAATATTGATGTTTGGAAAATTTTGAGTTGATCAAGTATGAGTGAGTTATAGTGGTCTCAAGATAGGTTGATTAGGCTGAACTTCCATGCATGTCACTTGCCATGCCATGACTTGCTTTGTATGCATATGTACCAGTTCTTTATCCATCTGTTTGTGGTCATTTTTAGGTATGTTTGAGACCTCACTTCACTTCAATTTTCAAACCAATATTGTTCCTCAATGTACCCTCTTTCAAATGAACCCGTGAACTCACCAAACCATCCACATTTCATGGAGTAATGCATCCTCAAGCAACCCTATCTTCATCTGTCTTCAACTGTCACATAAAACCAAAAAAAGCAAGTGGAATTTATTGCTGATTGAATTAGCTTGCGCATGCTTGATCACACTCACCAACCTTTGCTTCATTTAGCCAAACACCTTTGCATTCATTAGGTCACGTGTGTTGCTCATGCATAGAAGTGGAAAGAATACAAACTTGTATAACAAGTTGCTTGCTGCAGCTTCATTCTCTTCATCCTCACCATAACACTCTAAGCATCACCTACACCATAAAAAACCCAAGATCAACTCGCCTCTAACTAACTGACTCAGTTAGTTAGAGTGAACTCACCCAACTCAGTCACCCAACTCACTTCCTAGCTCACTATAAAACAAAACTTCTATTCACAAATTCATTTTCAACTTCACTTTTCATTTCCACTCTCAAGAACACTCTCACTCTCTCAATCTTCCCTGAGCTTTTTCTCTCTCTCTCTGTGCACGAATCATTCATCTTCATCCACCTCAATTCATCATCATCAATGGCATTGGATTGAAGGAGATTTCAGCACAGTCCTCAAGATTGCTGCAAGCATTGTTCAACATTGGATCTCCCTGCTTTCAAGACAACGAGTTATAGCATTTATTTTGCATAGTTTGTGAAGCTTCAAGGTTGAAGGAGAAGCTAGGATCTCTGGTTTTCTGAAGAGCACCCCGAAGCCTCATCAATTTCAGGTTTATTTCACTCAATTTTAATGCATTGTATTCTTGTGATTTAAGCTTGTTTTATGATGTTTGGAGCTTATTAGGAGCTATGCGTGAGTTCTGTCTAGTTGATAGGCTCTTTAGGAGTTTAGATGTGATTTTAGGGCAATTTGTTTTGGATCGGTTTGTGTTATACGTGTATGTTATGTGAAAAATAGTGTTAGATTCATGATGTACATGAGCTCAGCTTTCGATTGGTGTACGTATTGTGAATTTCTGGAGGAATTGGAGTTTGCAGGTGGTGGCTGTTGGCCGGAGAAGGTGACCGGAGGTCCTCTCCGGCCGGTGACTGTTAGAGCTAGGGTTTTTGCCATGTTTTAATCCTGTCCGTTGTTTTTTTCTCATCGTGTGGCTAAGAGCATGACAACGCATTAAAACGCATGTGCAAGGCATGTGCCATTTTTCTGATTTCAATTAAGCATGGTGTGGTGTGGTGTATGGTATGGAGCGTGGACATGCGTGTGTGAGCTTTTGATCTGATTACTTTGACTATTATGCTGACTTGACTTGATTCAATGGCGTGAATTGATTGACTTTTGTTGACTGAGAGTGCATGCTAGTTGTTGTGGATAGCGCGTGTATGGACCAGGCTTTGAATTGATATTTGCACCCTATGTTTTTCAAGCCCAATGAGTTTGAACTGATGGATTGCTATGCTTGCACCCCCTTTCTTTATTTCCAATTCATTTTATTTTCCATTTTTTCTACACGTTTACTTTTTAATTTTTAAAAATACCAAACTTCATCATAAAATCCAACAAAAATTCATGAGTATCACTAAAACATTTAGGAAATTTTCCATGATTTTATTTCTTGATTTTATGACCTTTTTACCCCTGATCCATAATTTTCTTTGAATTTCTTTGGTGTGCATTCTCAATGTGGTACATGATTTTGTTTAATTTTGTTCTTGATCATTAAAAATTGTTTTGAGTTGCTTCTTTTTGTACTTGAGTCATTAACATATTGAAGTATGTTGATTGATTTTTATTTGATTTTTTTAAGTCATTTCATGACATGTTTGGTGTTCATTTTTGTGCTACTTTGTATGATATGTCTATTTGACCTAAATGCATTGTTTGACATCATTTTGCCTTGATTTCTTGTATGCTACTTTGGTACATGATTCACTTCTGACCTGTGTATTTTTAAACCATGCTTGCTTAATTTTCCTAAGGCCATTTGATTTTTGTTTGATGCATTTCATTTAAAGCATTATAACATGTCACATCATTGTAATCTTTTGTGCATGTTTACATGTTTTCTTTTGTACATACTTGCATGATCATTTGCCTACTTTGTGAGATATTCATGTGACATAATAGGTCATTGATACATATCATATGTCATCTTTGCATGTTGGTTATCATTTGAACCTTGTGCACCCTTAACATGTTGTGTTTGTACTTGTGTTTTCTTTTGAACTCCCATTTCAATTCTACTTCTTCTATCACTTCTTAAATGTCTTGATGTGCTTCTTAAATACTTGTGAGATGTTTGTGAATCATGCTTCATTTCATTTCAATTCTGATACTTGGATTACATGATCCATTTAGGCATGTCTCTTCCATTTCTTTTCATCTTTCATTCTCCCTTTTCTTATGGTAGCATGTTCTAATGTCATGGATGATGTTTGCTGCCTATCCACTTGGACTTGCATGATAATGATCATTTGTTTGCCATGTGATGTACATTCTGGTTGTGACATTAGGATTTGACTTCTCATCTATTTCTCTTGAGTTTTATGGTGCATTAAATGTTCTTTTACTTCTTATATATGTTTACTAACCATGTAGGGGCTTTGGTAAGTTGCAATTGAGTGTGGATAAGGAATCCACATTCAAATTTCTATCCCTTCATCTTTTACATTTCCATCTTGTGTTTTGTTAAGCACTTATGTGCTTTCTTTTAATAACTCATCACCTTCCCTTTTGAATTACAATTCATCTTCTACTTTAGAAGTGAATTGTTTAATTCTTTCTTTCTTTAGACTTTAGGTCTTGCAACCTCACAAACCATTAGGATCACTCCCTTGATTAATCAATTAGGATTGAGTCTTAGTTCATATAGATTTTACCTTTACTTCTCTCTTGAGTCTCTCTTCTCATCTAAAAGAAATTTCAAAATATCTAATAAAGGTAGGCATTTATTGCATTTAGGCCTTTCATATAAAGAAAAGATTATAAGGGGTCTTCTCTTGTAATCTTAGAATGTGTAGCATATAGCCCATCTTGGGTCAATGTGTTAAACATTTGATCTTGTATGAGGGACTTAAATGCAATACTTGTTGAAGGAACAAATAAAAAACACTTCTTCATTTCATAATCAACAAAAACACTTAATAAATACAAGTATGCTAGGGTGTTTGAACCTTGGCAATTGGAACTAAGTGTGGGGGTCTTCTTCACTCTTAGTGTGCTTTCTTACCCATTCCATCTTGGAATGTGAGAATGTACACATTCCAATGACTAAGATTCAGATACACTATCATATGCAAACAAACGAAAAAAACTCTTAAAAGACAAAAACAAACAGTAACGTCTTTCCTTCGGGAATTCTTTCCTCATCTCCTTCAATCATTCCTTAAGGATGCGTCATTTCTGTTCTACCGCAAACAGGTAACGCCTAAGTCTCCCTACAGTGAGCTGCAACACCTAAACTACTAGGACGCGAACATTGACGTATTCCACTAAAAAACACAAACAACTTTCCCTTAGGTGAGGGGAACTACGTCGCTCTGATTCTCATGTTCCCGATGAGATACGTAGGCAGTGGGGTAGGGCCCATGCGAGCACTTCTTTTATTTTCCCTACATTTGTTATTCTTTCTCCTTTCTTTCTTTCAGTTCCTTTTTTCCAGCATTCTTTTCCTACACCCTTTGATCGAAACAAGCAAGCGTGGATCCCATCGGGTACGATGGACGCGAGGGGGTGCTAATACCTTCCTCTCGCGTAACCGACTCCCTTACCCTTTCTCTTGGTCGCAAGACCATGCTTTTCCTTTCCTTCAGGTTTATGCAGTGTTTCCTTTCCCTCTCTTGGGATAAATACACATTGCTGGCGACTCTGTTCGGTGCCACTTTCGCGTTTGTACTAGGATGAAAATCCCGGGAGCGACAGAGCTATACTACTATACCGTTCACAAAGAGAGACTCGAGTAGCACGGGCTAGAGCAACCAATGTTACATGGGTCAAAGTGGAGGTATAATAATTTTCACAATATTGCTTATTAGTGATGCTACTTAATAACACAAAACATCTATATATTATTTCTTATTTGTTTGTCTATGTGTAGTTCCCTCGTCAGCGTAATGGCATAGACTGCGGGTACTTCGTTTTGAGGTTCATGAGAGAAATCCTTCAAATGGGACAATTGGAGATTCCTATTACGGTATGCATGGTTTTATAACTTAGGATTTATTTTAATATTTATCGGATATGTCATATAATTTATTATTTTTAACTAAATAATGCGTATTTTGTTTTGTTATGTAGTATTTCGATGATATGGCGTGTCCTTATTACATGAGGAAACAATTGCAAGATACTAAGGAGGAATTGTGCGAATTCTTTATTGCAAGAAGAATTATTTCTTGAATGTATAATTTTGTGAATGTAAATTCTAGTTTATTGAAATGTAAATTCTATACAGGTTTGAAACCATACAATAGAATTTGTGCGAATTCTGCATGTAAATTCTAGTTTATTGAAATGTACAAATTCTATACAGGTTTGAAACCATACAATATAAGGAATTGTGCGAATTCTGCATTAATGTAAATTCTAGTTTTGAAATAGAATTTGTTAATGGAAATGCGTATCCATACTAGTTTCTTGAAATGTGAATTATACAGGTTTATGGAAATGTGAATTATACAGGTTTCTGCATAAAAAAAATGGTTAAAATGGGATTTAAAAAAAAAACTTCAAAATTATACGTAGACAAAAGACAGCGCTTTTGAGAAAAAAACGATGTCTAAAGTCCCCCTTTATAGAGCGCTTTTGAAGAAAAAAGCGCTCTCTAAAGTATATAAAAAAATTCTTTAAAATTTTAAACGTATACATTAGACAGCGCTTTTGAAAGCGCTGTCTAAAGTCCCCCTTTTAGAGAGCTCTTTTTCATAAATAAAAAAGCGTTGTCTTTACCTACGACATCGCAGCCTTAGACAACGCTTTTAAGCGCCGTCATAGGCCAAAAAAAGCGCCCTCTTTTCCCTTGTTTGGCGTAGTGCTTGCTCCTTGTTGAATGCACTCATGATGCTTATACATTCCTTGCTATCCTGTACATACATGTTGTTAAATGTTGTTATGTTGTTGCTGGAAATATACTATTTTTCTGATTGAGGCGTTGTCGTATGCTGTTGTTTGTGCTTTTTTTAGCTTGTTTTGCTTGCTTTTAAATGTTCTCTTAGGGTTTCCTAGTCCAAATTAATTTTTGATTAAGATTATGTCATACCCCAAGTTTTGACCACAAGATTTCCCATCATTGTGCAAATCATCACCACAATATGGATGTACCATCACATCTCATCAATCTTCTCAAAGATTGTTGAGCATTCACTTCAACCAAGAATTAGAGTTTTGAGCCCTCTCAGAGTACTCAGACAAAGGATCAATCAAGAATGGACATGATCCTTAACTTGTCTAGCCTCTCAAACACCCATAAAGGATCAAGAGGTTTCCCACATCAAGAATCAAGCACAAGGTTGCAACATTCCAAGTGGATCAAGCCTCAAGATTGCTAGGGTCACCAAATTAGGGTTTTGGTCGACCAAGGCCTCCAGATGAAAATTTCCATTTGGGCATGAGCCAATACCTCAAAACATGAGTCAAAAATCTCAAAGTACCTCATGGACCCTATCATAGAGTCAAAATAGCCTCAGGGGATGCATTCATCAAAAATCAGGAATTAGGGTTTCTTGACCTAATTCACCCCTAAGTTGACTTTTGGAGCAATAAATGAGCCAAGACCTCAAGAAGAGTTTTAAATACCTCCAATACATCATTTTAATCCACTCACAAGGTTGGATTGATTCAAAGAACTTGGTCCATGAGCAATACAAGAATTCAATTTCATCTGGGCCAATTAGGGTTTCCTGATAAAAAGTCAACTGTATCTTTGACTTTTGACCAAAACATGATCCCAAACCTTGGGACATGATTCAAGATACCCTAAAACACCTATGGAATCCATCCATTAGGTTTGAATTAGGTCAATGACTTGATTGCATAAAGGATCACACAGTTTGAAATTCATCTGACAAAAAGTCAACTGTGCCTAAAAACCAAGTTTGACTTTTTGAATTTTTTGACAATCAAGGCTTCCCTAAGTCAAAAACAATTTTAATTCATGGTTTGGATCATCATCCATCAATAAAAACCAAGAAAAGTGAGTATACTTGAAAAAGGGGCAACCTTGAAAAACTTAAAATTTTCTAAGTTATGGAAGAAAAGTGATTAGGTACAAACTTTGCAAGGTCATAACTCCCAAACCACAAGGCCTTTTACTTCCATCCATAGCTCAAATGAAAGCTCTCATTACATACTTCAAAATTGTCAACTACATCAAATTCCATATCCTTATGGATTTTGAGTTATGGATTGATCAAAATCACAAAAACATGAAAATGGCCACTTTTTCCAACACAGTGAAAATTTTGGACAGAATCTGTCTTGGCTTTTCACCAACTTTGAGGCCATTTTTCACCTTGATCCAAGCTGAACCAAGACTAATGTTGGACATCAAAGTTGAAGTATGTAATTGGGGATTTCCAAAAAGAACAAGAACTCACTCTAACTGCACTTGAGTATGGAGTTACAAGCCTTGAAACATGGCATAAAAACCTGATTTTTCAAGACAGCATGAACATGTAACTTGGTTCCCACGATTTCTTGATCTAATTTTGGACACTTTCATCATTTCATTTCTGTCCAAAATCAACTTGAATGATGGAGAATCTGATCACAAAGCCTTGCAAGTCAAGCCACCACCTCTTTTGGCATGTAACATTCAAGTTTCAAATCCAAAACTCCAAACTTGTCATGAGGCATTGAATGGATACATATAGCTGGCATGTATGAGCCCATGATCAACCAAATGAGTCAAGCCTTATCCCTGCAACAGAAGACTCACAGCCTACAAGATTGACTCAAGTCAATTGCTAGAGGAGACTTGAGATTCTTTTACATAACCATCGGATAATAGGGTGATCAGCCTCCATTCACTATTGCTCCCAAAACAAACTTGCACTACTATAAATAGAGATTCTTTCTGATCAATTCAAGTACACCAAAGCATAACATCTCATGCTTTCCTTCCAACCTCTCTAAAAAAACTAGAATTTGCTTCTTTTGCAAGTAACAAGTGAATTTTCAAATAGAGAGCATTTCCATTCAAATCAGCTATCCTAACACCCCACATATGTCATATACAAGTGATCCATAACTTCAAAACACATATGGAACACCAAAATCAGAAAGTTAACCTCCAAAACCTCAAATTTTGACTTTTCTGCATTTTTCAAGCCATGTCTTGATTCAGTCACTTTCAAAACCAAACAACACTTCAAATACACTCCAAATATCATCCTTAAACTATCCCAACAAGTTTCCCTCAATTGTAACACCATTTGAGTGAGTTACTATTTTGGTCATTTTTGCCACTTTTGCAAGAAAGAGCCAGTTCTTGTTCCTGAGGATTCCAGCTGGTTTTGATCATCCTAAAAGCTTCTAAGGGATCTATCAAGAGTGTCTAAGGAATTAGATTACTTATGGCACAAGCATTTTGCAAGATAGCACAAGGAACTTCAATAGGTAAGTGCATAGCAACTTGAACACTTTAAATATACATTGCTTTGATGTCCATTGATCATGAACATGTCATACATATCATATGTGTTGTGTTTGAACCAATTCACCATGCTATTGTTGCTTGTATGAAGAGATAGCATAGAACTTGCAAATTTTGCTTATATACATATGGGGTGGTTTTGATACACAGATGTATCACAACCCTAGTGGTAGCAGCGTATGTGTGTTTGGTTGGAGGGCATGGGTTCAACACCCACCCAGACCATTTTTTATTTCCCTCTCATTTTGCTATTTTTCATATTCTTACATGATTTTCTTAATTAATCTCAAAATTAATTTCTCCATTATTTTTAATTAATTTATTGTTTTTTTTGAAAATTCACAAAAATGTTGAAATATTTCATTCCACAAAAAAATTGAATTTATATTATTTATTTAATATAGTTTGAATTTTTGTAAGTAATTTCATTTTATTTATTTTCAAACATTTTTAAAATAGGATTTCCATCTTGATTTTTCAAAACCAATTGAATTTCAATCTTTCTTGTGATTAAACATGATTTTCCAAAATATTTGTCAAAGCTTACAACTTATTGTTAAATATATTTGATATTTTATATCATTTATTATTTAATTTTCTTTGAAAAATTTGTATTTTGAATTAAAAATAGGGTTTCTCTTAATTTTAATTTATCAAACACTTTTCAAAACACTTTTGGGCCTCTTGGCAGAGTGTAAGTCTCATCCCTTTGTAAATAAATAAATTTGGATCTCATTCATTGTATAAGTCACGATACGATTTTAAAAATCTTGGCGCGATCACCATTTTCAAAACAATTTTCATATGGGCATCTCCTTGAGTTGTAAGCCCCATCTTTCTTCTTTTTAAACACTTTTGGGCCTCTAATAGAGTGTAAGACCCAAAACCCCTTTGTACATAAATGAGTTGGGCCTCAGTCATTGTATAAGTCCCTACACGATTTGCAAAATAACGGTGCGATCGTTGTTTTTCATCTGGGCATCTTCTTGAGTTATAAGCCCCAACTCTTGTATAAAAATAACACTTTTGGACCTCTAATAAAGTGTAAGATCCATCCTCTTTGCAAATACAATAATTTGGGCCTCAGTCATTGTATAAGTCCCCCTGTGGTTTTCAAAACTACGACGCGATCGTCGCCTTTTGAAAAGAGATAATCTGGGCCTCCCCTTGAATATAAGCCCCAAACTTCCTTTTAAAACAACTTTCTTTTTTATTCAAGTTCAAATTCAAAGTTTTATCAAAACTTTCTTCAATTTCTTGAAAACCTAACATGCAGCTGTAGTTACTATGCTTGGGCTTGCACAACTGTAAGTTCCACTATCTCTTTAATACATACTTGTTTATATATATATATATATATATATATATATATATATATATATATATATATATATATATATATATATGCTTGTACATACTTGCTTAGAGTTTTCCTCAGTAGTTAGGTCTAGGTTTAGATCAAACTAGAAGTTACTCTTTCAACATAGTCAAAACTAGTTCCCCATAGGAAATTCCAGATACAGTCTTGCCTCCTCTTGGGCTTATACAATATGGAACAGAGAAAATCATTATTCCCGGTGAAACTTTTCTCAAGACTGTCCAAACTTAGAAATATATGTGTACAAGAAATTCATTTCCCCAAAGAGGATTAATTCCTGATGAAACCTCTTTTGAATTTCTTCAAACCCTAGAACTGTTCAGAAAAGAAAGGATTAATTCCCGGTGAAACCTTTCTTGAACTTTTCTTAGGTTTGGACCCACAAGCTTCCTAAAAATATCCCCAACCTCCTCTTAGGCTTAGTACAAGGACACTCAGGCTTCTTAGAAGTTTCTCAACCTCCTCTTGGGCTTAGTACAAGCACCCAAAGGCCTCCTACAGGTATAGGATATAAATTAGTCATCTTTACTAATTCAATCCTCCAGAGAGTCAGAATTCTAGAACATCAGACCATTTTAGGGTTGATCTTCATCCCTTAAAACCTCAGCCTTCTCTTGGGCATCATACAAAGATCTCTCTCTACATTAGAGCCTACCACCTCTTGAGAGACTTGGACAATCTCAGCCTTCTCTTGGGCATTATACAAAGATCATTCTCCAATTAAGAGTCAACCTCATCATACCAGTAGACTTGGAAAGTCTCATCTTCTCTTAGATCTCACAGAGACCCTCAAGTTTCCTAAAGGCACAAGAAAAATCCTAATCATTTCATCAACACACTAAACTCCAGCAGAGTTAAAACCTCCATAGGTTTTCAAACTCAAGGTTTAAACCTTTACCTTAAAAAACCCAGCCAAGGTTAATTTACCATCAATAAAACCCTAACAGAATCAGAGCCTTATGGTATTTGATATTGTAACTCTCTCTTCAATCCCCAGAAAGAGTAAAACCTTTGGATTCCCCAATACATATTGGACCTGTCTCTGGATTTCAATAATCCTCAGCAGAAGCCAGCCTCCTCTTAGGCTTCATATAAGAATTTCCCCCAAACAGCCTCCTCTTAGGCTTTATATAATGATTTTCCTTAGTAGAGTCAGCCTCAATCTTGGGCTTTGTACAAGACAGATAAAATCTCCCCAGTGGAGTCAATCTCTTTTCAGCCTCAATCTTGGGCTTTGTACAAGACAGATAAAATCTCCCTAGTGGATTCAATCCCTTTTCAGCCTCAATCTTGGGCTTTGTACAAGACAGATATAAAACCCCCTAGTAGAGTCAACCTTTTAGCTTCAACCTTGGGCTTTGATCAAGGCACACAAAAATCAACATCCCCTCAGATGAGACCATAAGTCCACTCTGTAGGAGAACATTTCCTCTATACATCACATCTCAAAACAGATAACTAAAACCTTTTTCCCAGATAATTGTTGTAAGTGGCACACTTGTTGATTCAAAATCCAAGTTGGAGTCCTTCTTTTATCCTGGTCAAAAATCATCTTTCATCTAACTGCTATAAGTCGCAAGCCTCTGGGTTATTTACATCCATGCCAATGTCCCTCTCTTAGCATGAAAGATTCATAAGGAAAAATGGCATTGCTAAACACTAGGTTAAAGTTTCTTCCTTCATGACATCACCCTTCTAAAGGAAATTATTGTATTGCTGGATTCTCATATCCCAGTTAAAGTAATTTTCCTTTATAATCAAGTACCCAACCTTGTGTGATGAATAGGTAAGATATCTCCATTTAGAGATGACAAATTCTCTTTCAATCAAGTTTAGCTTCAATCTTGGGCTTTAAACAAGACACAAGAACTCGATTAGCTTCAATCTTGGACTTTGAACAAGACACCAAACATTTTTCCTCCCATATAGGAGGAACTACGATTGCTCTGATTTCTCAGTTTTCTTTACGCGAATACGTAGGCATAAGATTGTGAAATCTTAGCGAGTACACAAATAAAAAACTTTAGGTCCAGTACCTTCCCAAAAACAACGGAAAAACCGAAAACAACAAAAACATCTCTCTCTCAACACTCCCAAAGGAGAAACTTTCCCAACCCACAGCAGATAAAAACCAAAAAGTATTTAAATTAACAGAGAAATATGTAATGCAAAGTCTATGGATAATCATATATACACTGGGTGTTGACAACTTCCCTTTGTATAACCTGACCCTGACCCCCCAATCTCTTAGCATTTTTTAAAGAAAACATTTACGTGCAAGGTTAGTTTTAGATAGCTTCCCTTTCCTTTCCAGGTTCATAGGATAAATAAGAAATCAGAAAGTAATACCCAATTCCGACCATTACGGTAAGGTGGTCGTGTCACCGACAAAAATCACACGCTACAGAAATATGGCGACTCTACTGGGGACTGTAGCGAGCAATTTTTGTCGGTGACGCGACCACCTTATCGCTGGAGTTAGGTTTTCCTCCTCGAGGAGAAAGGGGTGCTACTTTCTGATTTCTTATTTATCCCATGAAGCTGGAAAGGAAAGGGAAGGTATCTAAAACTAACCTTGCACGTGAATGTTTAACTGAACAAACGCTTAAAGAGATCGGGGAGTCCATGGTCAGGTTATATAATGGGCAGTTGTCAGTTACACATCCTATATATGGTTATCCACAGGATATTAGCTTTAGGTTCTGGTTTATAATTGATGGTGTTTATCTGTTAATGGGTTGGGAAAGTTTCCTGGGAAATATGATAGAGTAAGATTGAGAGTTTTTGATGATTTTGGTGAGGTATTAAACCTAGAGTTTTTTATTAGTGTATAAAGGTACTAGACCTAGAGTTTTTTATTAGTATGCTCGCTAAGATTTCGCAATCTTATGCCTACGTATTCCCGTTTAAATGAAACAGGGAAGTCATAGCAATCGTAGTTCCTCCTACTCTATGGGAGGAAAAAAGATGTTTTGGTGTCTCGTTCAAAGCCCAAGACAGAGGCTAAAAGGAGTATTTGTGTCTTGTTCAAAGCCTAAGATAGAAGCTAAAAGGTTGACTGAAAGAGAATTTGTTATCTCTAAAGAGGGATTGTTGATTTTTGTGTACTTTGATCAAAGCCCAAGGTTGAAGCTAAGAGGTTGATTGACTCCACTGGGGAAGTCCTTATACAAAGCCTAAGAGGAGGCTGTATGAGACCGACTCAACAAGAGAGTGGATATATGGGTGTCTTGTACAAAGCCCAAGGCGAAGGCTAAAAGAGACTGACTCTTTGGGGATATCATTATATGAAGCCTAAGAGGAGGCTAACAGTTTGACTTTTCCGAGGAAAATGTTCTTTCTGTCTTGTACAAAGCCCAAGATTAGGGCTAAAAGGGATTTTTGACTCCGTTGGGGGAGGTTTATATGTGTCTTGTACAAAGTTCAAGACGGAGGCTGAAATGAGTTTGTCTCAACAAGTGAGTGCTTTTATATGTCTTGTACAAAGCCCAAGACATAGGCTAAAAGAGTGACTCAACAAGAGAGTCTTGCAAAGGCGATTAACCCAACAATAGAGTCTTTTATACTCAACAAGAGAGTGATTTGCTGTCTCGTACGAAGCCCAAGATTGAGGTTAAAAGGAGATTGACCCAACAAGAGAGTCTTGAAAAGCGATGGACTCAACAAGAGAGTCTGAAAAATGGTTGACTCAACAAGAGAGTCTAAGAAGTGATTGACTCAATAAGAGAGTCTGAAAAGGTTAGCTCCGCTGGGGGAGGATCATTGTACAAAGCCCAAGAGGAGGCTGACTGTGTTGAGGAAAGATCATTATACAAAGCCTAAGAGGAGGCTAACTTACTACTGAGGATTAGATCCATAGACAAGTCCAAGGATGGGGAACTCTCATGAGAGAGACCGGGTTTCGGCTGGAGGTTTATCCAGAGTGATCGGTGTTTTTTCCTATGTTTGAAAGGAACTTGAGAATGTATTTGAGACTCAAAAGGGGTTTTAGACTGTCCAAGTCTACTGGCGAAGAGTTTTATCTTTTGTAGGATGCTTAAAAGAGGGCAAGGGCCTTAAGGGATGAGAATCAACCCTAAAGTGGCTAGAGGTTTGAAACTGGAAAGACTGCTCTAGCAAAGGATGACTAAGTTCTGTCTTATACCTTTAAGAGGTCATTAGGGTCCTTTTATTAAGCCTAAGAGAAGGCATGAGAACTTCTAAGAAGCCGAAGGGTCCTTGTATAAAGCCCAAGAGGAGGCGGGGATGCTTTTAGGAAGCCTGTGGGTCCCCAAACCAAGAGAAGTTCAAGAAATGAAATTCACAGAGAAGAGATCATTCCAGGAAAGTTCGAGTATTTGGAAGAAACTCAAGAGATGCTATTCACGGAGAATAGATCAACTCTGGGGAGTAGAATTTCTTTGACAATTTCTAAGGGTGACAGTCTGAGAAAAGGTTCACCGAGAATACTGCGTTTCTCTTTGTTCCATATTGATTAACCCCAAGAGAAGGCAAGACTGTATCTGGAAATCCTATGGGGATCTAGTTTTGTTTGTATTTAAGAGTGACCAACATGGCTTTACCTAGTTCTAGACCTAGTTACCGGGGAAAACTCTAAATAACTATACTAGTATATATACAGTTGATATATGACAAGTAGTTAAAGGAGTATGAAAGAAGACTAACCATGCGCAGCTTCCCATAATACAGTTATGTATATGAAAGCATTTAAAAGAATGAAAGAAGACTAACCATGCGCAGCTTCCCACAATACAGTTATGTATATGAAAGCATATAAAAAAAGCGGATAAACACTTACCCGTTGTAGAGCTTCCATGTTGTTTTATTAGTTGTTCAACAAAGAAATTAAAGAAAGTTTTGATAGCAACTATACATTTGGGTTCAAAATCAAAGGAGAAAGTATTTTGAACAGAGCTCGGGGCTTACAGCTCAGGGAGAGGCCCAAATTTTAACAGTGATGGCACCATTGTTTTGTATCAGGACTTATACAACGACTGAGGCCCAAAGAGTTTTGGTTACAAGAGGATTGGGTCTTACACCTCAAGGAAAGGCACAAAGAGTTTAAAAATGAATAAGGATGGTCTTATAGCTCAAGGAGAAACCCAATTGATTTTGTTAAAAAGTCGACAATCGTGCCAAACGTTTGAAAATATATAGAGGGACTTATACAATGTGTGAGGCCCAAAAGGTATTATTTACAAAGGGGTTGGGTTTTACACTCTATTAGAGGCCCAAAAGTGTTTTTGTACAAGTGATGGGGCTTACAACTCAGGGAGATGCCCAGATAATTATTTGTTTGAAAAATGGTGATCGCACCGAGGTTTGAAAACACAGTGGGTCTTATACGATGACCGATGCCCAAATTATTTTGGTTTCCAAAAGGGGTTGGGTCTCACACTCTATTAGAGGCCAAAGATTATTTTTGTACAAGTGATGCGGCTTACAACTCAAGGAGAGGCCCAGTTGATTTTAAACTGACGATTGCACCGAGATTTTTTATTGTGTCGGGACTTATACACTATTTGAGGCCCAAAAATTGTTTATGTACAACAAGGGTTGGGTCTTACACTCTATTAGAGGCCCATGAGTGTTTGAAAAAGATTTGTTTAGGGTGAATAAGATCAAAACCCTAAATTAATTTCAAAATGTATTTTAATTAAATAAAAACTTGATTAAAATGATCAAAATTATCAAACATGTGTGAAAAACAAGTTGTGATCTTGGATTAATGTTTGAAAAATCTTGTTTTTATCCACAAAATGATTGGAAGCCAATTAAGTTTGGAAAATCAAGAAAGAAAAAATATTTTAAATGTTAAAAACAATAAAAATTAATTCTTTTGTAAAAATATCAAGTATATGAAATAAATAATATTTTTGGGAAATTATTGTAGAATAAAATATTTTAACATTTTTGTGAATTATTAGAAAAAGAATCAACTCAAAATCATTAAAAACCAGAGAGAAATTAATTTTTTGAAACAATTAAATAAAATCACAAAAATTCAGATATTTAAAAATTCAAAAAAGGGCGCCAAGAACACCAAGTTCTTGCCCGCACCCTTTGTTTCTTCAAATTTACGTTTTCCCCTCAATCTCACTGAATACTTGATGAAATCACACAATCCACGTATCAATCTACTCGTTTTTACCTCACGATCATGTCTATGGTCTTTAATTTCATTTATTTTAAGCATGGAATAAGAAATCAAGACAAAACCTCAAGAACCTTAAATTCTGCGTGAAGGCTGGGAATTTTGATACACGATTCATACAAAGCAATTAATTGAGGGGAAACATTCTATGCATGATTATGAACATTTGGCAAAAGTATTGTGCGAGGAAATATGCATAGATTAAGAGATGACCAAGTTGTGGCTTACCTACAGCTTGGTTCCAATTATGTGAACATCTTCCCTACGTGCTATGGAGTGTGTCTGAATGCTTGGAGTGATTGGAAATGGACTGGAACAAATTATGGCACCTCAACAACAACTTAGTTGAAAATTTGGGCAACTGGCTGGTGATTCTGAGAAATCAGTGTTACAGTTGTGTGTTTAGTGTTTGATCATCTCACATATGATGTTTATGAGGTGTGTGTGTGTGTGATTGGTTTGGTTGGAATGGCTCTCAAACTCAAAACCCGATAGTGACTTGCTTTAGAAGGCAAATTTGGAATGAAAGAGGAGATTTTGAGGAAAGCATCAGTTTGATTGCTTTGGTGTACTTAAACTGAGCACAAATGAGCTCTATTTATAGTAGAGAAAGTTTGTTTTGCAAGCAATAGTGAATGGTGGCTGCAGCAGACTGTTGGCCAATTGGATCACTTTGGAATCTCAAGTTTCCTCTAGCCATTGACTAGAGGTTAGAGCACAGGCCGATGGTTTTTTGATTCAAGGATAAGGCTTAACGAAAGTGTTCATTTTTGCACTGATACATGCCACCTCTAAGCATCCATTGAATGCTCCAAAACAAAATTGGAGTCTTGAAGCATCTTTGGCTTTTAGGGATCAGTGTTTGTCCCTCCTTTTTCTCCCCCTGAGGTGTGCAGATGGATAAACTTGCTTGCCATTTTCACAAATTGATCAAATCGAGCCAATGTGCACAAATCTGCCTTGTCATGACAGTTTGCAGCAAGGCATGTTGCAGCTGTCATAATTCTTAGCTCAGATGGAATTTGATGGAGTTCTTGGCCATTTTGGAAAGCTATCATATGATACAACATATATGTGATCATAGTTTGTCTGGACACTTTTTGGATCCAAGTGAAAAATGCCCCTACATTTTGTAAAAAGTGAAACAGATTCTGACTTAGTGAAATTTTCACTAAGTGTTGGAAAAGTGGCATTTTCATGTTTTTGTCATTTTGGTCACTCCATAACTAAAAATCCATGAGGAATTGGAATGAGGTGTAGTTGACACTTTTAAAGTATGCCATGAGAGCTACAAATCCATCTTTGGATCATTCAAAATGGTTGCTTGGATCTCAAGTTATGATCCCTGGAAGTTGGTACCCTAGCCACTTTGTTTCATAACTTAGAAAAATTCTAAGTTTTTTATGGTTACCCCTTTTACAAGTTATCCCACTTTCTTTGGTTTTTCTTGATGAATGATGATTCCAATCACACATTAACATAATTTTAGGGTTAAGGAACCATAATTGTGAAAAATCTCAAAAAGTCAAACTTTGGCTTTTGTGCACAATTGACTTTATATTAGATGAATTCCAAACTGTTCGATTCTCTATGAAATCAAGTCCTTGACCTAAATCAAAATTAATAGATGGATTCCGTGGGTGTTATATTGTGTATTGAATCATGTCTCAAGGTTTGGGAGCATGCCTTGGTCAAAAGTCAAAGGTACAGTTGACTTTTTTCCTTAAAACCCTAATTATGGTCCAGATGAAATTGAAACTTGTGAATCAAACTTCTTGGATCAATACATTATTGCAAATGGATCAATGTAGTGTATTAGATACCCTCACATCATGTCTTGAGGTCTTGGCTCATTTTTTGTCCCAAAAGTCAAGTTAGGGGTGAATTAGGTCAAGAAACCCTAATTCCTGATTTTTTGTGAATGCATCCCCTGAGGCTAAATTGACTTGATGATTGGGTCCATGAGGTCCCATGGAGTATCTTAGGTTGTGCTTTGAAGCATTGACTCATGCCCAGAGGAAAATTTCAATCTGGAGGCCTTAGTCGACCAAAACCCTAATTTGGTGACACTGGCGATCTTGAGGCTTAATCCACTTGGAATGCTGCAACCTTGTGCTTGGTTCTTGATGTGTGAGTCCTCTCGTGGATGTTTGAGAGGTTAGACAAGTTGAAGATCATGTTAATTCTTGATTGATCCTTGGCCTAAGTTCTCAGAGAAGGCTTGAAACCCTAATTCTTGTTTGTAGTGAATGCTCACCCATCTTTGGGGAGACTGATGAGGCATAATGGTACATCCATATTGTGGTGACGATTTGCACAATGATGGGAAATCTTAGTGGTCAAAATTTGGGGTATGACAGATGCCCCTATTTAATCTTCTTGGACCCGAAGGTGTGAATGGCGAAGGTATTCGAGCATTCAGGGTGCAAGATGATTAAATATCGGAATACGCGAAATTTTGACGATGGTTATGAATGGCAGTTTGCTCATCCATCTTCTTTAGCTAAGCAATGATGCTTAGAAAAGGTAAAATTCCCCTCGATCCTGGTCTTCAACCAAGGAACTGGTCTAGGTTTCTGAAATAAACTTCCCCTCGATCCTGGTTTCCTACCAAGGTACTGGTCTCAGTTTCTGAAATAAACTTCCCCTCGATCCTGGTTTCCTACCAAGGAACTGGCCTAAGTTTATGAAATAAACTTCCCCTCGATCCTGGTTTCCTACGAAGGAACTGGTCTCAGTTTCTGATATAAACTTCCCCTCGATCCTGGTTTCCTACCAAGGAACTGGTCTCAGTTTCTTTTGTCAATAAACTTTCTTGACAAGGTACGCTATTTGTAGCGGTTTTCCTCAAACTTCTCGCCGAATTTTGCTGGGGAGATGCCATTTGATGGGAAAAACTTTTGATGTCTGACTTGCTGGAGAACCCATTCATCTGAGTTGTAGAGGTGTATAAACTTCTCTGTTTGGAGATGCCATTTGTCGACTTTGCTGGGGAAAACGAGTCTCTTGAGAGACTGCTTTCTGCTTGGGGATATTACATCATACTTTTCTTCGAGATCTTCTCGGAGAAATGCCATGTGATGCAATCTAATTTGGAGGTGCTGATGACCTCTTCTGATAGAAAATTTTCAGAGAGAAACTGCTGTGTTGCCGAATCTCCAGTTGCGAGGCTTTCTCTGGGGATTTTCCTTAATCCGGGAAAGCGAAGATATCATCTTCAATGGTGAAGAGTGACGCTTGTCGAAGGTCTTGTTATTTTTCAAAGGTTTAAGTTATTAAAGTGGTCGAAGACCGTCTCCATCCCAGAAATAAACAAGGGAGAAAGGTGGTTAAGACAAAACATCCCCTGACGAGGAAAGAACTAACAACTCGAGCGAGAGGACTTTTATCACTTAGGGGATAAGACCGACTAGAGTGATAGTGATGCAATATGAATATGAATGTAAATCAATAATGTATGATGTATGTGTGTATATGATGACAAAACTGACGGGACATAAAACCTAGTAGATGAACACCACTAGATACTCGGCCACTGCGGGGGACGAAGAAGTACCGTTCATTCATGATAGCAATTCCGCCTTGCTTAGGAGAGATAGTCCATGTGGGGAACACATTGGTCAGGCTTAGGAGATAAGAACTCGGCCGAGGGTGTTGGACGGAATATTCACATCGGACACAGTTGATCCTTCATTCAGGTGTACTAGTTTAGAAGGAGTACTTTGATTCTGCACTTTGAAGTTCAAATACCTTTGGAGAAGCAATCGATGTTCTTTCGATGTTCAACAGTCAAAAGAAATTGCCATCTTTATTTAAAGCAGAAAATTTTGACAAGTAAATTCATTTTTGTTTCATTTCAAGAATGATTAATCATGTTAAAAATGTCGTTCTAAAAAGCTAAAATAAATAGGAATTGCAAACAAAAGCACTAGGGCTCAAATTTTATTGATAGGATGGAAATCAGCCAAACGCGTGATTCCATAGAGTATTTACAAAGTTTAGAAAATGGTAATTTAAGGGAAAAGGGCTACATTGAAACATAACGACTATTATCCTTCTACCAACTTTGAATTCCGGGCATATCCTGAGCTTCTGTCGAAGATGACCTTGACTAGAGTTTTCTGATGGATGGCATGACTGCTACTAGGGGGATTTGCCCCTGTTGGACGTAGTTACTTGCCATTAATCCCTAACTTTTTCCTGGATTGTACTTTGAGACTTCCAATCCACCGGGATGAATTTTTTTATTATGTCTCTAATTTTTTCCTGGACCGCCCTTTCGGGTTTTCAATCCACCGAGACGTTTTTTTTATAGTTTAGGCGAAGTATTTCTTGACTAAGTCAACATTCGTGGGGTAGGCAAATTCCTCTCCGTCCATAGTTACGAGTCTCAAGGCACCGCCTGAGAAAGCTTTCTTGACCACATAGGGGCCGTCATAATTCGGAGTCCACTTGCCCCGAGAGTCAGTGGGGAATGATTGCATCTTCTTGAGCAGTTTGAAGATTGGCGCGTATGTCGCGGTCATAAGGAATATAAATCTGGAAATGTAATTCAAACATCCCAGGAATCCCCTGACTAGTTTTTCAGTCTTTGGAGAAGGCATTTCTTGAATGGCCTTGACTTTGTCAGGATCAACCTCAATTCCTTTCTGGCTGATGATGAACCCTAAGAGTTTCCTTGAACGGACACCGAACGTGCACTTATTGGGATTCAAGCGGAGTTTATATTTTCTCAGACGCTCGAATAGTTTTGACAGGTGGGTCACATGCTCCTCCTCTGTTTGGGATTTGGCAATCATATCATCGACATATACCTCGATTTCTTTGTGTATCATGTCATGAAATAGAGTAGTCATGGCCCTTTGATAGGTTGCCCAGGCATTCTTCAGACCGAACGGAATTACCTTGTAACAAAAAGTACCCCATGTGGTGATGAACGAAGTTTTCTCCATGTCTTTCGACGCCATTTTTATCTGATTATAGCCCGAGAATCCGTCCACGAAAGAGAAAACTTTGAACTTTGTTGTACTGTCTACCAGCATGTCAATGTGTGGTAAAGGGAAAGTCATCCTTTGGACTTGCTTTGTTCAGATCCCTGTAGTCTACACACATTCGGACCTTTCCGTCCTTTTTTGGAACTGGTATTATGTTGGCTAACCATTGAGGATATTCTGACGTGGCGAGGAAACCCGCGTCAATTTGTTTCTGTACTTCCACCTTGATTTTGATGGCCATGTCTGGATAAGTTCTTCTCAACCTTTGTTTTACTGGTGGACATTCTGATCGTAATGGTAGATAATGTTCCATGATGCTGGTATCCAACCCTGGCATGTCCTATCCAAGCAAACACATCGGGAAATTCTTTGAGAAGCTTTATCAAACTTTCTTTGACAGTCGGACTGAGCAGTGCCCCAATCTTGATTTCTCTTCTCTCTTCCTCCGAACCCAAGTTGACCATTTCCAACGGCTCCTTGTGAGGTTCAATGGACCTTTCCTCTTGTCTGAGTAATCGGGAGATCTCTTCTGGAATTTCGTTGTCAACTTCTTCTTCAGCCCCAAATACCGGGACTCAAAGTTGGGAGAAGGCATTGGATCACACGTTTCAACGGGGTTTAAAACAAGAAATCTGCATGACGTGATGATTGTTTTTAGAAGGGATAGAGAGAATGCAAGAGTGTGTGCAGTGTATTTTCTTTGGAAAACTGCTTATTTTTATTATTGAGTTGTTTTTTAGGATTACCATTTTCTGAAAAAGCGAAAAGAGAAGATAGCAATAAATGCGGAAATTACAGAATGACGTTATTTTATTTATGATCTGGTCGATTCTTGAAATTACAGCCCTATAAAACAAAACTCAGTCGCTTTGGGCGAAGCGAAGAGAGAAATTTACAGAAAGTGAGCCCTATCAAAACAGCCGTTTCACCTGGGCAGGGTGAAAGGTTAAGATAAAGACGGAAATTACTTAGACTTATGAACGATTTTCAGAACATCGACAGCAACCCATTGGCGACGGCCGGCGAACTCCTCGGTGAATCACAAAGTTTGGCACCTTCTTTCTTGATTTGTCCTCAGAAATGACGTTGATTTATGGCGAAGCAGGATCATTGGAAATTGTTTCCCAAGAAGAGTTGTCATAGATGAACTCTTCTGTTGCATCTTGCATAGTATTTGTACTCACATGTAAATCTCCCCATCCAGTTGGCTGGATGTCTTCGAGCTTGATACGAGAGCTCTCAGGAGCGGTGTACTTGACCAAGTAGTCGAACTTGCCGCTTGGTTGTCCTAAGGTGTCCCATACTTCTTTGGAACTGGAGGAGTCATCCCTTTCGATGACGTTGACCTCAGGACAAGCATAGTTGATGAATTCCAGTCATGCAAGCTTTGCAAATTCATCGTCATGCTGGGTGTTTTCTAAATACCCTGAGTGTTGATCCCATGACATGGTAGGGACGCAAGTATTCTTTTCTATTATTCTCAGTTGGTAAGCATCGTTCGGCTGACTCTCTTGCCCCGAGTCTACTGGGTACGGCTGCCAGATAGGCAGGCCATCCATTGGGCCATAATAGTCGTGGTCAAAGTTGTCTTTCATCAGAGTGTCTTCCTCTAATGAGTTTGGTGGAGCACGGCATCCTTCCAGATCACAATCTCCATATATCATTTTGACATATGATCGTGGTATAAATCTCGGACTCTGTGTGGGATAGCAAAATGGTGTAGGCACCTTTTCCTGAGACATATAACCATCCTCATTAAGATAGGACTTCCATTCTTCATCTGTATCGGAGGAGTCACCCTCGTTGATGGTATGCACTTCTTGAGGCACTGGGTGAAGGAAACCTCCACTGTGGAAGAAATCCTGAATGGGATGAAAACTTTCATCGTTAGTAGCAGTCTGGGTACAGGTTGAAGAAAAACCAAGACCCTTCTTTGTTTTGTTATCAATAGGAATGACAAGCTGTCCCCATCCTTTTGTATTATTACTTTTGATCACTTTGAGAGCATCTTTGTACGAGGAAATCGACGTTCCTTTTTATGATTGATTCTCATTGCTTATCGACAGTGCTTGGAAGTGAGTTCCAACAACCTCCTCTGGTTCTACACAAGTAGACGATGATAAGTTACTCACGATCAAGGCTTGCTCTCCGTAGACTGTGACTAGTTGGTCGTTCTTGACGAACTTCAGTTTCTGGTGCAGTGTTAAAGTGACTGCCCCAGCCTGGTGTATCCAAGTTCTTCCTAATAAACAGTTGTATGCTGCCCGGACGTTCATGACCTAGAAAGTGACTTGGAAAGTGTGAGGACCGATAGTTATGGGAAGGTCGACTTCACCAATAACCGCTTTCCGGGAGCCGTCAAATGCTTTGACGATAACCTCACTGCCCCTCATCGGGGATTCTTTGAATGATAGTTGCAATAAGGTGGACTTCGGCATAACATTCAGAGTTGATCCTGTGTCTACAAGTACGCTGGCTAAAGCATCGTCCTGGCAGTTGATGGAAATATTGAGCGCCATGTTGTGACTTTTTCCTTCTTCTGGAAGTTCCTCATCACTAAACCCCAAATTGTTGCAGGAAGTGATGTTGGAGATGATGCTATCGAATTGTCTTATCTTCACATCCTGTTCCACGAAGGCTTGCTTTAAGACTTTCTGTAGAGCTTCCCAGTGAGCTTCGAAACTGAGTAATAGAGATGACACAGAGATTTTTTAAGGAGTTCGCAACTGCTGATCAGCAATGTTGTATTCACTCTTTTGGATGAGCTTCAGCATCTCATCGTTGTTTGTTGAAAGGTCGGGACCACTGGACTGACCAACCGGTTGATCGCGAACTTCTATTTGAGGTTCCTTTTCTTTGCTAGGTTCTCCAACTCCTCAGTTGAAGATTCGACCGCTCCGTGTTACTCGGCTGATGTCTGCAATATTCACGACGGAGGGTAATGGAGTTTCCTTTCCATTCTCAATTGTTGTTGCACCGTACTTGTAAGGGATCGCCTTATCGGACTTGTACGGTACTGGTCCTGGCAGATAGATAACTACAGGAGCCTTTTGATTTTTCTGACCATCATAACTGGCCTCAATTGGTTCAAGATTGAGAACCTTTCCACCATCTAGAGGGACTCTTGATTCATGGAGTAAAGGGATTATGGCGCACACATCCTTGGCCACTTCTCGCTTAGGGATCAAGATAACATCCTTGCTTTGATCAGGATGACAGTCTAACATTGAATCAGAGCTTGACCATGGTTGAATTTCCTTATGGTCCGACTGAATTTGAAGGGCTGCTCGCACGAGGTAGTATCCTTGATTATTCTCCGAGCAAACTCTACAGCGCTCGTAGTTGTGTGGTGGCACCCGGCCACGTCCGCTTTGAATGCATGCAACTTCACCAGATCGGTTTCCATTGATCGAACATCCAGACTTTGATGCCTAGTAGGATTCCCGTTAATCATACTGACTTGTTGTGTGTCTTCATCTAGATAGATCGGAAGCCACCAGCGCTTTAACAAGTGTTGCAAAGTTCTTTGAATGAGAGCACATCCTTGGTCGCTCTCATGACATCCTTTACAGTTCTAATACTTATGCGAAGTCAGAAAACCAAGCTGGACTTTCTTAGCGTGTAACGCCACCAAGCTGGTATTCATTAAGCGAATATCGAAGATTTGAATCATGTTGACCTGATAGGGATTTCTATCACGGTAGTCTTGGATCCATCCAAAATCCATCTGACGCTGGAGGGCCTCTTGTACAAAAGAGCGTCCCTAATTATTTACTGAGCAAATCAGACAAGAATCATAATCGTGTTGTGGCAGATCATGATATTGGCTTTGCCTTGAGTGCATTACCACCAAGTTGACATTCATCGCACGGATGTCGTAGTTTTGAATGATGTGGGAATTCGTATAAGTCATGTTGACCCCACGAATTTTGTGATCCTGGATCCAACCGAGATCCAACTGTTCCTGTAGAGCTGGTTGCACCCCGGAACATCCTTGATTGTCTTTTGAGCAGATATCACACTGGTGATAATTATGAGGTGGTGTCGCAACCTGCGAAAAACAACCGACGGGAAACTAGAACAGAAGAGTCGCCACCGAACGTTATTTATCCCGACGCAGGGAAAGGAAACGATCGAAGAAAATATGAAGGAAGGGAAAGACATGGTCATCGCAACCATAGTCTGGGTTCGGGAGTCGGTTACGCGAGGGGAAGGTATTAGCACCCCCACGCGTCCATCGTACTCGATGGGATCCACGCTTGTTGTCTAATCAAAAGGTGAGTTATCTAAAGCCTACTGCTAAACAGAAACGAAACGGGGGAAAGAAAAAAAAAGTGACTCGGTAGGACATCGCCGTCCTAGGCCTACGTATTCCCTTGTGCAATGGGAAAGTCAGAGTCAACGTAGTTCGGACTACGCACTAAGGGGGGAGGTTGCTCGCCAAGACATCGTCGTCTCATGCCTACGTATCCTCAATCTAACCAGAAGGAGGAAATCAGAGCAGTCGTAGTTCGACCTACAGGTCTTAATGTTTTTTATGAGCGACGTTAAGTTCGCGTCCGACAGTTAGGGTCGATGTCTGTTTGCGACAAAACGGAAAATAACGTGCTCTTTTCTGAAAATGATTTGAAACTTAACAATCCCGAAGGATGAAAAAGATTTGAATTTGTTTTGTGTCTTTTAGACAGAAGTGGATTGAAGTTAGTTCGTAACTTACATTGCACCAAAGTCTACCATGCGGGAACGAATGCGTCGCATGGCCGCCCCCAATGGGACGTATGCTAAACACTCTAGCAGAGTGAAGGGAGACCCCTCATTCTTCATTTCCTACACTTAAGGCTCGAGAGAAATATACGTTATATTTATTAAGTGTTTTAGAAGTGTTATGAGATGAGAAGAGAAGACTCAAGGGAAATGGAAACACTACGGGGAATTCAATCCTAATGTTGTCAGGCAAAGATGGCCCTAAGGTTGAGGTCAAAGGGGAAACATCTACCTAAGTTAGCATGCATAGTTTGAATCCTAATGTCTACCCTACCCCAAGCTTAATCAAAGATTAAGTTGGACTAGGGAACCCAAAGGGAGCAAGCAAAAGCAAGACAAAATCCAAAGCGATAAATCAAAAACAGCGGCTACAACCGTGCTTCAGCACCTGCACAGTGGTAAGTTCAGCACAATACACCCAACGGAATTCAACAGCTCAAGCTCAGCACAAAAGGAGGTGTAAAAGGCCAAACAGCAGCACAAACAACAACACATATGCACCAAGACAGCAGTGGAAAACAGGGCAGCACACCATGCATTCGAAACGATGCAACCATGGCATAACAAACGTGCGTCAAGCATTACACATTCTTCAATCAATCATGATCACAATCACACTACAAACCATGTTAAACAATTCTTGAAAACATCATGAAATAATGCACATTATTTGACAATTGAACAAAATAATCCAAGCGTGCACTTCATGAAATTAAAACAAACAAGCATATGCAACACAACTCCAGCAACATAAGCAATAATCCACGATGAACATGCTCAAGAAGTGTGTACAACGTGTTCATCGCATCAAGAAATCGACAAAATAATCATGAACATTCATCGATGAAAAACCAAGAACCGCGTGTCGGAAAATCATGTTCATACAATGGTGTGAGGTGCAACGTCATCAAAACAGTTCACAAAGATGCCTTATATCAATCTATGAAGATTGAAAGTGAAACGGGATCGAAACATGCTCAAGAATGCACAAAAATCACAATCTGCATCAGTGTTAATCGATTAACCAATTACAGTTAATTTTGGTTAATCGATTAACAGCTCTCATTACGCAAATTTTACACTGGTTAATCGATTAACCAAAATTAACTGGTTTTGGTTAATCGATTAACCCTGTACCAGAAGCAGAAAAAAGTTTGAAAAATGAATTTCCAGCAACACAATCACTTATGTAATCCCTTCCAACGACCAAACAATCAACAATGCACAAAAATTAAGTTCAAACACAGTATTCAAACATCATTTAAGTCCAATAATCATCAACATAAACAATCCAATTCAAGCAAATGGATCAAATCACATGCAAAACCAAGGATCTACATTGCATAAGCTAAAATTAAGCTAAATCAAGTATAGATCTAAGAAAAACCAACCTACAAAGCTGAGAATTGTTTTGGTAAGTGTTGCCAACAGAATTTGATTAATCCAAGCAAGAAATCCAAGATCCTATGAGCTCCTTGCAAGCAAAAGCTGAAAATCCAAGCAATAAGCTAACAATGCTCCAAAATCACTTCCAATAAGCACTTATGAAATTTCAGATCAAGATCCAAACGAAAATCACCAATGAAAAGCAACAATGGAGTGATGATGAGAGGCTTTAAGTGAGGTTGAAAATGGAGGTTGAGAGTGAAAAAGTGAGAGAGAATTGAGAGAGAATTCTGAAAATTGAGAGTGAAAAATGATCAAGGTTATGAGAGGTTTGGAGTTGATTAGATTAAATAACCCCTAGGTTAGGAGTTAAGTTTGGGTTTGGAGTGAGGCTTAGTGGGTGGAAATGGGGTGAAAAATGAATTAAGAAAGGAAATGAGGAATTAGAGTGGAAAGAATTTGAATTTTGGATGGAAAATCATTCTCTCTAGATCCTTCTACTGGTGTAAAAATGAAATTGGGTGATTAAAATTTGGATTAAAAAGATGCAGTGCTGAAAAATGAGGTACTTGGGAGAATTTTTCCTTGGTTAATCGATTAACCATTTTCAGTACAAAATGTGTTAATCGATTAACACAAGGAAAATTTGAATTTGGCGCCTTTTGGAGGGAAACTTGGATACCTACTCGATTTCACTTGTTCTGAGCCGTGTTAGAGCTCTGAAACTTGCCATTTGATATTGACACTAAAATACACTTGAAATATGCAGTGAACTCTATTTCATACTCGAAATACTACCAAAAATGATCATCTGGTTCTGAATCACTGATCAAAAAATGACAGCCAGAGCTTCTGATTATCAAATCATTTAATGAGCAAAATAAATGCTCAAAAAGACTTTGAAAGCTATCTGCTTGGCCCTAAACACTGCAGGAATCTCTTTTGAACTAGATGACCTGCTGAAGCGCGGGAAAATACCTTGATCCCATGCCCACAAGAACCATGCAAATGCATAAATGACGATGTAAAAATGAAATGAAACATAAGCCTGTTAGAGTTAGAACAAAGAGGGCAAATTTTGGGGTGCTATAGCTGCCCCTATTCAATCAACTTGGACCTGAAAGGATGATAGCAAAGGCTTTCAGACATTTGAGGTCCATAGAGATTGAATACCAACAGAACCCGGAAATTTGCAAACTGTGGGGATAATGAAATAGAGTGTTCGTTAGCCGAAGGTGGACTACGCTTGGAAGAAAGACCAGCTGAAGCCGTGCTAACCAACAAAAGAATACGAGGACGGCAGAAGGAGAACTCAAAAAGGAAGACCGGCCGAAGGAAGACTAACTAACAAAATAATACAAGGACGGCCGAAGGCGAACTCGAAAAGGAAGACCGGTCGAAGGCGCTCTAACCAACAAAAGTACATGAGGATGGCCGAAGGCAAACTTGAAAAGGAAGACCGGCCGAAGGCGCTCTACCCAATAAAAATAATATGAGGACAGCCGAAGGCGAACTCGAAATGGAAGACCGACCAAAGGAGGACTAACCAACAAAGGAATACGAGGACGGCCGAAGGCGAACTCGAAAAGGAAGACCGGTCGAAGGCGCTCTACCCAACAAAAGAATACGAGGACAGCCGAAGGCGAACTCGAAAAGGAAGACCGGCCGAAGGCGCTCTACCCAACAAAAGAATATGAGGACGGCCAAAGGCGAACTCGAAAAGGAAGACCGGCCGAAGGCAGACTAACCAACAAAATAATACGAGGACGGCCGAAGGCGAACTCGAAAAGGAAGACCGGCCAAAGGCAGACTACCCAACAAGAGAATACGAGGACGGCCGAAGGCGGACTCGAAAAGGAAGACCTACCGAAGGCGAACTACCCAACAAAAGAATATGAGGACGGCCGAAGGCGAACTCGAAAAGGAAGACAAACCGTAGGCACTTTACCCAACAAAAAAATACGAGGACGGACGAAGGCGAACTCGAAAAGGAAGACCGGCCGAAGGCGGACTAACCAACAAAATAATACGAGGACGACCGAAGGCGAACTCGAAAAGGAAGACCAGCCGAACGTGCTTAACTCAACAAAAGAATACGAGGATGGCCGAAGGCGAACTCGAAAAGGAAGACCGGACGAAGGCGCTCTACCTAACAAAGGAATATGAGGACGGCCGAAGGCGAACTCGAAAAACGAAGACCGGCCGAAGGCGCTCTACGCTGGGGATAACAGGACAGCCAAGGGTAAAAGCAACAATTTTACGACCCTCGAATTTATCTGGAATCACAGTTGGGGAATAGAGAAGTCTAAACAGACAACTCTGCAGGGGTGTACCAGAATGTACAACAATATGAAGGACGAATCCACTGGAGATCTCACTGGGGATAAAGTAAAACAAAATCTCCTGAGTTATGCCATCTCTGCTGAGGAAGAGAACTGGCAAAGAAAGTATCATACCTGGCTTATGCTTCGAATGCATATGTTTGAATTTTTCTATGGCGTAATGCTCCATACTAAATGGAAATGCTACGCATTTGGGAGGATGCCATGCAAACGATGCTTATGTAATGCAAAAAGAAATGCTCCAGCAAAATAAATGCTGAAAATGAAGGCAGCTCCACCGGGGTTGACAAAATAAATTGTCCTCTGAGTCCAAGAACTCTGCTGAGAAGGATCACATTGAACAACTCCTTTGATCAATAACTTCTGCTGGAGATGAAATCTAAAAGAACATCCACCCTGCTAGGGATTACATATAACTCTTTGAAAAAGGAAACCAAGACCTGAATCAGAAGAGTGCCAAATATCACTTGGACTTAAAACCCGTTGGGGATGTCAACCATCGCTGATCAAACCTGCTGCAAAGACTACCACCCAAACTCTGCTTGGGGAGACACATCGCAAGTACTAGACCTGTTGGGGACACCATCAAACCTAACCCGCTGCTGGGGAAATGACTTCGCCCTTATCCTGCTGAGGGTTGGATCATGCTGTTGATGGTCAAAACACGTTTCCTGACTGGCCGAGGGGAGTAGACACTAAGACTTTGTGGGGAAGACAACATCTTTGTCCCGGGAATACATTCTACAAATCTTCTGCGGGAATACAACAACATCCACCCTAGAGCAGTCCACTTTAAATGTTGGCTGGGAAACAATCTTCTGTACTCCAACTGGGGCGAGTGACAGTCTGATGAGGATGATTAAACCTCAATTCTAGGGAGAATAACTCTGCTGGGGAGAAAAGTCAACGAAACCTACCGATGGATATCATTGAGCTTAACCTACTGTTGGAGGAAATATCTTACCCTGCTGGGGATTAGAGCATGCCGTTGCTGAAGAAATTACACTTCCTGATCTGCTGAGGAAAGTGAGTACCAGACTCTGTGGGGAAAATAAAGTATTTTTAGAGACATCCAACACATCTCCTGCTAGAGATACAACAACATCCACCTTGGAGCAATCCACTTTAAACTGCTTATTGGGGAATAATAAACCAACCATGACTTCGGTTGGGGACACAATCCTCTGTACTCTTGTCGGGGAGAGTAAGCTCTACTGAGGATGGCGACCTTTCAGTGCTGGGGAGAGAAACTCTACTGGGGAAAACAATTTTGTTACCCTGCAAACACACAACAGCAGAATATTCCGTATGCAAAAATGGCTACCTCAGTTACCATCCACAATGTTCGTTGCCTAAGCAATTTCCATTGTTTTCTATTATGCTCCACAAAGCTTAACGTTTTCACATGCAGTGTTTATCAGAATATCGGACGTTTTCACAAACAAAACAGTAAAAGTAAAAACACAAATGGAAAGTTCTTTGAGTGAAATGAAAATTTATTGATTGAGTTGGCCAGTAAATAGGCATTTACAACTGGAAGCAATTCCTGAAAAGAGGTAATTGCCGAAAAGTAAAAAGAAAATACACATGTCGGCAACGTGGGAACAAATATCCACCATGATTCAATTCAGCTATGACCCATATGCCTTGCTTATCCACAGATGCTTTGACCTTCGAAGAGGCTGACTGGACTGATTCCTTTCCTTCGAAATTCCCAAGTGTCAAAAGTGTTCACAGATCGAACGCAGACCGCAGCCTCTCGCTTTCAAATCCCTAACTTTTTTTTGGATCGCCATTTTCGGGTTTTCAATCCACCAGGATACCCATTTTTGCCAAAGTTTCCTTTTCAGGTTTTCAACTTTGCGGGTTTATTCTTCTTTTTTCCTTTTTATCCGTAATTTGTGCCAGAACCTTTTTCTTTTTATGGTTCGCCGGGATGCCCTTTTTTTGCCTGGATCTTCTTTTTACGTCCAGCGGGTCTCTTTTATGCAAAGTATTTTTTGACTACGTTTGCGTTCACAGGGGATGTAAAATCTTCGCCATCCATAGTTGAGAGTAATAAGGCTCCACCAGAGAAAACCTTTCTTACTACATATGGCCTTTCGTAGTTTGGAGTCCATTTGCCCCTGTGATCTGTCTGAGGAGGAAGGATCCTTTTCAAAACCAACTCGCCTATCAGAAAACACTGAGGACACACTTTCTGATTAAAGGCTTTCTTCATCCTGCTCTGATACAACCGACCATGTGCAATGGCTGTCAATCTCTTTTCTTCAATGAGGTTCAGCTGATTCAACCTGGAACGTACCCATTCAGCTTCATCAAGCTTTACATCTACCAGAATTATCAAAGAAGGAATCTCAACTTCCAATGGTAGGACCGCCTCCATACCATATACCAGTGAGAAAGGAGTTGCCCCAGTTGACGTACACACCGAAGTACGATAACCGTGCAAAGCATAAAGAAACATCTCATGCCAGTCTTTGTACGTTACCACCATTTTCTGTACAATCTTCTTGATATTCTTATTCGTTGCCTCAACAGCCCCATTCATCATCGGACAATAGGGAGAAGAATTATGATGTTCAATCTTAAAGCTCTGACATAGCTCCTTCATCATCTTATTGTTCAAATTTGAACCATTATCAGTAACGATTCTCTCTGGGACCCCATAACGACAGATGATGTCCTTCTTTATAAACCGGGCTACCACTTGCTTGGTGACGTTGGCATACGAGGCTGTTTCCACCCACTTCGTGAAGTAATCAATGGCAACCAATATGAAACGATGCCCATTGGAAGCAGTCGGCTCGATCATTCCAATCATATCAATGCCCCACATGGAAAACGACCAAGGAGATGACAATACATTCAGAGGAGTAGGCGGTACATGCACCTTATCAGCATAAATCTAGCATTTATGGCATTTCTTGGCATATTTAAAACAATCGAACTCCATAGTCATCCAGTAATACCCAGCCCTCAACAACTTTCTGGCCATAGCATTCCCATTGGCATGGGTACCGAAAGAATCTTCATGAACTTCTTCCATTAACAAGCATGCCTCGTGTTCATCAACACAACGTAGCAAGACCATGTCAAAGTTTCTTTTATACAACACATCATCTTCATTCAAAAAGAAGTTTCCTGCCAACCTCCTCAAAGTTTTCTTATCCTTGGTAGATACCCCAGCTGGATACTCCTGACTCTTGAGAAAACACTTGATGTCATGATACCAAGGTTTGCCATCTGATACCTCTTCAATTGCAAATACAAAAGATGGTCTATTTAGATGCATGATTCTGATGGAGGGAGTCTCATTCCAATGATTCACCTGATACATTGAAGACAGAGTTGCCAACGCGTCTGCCATCTGATTTTTCAATCGGGGTATATGATGAAATTCAACCCTATCAAAGAATGGTAACAACCTTCTGGCATAGTTGTTATAAGGCACCAAATTTTCCTGACGAGTTTCCCATTCTCCTTTAATCTGATTAACCACCAATGCAGAATCACCATAGACATCGAGGTTCTTGATTCTCAAATCAATTGCTTCTTCTAAACCCATGATGCATGCTTCATACTCTGCCTCATTGTTGGTGCATATGAATGCTAATCGGGCGGTGAAGGGTATGCGAGAACCCCTTGGAGTTGTAATGATTTCCCCGATTCCATTACCATATGAGTTGACGGCCCCATCAAAAACCAATTTCCACTGAGATCCAATTTCAGGTCCTTCGTCAGGCAAAGGCTCTTCACAATCTTTCATCTTCAGAAACATAATATGCTCATCTGGAAATTCAAACTTCATTGGTTGACAATCCTTGATCGGCTGTTCGGCAAGATATTCAGACAAAACACTTCCCTTAATGGCTTTTTAGGAAACATACTGAATATTGTATTCTGTCAAAACCATCTGCCAACGGGCTATTCTCCCTGAAAGTGCTTGCTTCTCTAACACATACTTAACCGGATCCATCTTCGAAATCAACAGGGTTGTATGGCTTAGCATATACTGCCTCAAACGCTTAGCTGCCCAAGCAAGTGCATAACATGTTTTTTCCAGCATTGAGTACCTCGACTCACAATCAGTGAACTTTTTACTCAGGTAGTAGATGGCATGCTTTTTTCTACCTGACTCGTCATGTTGACCAAGCACACACCCCATTGAATTCTCAAGAACCATAAGGTACATAATCAACGGCCTTCCTGGTACTGGCGGCATAAGGACCGGAGGTTCCTGCAAATATTCTTTTATCTTTTCAAACTGCTTTTGACAATTTTCATTCCACCTGACCTCTTGATCTTTTCTTAACAATTTGAAAATCGGTTCATACGTGGCTGTGAGATGAGAGATGAACCTAGCAATGTAGTTTAATCGCCCTAAGAAACCACAGACCTCTTTTTCTGTTTTCGGCACAGGCATTTCCTGTATGGCTCTTACTTTGGCAGGATCAACCTCGATACCTCTTTCACTAACAATGAACCCCAACAATTTTCCAGATCTCACCCCGAAGGTGCACTTGTTCGGATTCAACCTTAGTTTGAACTTCCTCAACCTTTCAAATACCTTCTGAAGGTTCACCAAATGTTCTTCCTCTATTTGTGACTTCGCAATCATGTCATCAACATAGAATTCAATCTCTTTGTTAATCATATCATGAAAGAGAGTCACCATCGCCCGCTTATAGGTTGCCCCAGCAAGCTTCAATCCAAAGGGCATCACCTTGTAACAAAACGTTCCCCACGGTGTTATGAACGTCGTCTTCTCCATGTCCTCTGGGGCCATCTTGATTTGGTTATACCCAGAGAAGCCATCCATGAAGGAAAATACAGAGTATTGAGCAGTGTTGTCCACCAACACGTCAATGTGGGGGAGCGGGAAATCATCTTTCGGGCTTGCTCTGTTCAAATCTATGTAATCAAGCACATCCTGACCTTTCCATCCTTCTTAGGTACAGGCACGATATTAGCAACCCACGGAGGATAATTTGTCACAACGAGAAACCCAACATCCAACTATTTCTAAACCTCTTCCTTGATTTTGACAGCCATATCTGGTTTTGTCCTTCTCAAATTCTGCTTAACCTGAGTACAACCTTCTTTGAACGGCAGCCGGTGCACCACAATATCAGTGTCAAGCCCGGGCATGTCTTGGTAAGACCAGCTGAAGATATCCACAAACTCACAGAGCATTTCAATCAATCTTCCCTTGACGGTGTCTTCCAAAGTAGCCCCAATCCTTACTTCCTTTCTTGCATTCTCGGTTCCCAAGTTAACAGTCTCAATTTCCTCCTGATGAGGTAGAATGACCCTTTCCTCCTATTTCAGCAATCTGGCCAATTCTTCCGGTAAGTCACAATCTTCGTCAGTCTCTTCTTCAGCCTAATAGATAGGATTGTCGAAGTCATACCGAGCCACAGCTGAATCATTATTGGTGGAATCTGAAAAAAGAAACCTGCATAATTGATGATATATATCTGTTATGAATGCAACAAACAGGAAAACACATTGCCATTTTGATATGAGTTAATGCAAAAAGTAAAAACAGAAAAACAGGGATCAAAATATTTGAATGTGAAAACGTCCTTTATTGATGATAAAGTAACACACAAAAACATCAAAGCCCTACTGACAAGCATCACTACGTCTTGGGCAGAACGTAGGATTTAACACAAATAGAAAATAAAGGCAATTACTCTTGACGGGTCACTTGGATGACTTTCTCAGATGACCAATTGCAAAGATTTTGACCTGGAGCGCAAGGGCGGATCCACTCATCCATGTCACAATCACTATCCCCCTCATCATCAATGGCATTAATCTGATTAAAGAAAACACCAGCACTTGTGAATTGAATCGGGCCAGCATACTTGGGAGGCTCTTGAGCTCGTCAGGGTGGCTTATACCTCAGTCCATAAGTATTCTGCTTCATTTGAATGTCAATGACTTTGCCCCACTTCTGGAAACCACCAGCTTCAACTACAGCGCGTGCATCTTTGAAAGAAGACATCGAAACTTCCGGCTGATTTACCACTTCGGGTTGCTTCACCACCTCAGGCGTACTGACTACTCTTGGAGGTTCTTCAGGAATTTTCACAACCTCAAAGGCTTGGCACAGAGTCTCGTGTATCTCACCATCTACCTCCACATATTTGAAGGTTGATAGGTGAATCACCATGATGTCTTCCTCACCACAGACTATAACAACATGTCCATCCACCATGTATTTCAGCTTTTGATGCAGCGTGGAAGTTACTGCCCCAGCACTATGGATCCATGGACGACCCAATAAACAACTATAGGCAGGCTGAATGTCCATGATGTAGAAAGTGGCTTCAAAAATTTCAGGACCAACCTTGATCGGCAATACAATTTCTCCAAAGACAGACCTCTTAGAACCATCGAAAGCATGCACCACCAAGTCACTCGACGTGCAAATCAACCCACGAGTATCTAACTTCATCAGAGCCTTCTTCAGCAGAACTTTCTAGGATGACCCAGTATCAACTAGCAAATGTGACATTAAGGAGCCTTGGCATTCCACTGAAATATGTAGAGCGTTGTTGTGACTCCTCCTAGCTGGAGTCAGATCTAGGTCTGTGAACCCTAAGCCATTACTAGCATTCACATGAGCCTCAACCCCCTCTAACTGATTAACGGATATTTCTTGAGGTACATAGGCTATGTTCAAAACCTTCAGCAACGCATTTCGGTGTGCCTTAGAGCACAACAGCAAAGATAAGATGGATATTTTGGATGGCGTCTGATGCAAATGATCAACAATCTTGTAATCGCTCTTTTTGATTAGTCTCATAAACTCCTCCACATTCTCCGAGAAAGAATTGTCAACTTTTTTGTCGTAGAATCATTCGCGACCTACTTTTGTAGAGAATCATCCATCACTTATTTCCCTTTATCCTGTTTGGAACTGCCAACCTGATTATCTAACGGAATGAAGACTCTGCCACTTCTGGTGATAGCCCCTGCGTCAATAGTATTGTCAACCTCTGAGCCCACAGCCGAGGTTCCAACCAGTTCTTGATTCTTTCCATCAACAAATACCTCAGCCCCATAGTTCCACGAGACGGCTTTGGTACTTTCATACGGGATAGGCCCAGGAACTGTAATGATGATCGACGCTGGTCTTGCTGGCGCTGATATAGTTATTGTTTTGAAAGGAATTGTAATAGTGGAAACATCATTCTCTTTATTAGTCATTTCTCTCTGCAGATCACATCTGTCGAACTGTAACCTTCCTTCATCAATTAATCTCTGAATACCTGATCTCAATAAATCACAACCGTTTCATTGCAGCCTACATTCTGCACAACCCTTATCACAACCAGGGAACACCCCTCCCTTCAGAAACCTTTCCTTCACCACAAACAAAGGAGTCTTCAATTCGTTCACATCTAAAACCAAATTCAAGGATTCATTATCTTCAATGATGGCATTAACCCTAGGCCCACCGTGATCTGGCATCGAGTTCCGGTTAACATTTGGGGTGTCATTGGAGAAATTGATGGCTTTTGAGTCCACCAAATCTTGAACCTTATGCTTAAAAGCTTGACAGTCCTCAATATGGTGCCCTGGCACTCCGGAGTGAAATTCATAGTGGGCATTGGCGTCATAACCGGGAGGTGGATTACCGGTAATGGGGGCCAAAGTCCTCTTTTGAATCAATTATAACTCTAGCAAATGTTGAAATTATTGGGAGTAAGGCAGGAGTGGAGTATCAAAATGCCTATTATGTTTAGGCCTGTACTGTTGTCCGCGAAGAGCCTGATTTTGCTGCTGAGGCACTGCATGTTGTTGAGGTGTTGCGGGAATAGTTACCGAAGCCAACTGCTGATCGAAGTTTTGACGATGTCTTCCTTTACCAAGGTATGATGCAACAGAGTTTGTGTCTCCTTCTTTTTTCTTGTAATTACCGGTATACGGCTTTTTCCCTCCTCCAAATAAGGATCCGTCATTGACGATTATTTTCCCAGTTTTAATCCCACTTTCAACCTTTTCTCCAACTAAAACCAAGTCAGCAAAACCACCCCTCATACAGCTTACTAATCGGTCATAATACGGCCCCTGAATAGTAGCCATGAACATGTCAACCATCTCCCGCTCCACCATGGGAAGCTGGACCCTAGCTGCCAACTCACGCCATCTCTGGGCGTACTCCTTAAAGCTTTCATTGTTTTTCTGTGACAAACTCTGTAATTGTGTTCAGTTGGGAGCCATGCCGATATTGTACTGATATTGCTTGATGAAACCTTTAACTAGCTCACGCCAGATGCGAACATGGCATCTCTCTAACTGCATGTACCATTCCAAAGTTTCCCCAGAAAGGCTATCCTGGAAAAAATGCATCAATAATTTCTCATCATCAGAATAGGAAGCCATCTTTCTAGCATAAGCCCTGACATGAATCTTCGGGCAACTGACACCGTTATACTTATCGAAAGTAGGTACCTGAAACTTGTGAGGGATCCTAACACCGGGGACCAGTACCAAGTCTTCCATATCCAATCCCAGGGAATTCTGATTCTCAAACGCTTTCAACTTCTCCTCAATCAATTAGAATCTTTTATCACTATCAGGCTGGGGGCCAGCATCCCCACCTGGCAGAGAAAAGACATCATCTTGTTGATCATCATAGCGACGAGCATGTACTGCACAGACACTGTTACCTCCCCCTACTACAGAAGGAATCACAATATTCTCTCCTACGCCCAGAGGGATAACAATAGAAGGAACGGGAATACCTCCGCTCGGAGGACCAACAGGAATACGGTTACCATCAACACCTCCGCCCGGAGGAATGACACCATTGTGAAGGCCACCATGAAGGATACCGTCTTCATCAACTCTTGCGACCAGAGTCCTTAACTGCTCTTGACCTTGAGCAACACCTTGCATTAACTCCATAAACTGAGCCATGCAAGCTTGCATCGCAATCATCTCAACTTGCATTTGTTCCATGGTTTTTCGTTGATTCTGTCTGGTAGAGATCCGGTGAATGTGGTGATCAGCAATCCTGTCTGAAGAAAAGAACAAGATGAGAAAACCAGAGACAAACACCTGTTATGCACAATGATTATGAGTATGCAAATGCAAATGAACATGTTTGAATATTCGCAAGGCGATCCACCCCTTGATTCCAGTTTAATAACAAGATAGAACGGAACTTCTGCTCATATATTAAGAAAACTAGAGGATAAATATTTGTCAACCATTACAACCCACGATACAGATAGAAGTCTCAATACGACAATCAAAGATCCCAACCAACAAGCCTGGTGGTGATCCAAACGTAATAAAAGAGAAATAGAAAACTATGGCATGTCGTCGAAGTCTACAAGTGCCAATCCTCCCTAACCATTACACTAGGACCCTCACTTCTAGGTCTCTTCACTTCGGCTCCAATCTTCAACTCCTCTATAGTAGCTATGGCCTCATTGAGTCGCTCTTCGACTGCTTTTCTCTCGAATATTCCTGATAGGATCTCTTCATCTTTCCTCTTGAGCTTCCATTTCAGACTCTCAATCTGTTCCACATACTTATCTTCTTTCTGTTTGTTGGCAGTTATCGCAGTGTTTCGGTAAGCATCAAACTTGTGAATTTTTAACAAAGCCTTGGCCAAGCCTTCCTTCTTAGACTTGAGAAGTTTGCTAATACCCTTTAGAGCTTGCCCTACCTTTTGTTTGGCTGTGACCTCGTCAGCTAGCTCCTTTTCCTTCTTGGCGAGAAGTTCTGTCTTCATCTTGGCAACATGGACAACTTCACCTCGCTCGTGCTTCAACTGATAGATCTCTCTCTGTAGCTCACTATTCTCTTCTCGAAGCTTCTCCTTTTCATCCCATAATTTGTTAAAATTCTTTATCTCAATTATGGTTGGAGGCTCAATCAGCAAGGGGTAAGATGGTGATTCTTTGGAGAACGGCAGAAGTTCCTTCTCTACTCTTTTCTGAATCCAATCTTCGTATGCAGGAAAGGCTCTGTTGTTACTCTTTCCAAAAGAAGTTTTCCCTTTCTTATGACGATCTTCCCAAATATTTGCATCTTCTTTCAACAGTTCCAGATTGACCTCGCCACTCAAATATAGAGATTCTCGGACATCCTCCTCCTATGAAGGCTCCTTCAAGGCATACCCAAATTGCCTAATAGCAAGAATAGGGTTGTAGTTAATCCCCCATTTCCTTCCTATTAGAGGTACATTTGGGAGGCCTCCACAACTGACCATGATCTCTTGGCCTAACAAGTCACGGTTGAACCAAATCAAATTATCCACTCTTAATCCCATTAATCTCATGGACCAATCCAACGTCCCTCGAGTGTCTACGAATGCCCCAGATTTGGGAAGGCGGTCAGCAAACCAATTGTAGAAGATTGAAGTGCAAAAATGAAGGGGTCCTCCTCTCCTCTTCTCATTCTTGTAATGCAATGAATACAGATCTCCAAGCAAGGTAGGCACTGGATTCTTCATGATAAACATCCGGACAGCGTGCATATCTATGAAGTCCTTCACATTGGGGAATAACACTGTCCCATAGACACACATAGCCAAGATTGCGTTGAAAACCGACCAACATCCAGCCTTAGCATGTACAACAGCCTGATCCACCAAAAACCTCATGTGAAAGCCTTTAAACCCTCCCTTATTGGCAACATTACTTTTCAACAAAGATTGATCCAAATGTAAAGCAGCAGAGATCTTTTCCAACTCAGGAAGTTCTTTGGAAGGATAAAAAAGAGCCTCTCCTTTGATAGGGATAACCAAAATGAGAGCGAACTCTTCCAATTTCGGGGCCAGAAGGTAGTCAGTAAATAGAAAACAACGCAGAGAAGGGTCATAGAACTGTACCAGAGTGTGCAGAGCCCTATACTCGTATTCAGTGATGTTACGGACGAAATTCAGAATTCTTCCATATTCCTCTCTGAAATCTGCCAAAACTTTGGGCTCTGCCATAGCTAAGATCTTGTGAACAGAATCTAAGATAAGTGGAGGGAACTTGTACACGATGATGTTCTTTTTCTTCTCAGTACTCATCTTTAACAGTCTTTGGAAACCGGAATCAAAGTTAGGATGCAACCCTACAAATGAACAAACATGTTAGAATGCAAAATGATGATGCAAATGCACACATGGGATCAAGGCATCCACAATGCTCAATATTGTTGTTGTTCCACTGACTAAATAAGACCCATAATATCAGAAACCCATAAATCCAGAGCTGATAAGTCCAAACTAATAGGAAAACCAGAATACCAGGTAAGTTGAAGGCCAAGGTCACCTGCAAACCTGCAAACACCCAACCCTTCTCACATGTGGGTTCTAGAAAACCGAGGATCCTCAATATCACGGACTCTCAGGTCGAGAAATGATGATACGTTCACCATTTCTGGTTTGGCATCATCATCAATCGAGGAGGCCTCAACTGATTCCCCTCAAAAAGGTCATCCTATACAAGTTCCCAGCTTCGGGTCCTCGGATCAAGAAGTATAATGGGTTTGCCATTTCTGGTCTGCCATTACTACCTCTTGGGAGGAGTGCCTCAACTGAGTCCTCGGGGAACGGTCGCCAGAGTCGACAGTTTTCCAGGTTACATCCCATCATCTGCACCAATGCGTAGGATAGAACATTACCAAAGAAAACCTCGTCCGGATGTGGAGTTTTCATGTATACTACGTCTGGACAAATGCCACACAAGTCACACTACTTTCCACGCTAGTCCTAGGTGTATGCTTAAGCCTGGGTATTGGGCTTTTCTCTCATGAATCCAACCCACCCAACTGAACAACAACAGCAGAACAGTATGATAACAATAATAAAAATGCGATAAATGCGGTAAAATACAGTAAAACAGTAATATACAACAAAATAAAACACAACAGTAAACACCCAATGTATAAAAACAGACAAGCGCTAGGATTGACTCGCATTGGAGATGGACCAGCAAGAGGTCAATCTTTCCCCAGCAGAGTCTCCAGCTGTCGCAACCTGCGAAAAACAACCGGCGAGAAACTAGAATAGAAGAGTCGCCACCGAACGTTATTTATCCCGACGCAGGGAAAGGAAACGATTGAAGAAAATCTGAAGGAAGGGAAAGACATGGTCATCGCAACCATAGTCTGGGTTCGGGAGTCGGTTATGCGAGGGGAAGGTATTAGCACCCCGACGCGTCCATCTTACTCGATGGGATCCACGCTTGTTGTCTAATCAAAGGGTGAGTTATCTAAAGCCTACAGCTAAACAGAAACGAAACGGGGGAAAGAAAAGAAAAAGTGACTCGGTAGGACATCGATGTCCAAGGCCTACGTATTCCCTTGTGCAATGGGAAAGTCAGAGTCAATGTAGTTCGGACTACGCACTAAGGGGGGAGGTTGCTCGTTAAGACATCGTCGTCTCGTGCCTACGTATCCTCAATCTAACCAGAAGGAGGAAATCAGAGCAGTCATAGTTTGACCTACGGGTCTAAGTGTTTTTTATGAGTGACGTTAAGTTCGCGTCCGGCAGTTAGGGTCGATGCCTGTTTGCGACAAAACGGAAAATAACGTGCTCTTTTCTGAAAATGATTTGAAACTTAACAATCCCGAAGGATGAAAAAGATTTGAATTTGTTTTGTGTTTTTTAGACAGAAGTGGATTGAAGTTAGTTTGTAACTAACATTGCGCCAAAGTCTACCATGCGGGAACGAATGCGTCGCATGGTCGCCCCCAATGGGACGTATGCTAAATACTCTAGAAGAGTGAAGGGAGACCCCTCATTCTTAATTTCCTACACTTAAGGCTCGAGCGCAATATACGTTATATTTATTAAGTGTTTTAGAAGTGTTATGAGATGAGAAGAGAAGACTTAAGGGAAAAGAAAACACTACGGGGAATTCTATCCTAATGTTGTCATGCAAAGATGGCCCTAAGGTCAAGGTCAAAGGGGAAATATCTACCTAAGTTAGCATGCATAGTTTGAATCCTAATGTCTACCCTACCCAAGCTTAATCAAATATTAAGTTGGACTAGGGAACCCTAAGAGAGCAAGTAAAAGCAAGGCAAAAACCAAAGCGATAAATCAAAAACAGCGGCTACAACAGCGCTCCAGCACTTGCACAGTGGTAAGTTCAGCACAATACACCCAACAACATTCAACAGCTCAAGCTCAGCACAAAAGGAGGTGTAAAAGGCCAAACAGCAGCACAAACAACAACACATATGCACCAAGACAGCAGTGGAAAACAGGGCAGCACACCATGCATTCGAAATGATTTAATCATGGCATAACAAGCGTGTGTCAAGCATTACACATTCTTCAATCAATCATGATCACAATCACACCACAAACCATGGTAAACAATTCTTGAAAACAACATGAAAGAATGCACATTATTTGACATTTGAACAAAATAAACCAAGCATGCACTTCATGAAATTAAAGCAAACAAGCATATGCAACACAACTCCAGCAACATAAGAAATAATCCACGATGAACATGCTCAAGAAGTGCGTGCAACATGTTCATCGCATCAAGAAATCGACAAAATAATCATGAACATTCATCGATGAAAAACCAAGAACCGTGTGTCGGAAAATCATGTTCATACAATGGTGTGAGGTGCAACGTCATCAAAACAGTTCACAAACATGCCTTATATCAATCCATGAAGATTAAAAGTGAAACGGGATCGAAACATGCTCAAAAATGCACAAAAACCACACACTGCATCAGTGTTAATCGATTAACCAATTACAGTTCATTTAGTTTAATCGATTAACATCTCTCATTATGAAAATTTTACATTGGTTATTCGATTAACCAAAATGAACTGGTTTTGGTTAATCGATTAACCCTGTACCAGAAGCTGAAAAAAGTTTGAAAAATCACTTTCCAACAGCACAATCACTTATGTAATCCCTTCCAATGACAAAACAATCAACAATGCACAAAAATTAAGTTCAAACACAGTATTCAAACATCATTTAAGTCCAATAATCATCAACATGAACAATCAAATTCAAGCAAATGGATTAAATCACATGCAAAACCAAGGATCTACATTGCATAAGCTAAAATTAAGCTAAATCAAGTATAGATCTAAGAAAAACCATCCTACAAAGCTGAGAATTGCTTAGGTACGTGTTGCAAATAGAATTTGATGAATCCAACCAAGAAATCCAAGATCCTATGAGCTCCTTGCAAGCAAAAGCTGAAAATCTAAGCAATAAGCTAATAATGCTCCAAAATCACTTCCAATAAGCACTTCTGAAATTTCAGATCTAGATCCAAATGAAAATCACCAATGAAAAGCAACAATGGAGTGATGATGAGAGGCTTTAGCTCAAGAGTTAACAAGTTTCAATGAAGAACTTGTTATTCTCTATGAAAGAGCTTTGAGTGAGGTTGAAAATGGAGGTTGAGAGTGAAAAAGTGAGAGAGAATTGAGAGAGAACTCTGAAAATTGAGAGTGAAAAATGATCAAGGTTATGAGAGGTTTGGAGTTGATTAGATTAAATAACCCCTAAGTTAGGAGTCAAGTTTGGGTTTGGAGTGAGACTTAATGGGTGGAAATGGGGTGAAAAATGAATTAGGAAAGGAAATGAGGAATTAGAGTGGAAAGAATTTGAATTTTGGATGGAAAATCATTCTTTCTAGATCCTTCTACTGGTGTAAAAATGAAATTGAGTGATTAAAATTTGGATTAAAAAGATGCAGTGCTGAAAAATGAGGTATTTGGGCAAATTTTGCCTTGGTTAATCGATTAACCATTTTCAGTACAAAATGTGTTAATCGATTAACACAAGGAAAATTTGAATTTGGCACCTTTTGGAGGGAAACTTGGATAGCCACTCGATTTCACTTGTTCTGAGTCGTGTTAGACCTCTAAAACTTGCCATTTAATATTGACACTGAAATACACTTGAAATATGTTGTGAACTCTGTTTCATACTCGGAATACTGCCAAAAATGATCGTCTGGTGCTGAATCGCTGATCAAAAAATGACTGCCAGAGCTTCTGATTATCAAATCATCTAATAAGCAAAATAAATGCTCAAAAAGACTTTGAAAGCTATCTGCTTGGCCCTAAACACTGCTGGAATCTCTTTTGAACTGGATGAGCTGCTGAAGCGCGAGAAAATACCTTGATCCCATGCCCACAAGAACCATGCAAATGCAGAAATGACAATGCAAAAATGAAATGAAACATAAGCCAGTTAGAGTTAGAACAAAGAGGGCAAATTTTAGGGTACTACAGGTGGTACATGACCGTACCCGCTCTGTCTGCGATGCATCTTGACCAGATTTGCCCTTAATAAGAGTACATCATGAATTTGATAGTTGTGGTTAGACTCTCCCTCTATCAAATTGACTGCAGCTTTCTCGTGTTGAGGCAGCAGGTTCGTTTGAACATTTAGATTTGTATCTTTGAAGGATAAGACCCCGCTTCTGACAAGCTTTTGCACATCAGATTTGAAACTAAGACAATTTTCTATGTTATGCCCTGGTCCTCCTTGATGGTAAAGACAAGTCTGATCCGCTTTGAACCAAAAAGGCAGATTCTCTGGTACTGTAAGAGGATCCCTGATTTGGACATGTCTCTTGATCAGTAGTAATAGAAACAGTTATGCGTACAACATTGGTATAGGGTCGAACCCTGGTGGTCGCGTTGTACGTATGTTGTTGTATGGAGGACGAGTCTGCTGAAGAGGTTGTTGCGTCCTTTGCTGATATTGTTGTTGATTCGGTTGGCTCTGAGCAACCTGAGGTTGATACGTTGGAACAGACGCGGGGTTGATAGTAGGAGTTACAACTGCTACTGGTTGGTAACGTCGCCTTTGCTTTCTGAGAGAGATATTACCGATATCTTTCTCTTTTTTCTTAGGGAAAGTATTACCGTATCTTTTTGTACTACTTAATGGTCCTGCATCTTTAATTAAACATACTTCTCGGATAGCTTCCTCAAGACGAACTCCCATGCCCACCATCTTGGTGAAGTCACTGGGCGCACTGGTGACCATTCTGTCGTAGTAAAACGAGCTTAAGGTTGTCAAGAAGATCTTTGTCATCTCTTTTTCCTCAAGAGGTGGACAAATCTAGGCGGCAATTTCACGCCATCTCTGAGCATATTCCTTAAAGGTGTCCTTATCTTTCTGCGACATGGCTCTGAGTTAATCTCTGTCCGGTGCCATGTCCAGATTATACTTATATTGTTGAATGAAGGCAGCGCCAAGATCTTTGAAAGTGACAATCTTGGTGCGGTTTAAACCCATGTACCATTTGAGTGCGGCACCGGTTAAACTATCTTGGAAAGAGTGGATCAGTAGCTGTTGGTTCTCTGTCTGTGTTGACATCCTTCGAGCGTACATCACCAAGTGACTTTGAGGGCAAGAGTTACCCTTGTATTTTTCAAATTCGGGCACCTTGAATTTGAGCGGAACTTTCACATTGGGGACCAAACAAAGGTCTGCGGCGTCCTTTCCAAATAGATCCTGACCGCGAATAGCCTGCAGTTCTTTATGCATCTCCAGGAATTGTTCCTAGAATTCCTTCATTTTATCGTTCATACTTTCAATTCCACCAGAAGGTATTTGTGGAATCTGTCCTTCTGGGATAATGTGTACCACGGGTAGTGCTACAGTTATCATGGCGGTGACTCTTGGTGCTTCCCAAAGTTTGTAACCTTCAGGAGTTGCTGTCATGCCCCTGGCATCTTCGCTTTCCCGAAGTTTGTAACCTTCAGGCCCAACGGTTCCTGCTGCAGTTTCCGGATCTTCCATGATTGGAGGAATATATCCTTCTGGGATATAGTTGAGTGGCATGCCCCAGGGTCGATCTTTTGGCATGTTATATCGAGGATCATACTTTTCCACTATGGGCGTAGATGTGATCTCTGAGATTACAGTCCTTTGCTGTTGTATCTGGGTTGCTGCCAGAGATTGCATGTCATTGTGAAGTTTCCTCAGATCTTCTTTCAGAGTGTCGATTTCTTCTCTCAACCCTCTGTTCTCTTCCTCGAGATCATCCATTTTCTTTTGTCGATTGGCCGGAGTATTATACGAATGAGACAACTTGACTCTAGAATCGAGACACAAACGTGAAATTCGTAGGTAAGAAGAATGTGTTATGTGAGAATAATGAATGATATGCAATGATTATATTAATTAAAATTTTTTTTGTTAATCAAAAAAAACTTAGACAATTGGATTGCAAATATCAAACTGTGCGGAAACCACGTTTTATTGAATTCAAAGATTGCGGAAATGGAAATACAGTAATTTACAAAGTGCTGAAAAAGGAAATGTCTAAACTAATGGATCCTGAATCCTCTCTAAGGAGAGCTCAGGTGCTGGTTTTGGTATTTTCCTCTTCTTTGATCGGGGCTCTTGAGCCGTTGTCGGGTTGTCATTCCTTTGCCAAGTGAAAGGAGCGAGCAAATTCCTTTGGTCTCCTTGATTCTCTACAGCGTATTGCTCTAAAATCTCAATCAGAGCATCTTTTTCTTTTAACAGTTGCTGTATTTTCTTGCACTCCACATTAAGAATACGATACTTGTTATTCCAAGACCTCTTCTCCTGTTGAACTTTGTTGAGAGCAACCTGAAGTTTTTCCGTATCAAACATAAAATAAAGGACAGATTCCCTTAATGGAAGAACTTCTTGACGAGGGTAAGGCATCCTCAGTTTGAGAGCTCTAGCTTGTACCCAGTGGAGATAAGGCTCCACAGAGATACATTCTGGTTTCCCTAGAGACTCTCTTCCTTTCCTATGAACATGTTTCCAGGCATGCACTATTTTTGTCTTTAGTGCCCTGTCATTTTCTCCTTCCTTGAAGAAAAAACCTTCCAGATGAGCATTACGTGAGATATGCCTCATCGGGTATCCAAATTGACGACGAACTAAAATTGGGTGATAATTGATTCCTCCTTTATTTTCTATGAGGGGTACATTAGGGAAGTTTCCACAACGGTCAATGATCCTGATCCCGTCATAGATTCAATTGTACTAATCAATGTCAGAGTTGGTAAGAGACATGATTCTCTGCGACCAACGTAAAGTATTCTTTTGATCCCAAAATGCAGCAGACTTGGGTAAATGGGAAGTGAACCACTTGTATAGCAAGGGTACACAGCATGTGATCATTCCTCCACTGTACAAATTCCTTAAATGTACAGAATGATAAGCATCTGCGAGTAAGGTCGGTACGGGGTTTCCAATTAGAAAAATCTTAATGGAATTGATATCAACGAAGCCATCAATGTTGGGAAACAGAAATAACCCGTAGGTGAGCAAAGCAAAGATGCTTTCGAAAGCGGCCACGTTCCCTATACTAGCAAAGTACATGGCTTTCTTTATCAAAAACTGGGCTGGCAGACCCTAGATTCCACCCTTAGTGGTCATGTAAGTCCTGACTTCTGACTCGTCCAAATAAATTGCTCTTGCAATGGTTTGATCTTTTGGAATTTCTTCCAGTCCAGAAAAGGGAGATTGGTCAGTAATAGGTAAATCAGTCAGGTGAGAGTACTCCTCCAGTGTTGGTGCTAGTTGATAATCCGGGAATGTGAAACAGTGATAGACCGGATCATAGAACTGGATGAGTGTAGACAGGATTCCTTCAATTACATGGACCCTTAACAGAGACAATAGTCCTCCATACTTAGCTCTGAAAGCATCAGGGTTGGTGATCATTCTCGTCAATCCTCTTAAATCCTCTAGTTTTGGAACCTTGAAGGTATACTTGTGAGTCTTTCTTCTACCGAAATCCATAACGCAATCTTTTTTCTCTGACATTTGCAATCATTGTCTCAGTTGAAAAAGAGAGACTAGAAGAGAAAATTTTCTTTGTTTTAAGAGTTTTTTAATGAAATGGATGAATGAATGCAGCACACAAAAACATAGAAAAAACATGGGGTCAAAGGGTCGGTGTCATGAAGTCAAGGCTCTACCCATCCCCAAAGGTTTTACTGGTGATTTGTTGTACCTGTCCGCAAAATCATTGACCCCTCTTGGGATAACAACAGCAGGCTAGAATCACCCAAGCGAGCTGATGTATCTTAGATTAATCTCAAATAAGGGTAGTATCGCGTGACAACTATTTCCGATAGCTTCCGCACTACAAAATAGTAACATGGTCTTAGTATACTAAAATCCTCAGCTTCTCAGATAACCCAATCGAACAATCTGCTTTCAACAACCGAAGTCGTATAGGAATTGAATCCGCAAAGGGCATCTCCACTGATTCGATGGTCTACCGGGACCTCTTATTTTGGATTCAATCCCAATATGATTACCCGTCTCGTGCCGTCACCTATCTTAGGTGTATACTCAATCTTTCCAGATACAGCATCACACGCATTCCCATTAGCAGAAAAATAAACACGGATATCAATTAGGAAAAGTAGTATATATATATATGTCCTAACATCCTAGACCTCTAGTCCTATGATCCTAACAATCAATGACGTCCTTAGTGAAGTCGCCATTTTCCTGTAGAGAGAGATTTTTGTCGGTGACGCGACCACCTTATCGCTGGAGTTGGGTTTTCCTCCTCGAGGAGAAAGGGGTGCTACTTTCTGATTTCTTATTTATCCCATGAAGCTGGAAGGGAAAGGGAAGGTATCTAAAACTAACCTTGCACGCAAATGTTTAACTGAACAAATGCTTAAAGAGATTGGGGAGTCCGGGGTCAGGTTATACAATGGGCAGTTGTCAGTTACCCATCCTATATGTGGTTATCCACAGGATATTAGCTTTAGGTTCTGCTTTGTAATTGATGGTGTTTATCTATTAATGGGTTGGGAAAGTTTCTTAGGAAATATGATAGAGTAAAATTGAGAGTTTTTGATGATTTTGGTGAGGTATTGAACCTAGAGTTTTTTATTAGTGTATGAAGGTACTGGACCTAGAGTTTTTTATTAGTATGCTTGCTAAGATTTCGCAATCTTATGCCTACATATTCCCGTTTAAATGAAACAGGGAAATCAGAACAATCGTAGTTCCTCCTATTCTATGGGAGGAAAAAAGATGTTTTGGTGTCTCGTTCAAAGCCCAAGACAGAGGCTAAAAGGAGTATTTGTGTCTTGTACAAAGCCCAAGATATAAGCTAAAAGGTTGACTGAAAGAGAATTTGTTATCTCTAAAGAGGGATTGTTGATTTTTGTGTGCCTTGATCAAAGCCCAAGGTTGAAGGTAAAAGGTTGATTGACTCCACTGGGGAAGTCCTTATACAAAGCCTAAGAGGATGCTGTATGAGACCAACTCAACAAGAGAGTGGATATATGGGTGTCTTGTACAAAGCCCAAGACGAAGGCTAAAAGAGACTGACTCTTTGGGGATATCATTATATGAAGCCTAAGAGGAGGCTAACAGTTTGAATTTTCCGAGGAAAATGTTCTTTCTGTCTTGTACAAAGCCCAAGATTGAGGCTAAAAGGGATTTTTGAATCCGTTGGGGGAGGTTTATATGTGTCTTATACAAAGCCCAAGATGGAGGCTGAAATGAGTTTGTCTCAACAAGAGAGTGCTTTTATATGTCTTGTACAAAGCCCAAGACGGAGGATAAAAAAGTTGACTCAACAAGAGAGTCTTGCAAAGGTGATTGACCCAACAAGAGAGTCTTTTATACTCAACAAGAGAGTGATTTGTTGTCTCGTATAAAGCCCAAGATTGAGGCTAAAAGGAGATTGACCCAACAAGAGAGTCTTGAAAAGCGATGAACTCAACAAGAGAGTCTGAAAAATGGTTGACTCAACAAGAGAGTCTAAAAAGTGATTGACTCAACAAGAGAGTCTAAAAAGGTTAGCTCCGCTGGGGAAGGATCATTGTACAATGCCCAAGAGGAGGCTGACTGTGTTGAGGAAAGATCATTATACAAAGCCAAGGATGGGGAACTCTCATGAGAGAGATCGGGTTTCTGCTGGAGGTTTATCTAGAGTGATCGGTATTTTTTCCTATGTTTGAAAGGAACTTGAGAATGTCTTTGAGACTAAAAAGGGGTTTTAGACCGTCCAAGTCTACTGATGAAGAGTTTTATCTTTTGTATGATGCCCAAAAGAGGGCAAGGGCCTTAAGGGATGAGAATCAACCCTAAAGTGGCTAGAGGTTTGACACTGGAAAGACTGCTCTAGCAAAGGATAACTAAGTTCTGTCTTATACCTTTAAGAGGTCGTTAGGGTCCTTGTATTAAGCCCAAGAGAAGGCATGAGAACTTCTAAGAAGCCGAAAGGGTCCTTGTACAAAGCCCAAGAGGAGGCGGGGGTGCTTTTAGGAAGCCTGTGGGTCCCTAAACCAAGAGAAGTTCAAGAAATGCTATTCACAGAGAATAGATCATTCCAGGAAAGTTCGAGTATTTGGAAGAAACTCAAGAGATGCTATTCATGGAGAATATATCAACTCTAGGGAGTAGAATTTCTTTGTTAATTTCTAAGGGTGACAGTCTGAGAAAAGGTTCACCGAGAATACTTCCTTTCTCTTTGTTCCATATTGATTAACCCCAAGAGAAGGGAAGACTGTATCTGGAAATCCTATGGGGATCTAGTTTTGTTTGTATTTAAGAGTGACCAACATGGCTTTTCCTAGTTCTAGACCTAGTTGCCGGGGAAACTCTAAATAACTATACTAGTATATATACAGTTGATATATGACAAGTATTTAAAGGAGTATGAAAGAAGACTAACCATGCGCAGCTTCCCACAATACAATTATGTATATGAAAGTATTTAAAAGAATGAAAGAAGACTAACCATGCACAGCTTCCCACAATACAGTTATGTATATGAAAGCATATAAAAGAAAGCGGATAAACACTTACCCGTTGTAGAGCTTCCATGCTGTTTTGTTAGTTGTTCAACAAAGAAATTAAAGAAAGTTTTGATAGCAACGATACATTTGGGTTCAAAATCAAAGGAGAAAGTATTTTGAACAGAGATCGAGGCTTACAGCTCAGGGAGAGGCCCAAATTTTAACAGTGATGGCACCGTTGTTTTGTATCGGGACTTATACAACGACTGAGGCCCAAAGAGTTTTGGTTACAAGAGGATTGGGTCTTACACCTCAAGGGGAGGCCCAAAGAGTTTGAAAATGAATAAGGATTGGTCTTATAGCTCAAGGAGAAACCCAATTGATTTTGTTAAAAAGTCGACAATCGCGCCGAACGTTTGAAAATATACAGAGGGACTTATACAATGTGTGAGGCCCAAAAGGTATTATTTACAAAGGGGTTGGGTCTTACACTCTATTAGAGGCCCAAAAGTGTTTTTCTACAAGTGATGGGGCTTACAACTCAGGGAGAGGCTCAGATGATTATTTGTTTGAAAAATGACGATCGCGCCGAGGTTTAAAAACACAGTGGGTCTTATACGATGACCGAGGCCCAAATTATTTTGGTTTTCAAAAGGGGTTGGGTCTTACACTGTATAAGTGGCCCAAAGATTATTTTTGTACAAGTGATGGGGCTTACAACTCAAGGAGAGGCCCAGTTGAATTTAAACTGGCGATTGCGCCGAGATGTTTTATTGTGTCGGGACTTATACACTATCTGAGGCCCAAAAATTGTTTATGTACAACAAGGGTTGGGTCTTACACTCTATTAGATGCCCATAAGTGTTTGAAAAAGAATTGTTTAGGGTGAATAAGATCAAAACCCTAAATTAATTTCAAAATGTATTTTAATTAAATAAAAATTTGATTAAAATGATCAAAATTATCAAACATGTGTGAAAAACAAGTTGTGATCTTGGATTAATGTTTGAAAAATCATGTTTTTATCCACAAAATGATTGGAAACCAATTAAGTTTGGAAAAAGTATGCATGATTATGAACATTTGGCAAAAGTATTGTGCGAGGAAATATGCATAGATTAAGAGATGACCAAGTTGTGGCTTACCTCTTGCAGCTGCTGATCGTGTTTTGTGTTGGAGGTGTTACAACTTGGTTCCAATTATGTGAACAACTTCCCTAAGTGCTATGGAGTGTGTCTGAATGCTTGGAGTGATTGGAAATGGACTGTAACAGATTATGGCACCTCAATTGCAACTTAGTTGAAAATTTGGGCAACTGGCTGGTGATTATGAGAAATCAGTGTTACAGTTGTGTGTTTAGTGTTTGATCAGCTCACATATGATGTTTATGAGGTGTGTGTGTGATTGGTTTGGTTGGAATGGATCTCAAACTCAAAACCCAATAGTGACTTGCATTAAAAGGCAAATTTGGAGTGAAAGAGGAGATTTTGAGGAAATCATCAGTTTGATTGCTTTGGTGTACTTAAACTGAGCACAAATGAGCTCGATTTATAGTAGAGTAAGTTTTTTTTGCAAGCAATAGTGAATGGTGGTTGCAGCAGGCTGTTGGCCAATTGGATCACTTTGGAATCTCAAGTCTCCTCTAGCCATTGACTAGAGGTTAGAGCACAGGCCTATGGTTCTTTGATTCAAGGATAAGGCTTGACTGAAGTGTTCAATTTTGCTCTGATACATGCCACCTCTAAGCATCCATTGAATGCTCCAAAACAAAATTGGAGTCTTGAAGCATCTTTGGCTTTTAGGGGTGCCAAACCAATATGTAGTTCCAAAGACTTGGGAGGCTTATGGATCAGTGTTTGTCCCTCCTTGGTCTCCCCCTGAGGTGTGCAGATGGATAAACTTGCTTGGAATTTGCAAAAATTGATCAAATCGAGCCAATGTGCATAAATCTACCTTGTCATGACAGTTTGCAGCAAGGCATGTTGTAGTTGTCATAATTCTTAGCTCAAATGGAATTTGATGGAGTTCTTGGCCATTTTGGAAAGCTCTAATATGATACAACATATGTGTGATCATAGTTTGTCAGGACACTTTTTGGATCCAAGTGAAAAATGCCCCTAGATTTTGAAAAAAGTGAAACAGATTCTGACTTAGTGAAAATTTCACTAAGTGTTGGAAAAAGTGGCATTTTCATGTTTTTGTCATTTTGGTCACTCCATAACTAAAAATCCATGAGGAATTGGAATAAGGTGTAGTTGACACTTTTAAAGTATGCCATGAGAGCTACAAATCCATCTTTGGATCATTCAAAATGGTTGCTTGGATCTCAAGTTATGATCCTTGGAAGTTGGTACCCTAGCCACTTTGTTTCATAACTTAGAAAAATTCTAAGTTTTTTATGGTTACCCCTTTTACAAGTTATCCCACTTTCTTTGGTTTTTCTTGATGAATGGTGATTCCAATCAAATTAACATCATTTTAGGGTTAAGGAACCATAATTTTGAAAAAGCTCAAAAAGTCAAACTTGGACTTTTGTGCACAGTTGACTTTTTATCAGATGAATTCCAAACTGTGCGATTCTCTATGAAATCAAGTCCTTGACCTAAATCAAACTTAATAGATGGATTCCATGGGTGTTATAGGGTGTATTGAATCATGTCCCAAGGTTTGGGAGCATGCCTTGGTCAAAAATCAAAGGTACTGTTGACTTTTTTCCTTAAAACCCTAATTGTGGTCCAAATGAAATTGAAACTTGTGAATCAAGCTTCTTGGATCAATCCATTATTGAAAATAGATAAATTTAGTGTATTAGAGACCCTCACATCATGTCTTGAGGTCTTGGCTCATGTTTTGTCCTAAAAGTCAACTTAAGGGTCAATTAGGTCAAGAAACCCTAATTCCTGATTTTTTGTGAATGCATCCCCTGAGGCTAAATTGACTTGATGATTGGGTCCATGAGGTCCCATGGAGTATCTTAGGTTGTGCTTTGAAGCATTGGCTCATGCCCAGAGGAAAATTTCCATCTGGACGCCTTAGTCGACCAAAACCCTAATTTGGTGACACTGGCGATCTTGAGGCTTAATCCACTTGGAATGCTGCAACCTTGTGCTTGATTCTTGATGTGGGAGTCCTCTTGATCCTTTGTGGATGTTTGAGAGGTTAGACAAGTTGAATATCATGTCAATTCTTGATTAATCCCTGGCCTAAGGTCTCAGAGAGGACTTGAAACCCTAATTCTTGTTTGTAGTGAATGCTCACCCATCTTTGGGGAGACCGATGAGGCATAATGGTACATCCATATTGTGGTGATGATTTGCACAATGATGGGAAATCTTAGTGGTCAAAATTTGGGATATGACAGGGACGTCATTAGGATTAGAGTTCCTAAGAGGTCTAGGCTTTGCTTGGCATTTATTTTTCTATTTACATACTTTCTGCTATATATATATCATTTACTGTCATATTACTTGATACCCGTGTTTAAATTTATGTTAACTGGGAATGCGATTAATACGCATGTGGAAATTTTGAGAGAACATTAAGATAAGTGGTGGCATATCCGGGAAACGCTTATAAGGAGTGAATCCCGACCAAGCTAACTTGGTAGTCCACCGAATCAGGCGAGGTACCCATGTGGAAATATTGATGTTGAACGACCGATTATCGTGAAAGCATCATTTATCCCAGTGCGGTACCCATGACCCTGAGGATTTAGTAGACATTTAACCATTTTGCCATTAGGTAGTGCGGTGACTATCAGGAATAGTTGATACTCGATACTACACTCAAAAGAGATTCATTCTAGGATGTTACAGCTCGCTCGAGTGAATCAGATTGCTGTTAATATCCCTAGGAGGGGTCAATGATTTTGGGAACCTTTTAGAACCCATTCTACAGGTACAAAAATTGACCAAATAGTACAACCTTGGGGAATGGGTAGATCCATGACTCCATGCTCATGACGATGAACGCCTAAACCCATGTTTTCAAATGTTTTTGTATGCTCCATTCATGCATTCATTAAAAAAACTCTTTTCAAACAAGAAAAAAATCTTTTTCCAAAAGAACTAAAATAATAATTGCAAATATCAGAGGTTGCATTATGGATTTCGGTAGAAGAAAAACGCACAAGTACACCTTCAAGGATCCGAAACTAGAAGACTTAAGGAAATTGGGAAGGATGATTACCAATCCCGAGGCTTTCAGAGCTAAGCATGGAGGACTGTTGTCTCTGTTAAAGGTCAACGTGGTTGAAGAGATCCTGTCTATGTTGGCACAGTTCTACGATCTGGTTTACCACTGCTTCACTTTCCCAGATTACCAACTTGCACCAACATTGGAAAAGTACTCCCACCTGATTGATTTACCTATCACTAATCAAGCTTCATTTTCTGGACTGGAAGAAATTCCAAAGGATCAGGCCATTGCAAGAGCAAACTCTTTGGATGAGTCAGAAGTTAGGGCTCACATGACCACTAAAGGAGGAATCCAGGGTTTACCGGCTAAATTCCTGATGGAGAAAGCTCTATACTTTTCTAGTGTAGGAAACATAATTGCCTTCGAAGACGTCTTTGTTCTGCTCATATATAGGTTATTCATCTTTCCCAACATTGACAACTTCGTCGATACCAATGCTGTTAAGATATTCTTAATAGGAAACCCCGTACCAACCTTGCTCGCAGATACTTATCATTCTGTACATTTAAGAAATTTGTACAGCGGAGGAATGATCACATGCTGCATACCTTTACTCTACAAATAGTTCATTTCCCATTTGCCCAAGTCTGCTGCTTTTTGGGATCACAAGAGTACTCTACGTTGGTCACAGAGGATTATGTCTCTTACCAATTCTGACAAAGACCGATACAATCGGATTTACGAAGGTATAGAGATCATTGATAGATGTGGAAATTTCCCCAATGTAGCCCTCGTTGGAACTAAAGGAGGAATCAACTATCATCCAATTTTAGCTCGCCATCAACTCGGATACCCAATGAAGAATATCTCACATAATGTTCACCTGGAAGGTCTTTTCTTCAAGGAAGGGGAAAATGACAGGGCACTAAAGAAAGAAATAGTGCATGCCTGGCAACATAGTCACAGGAAAGGGAGAGAGTCTTTGGGAAGACCAAACTATACCTCCATGGAACCTTATCTCCACTGGGTGCAAAGTAGAGCCCTCAAGCCGAGGATGCCTTACCCTCGTCAAGAAGTTTTTCCCTTAAAGGAATTTGTCCTTTATTTCATGTCTGATGCGAAAAAACTCCAGGTCGCTCTTAACAAAGTCCAACGTGAGAAAAACTCTTGGAAGAACAAATACCAGATCCTTAATTTGGAATGTACCAAGATTCAGGAACTACTAAAGGAAAAGGATGTTCTGATTGAGATATTAGAGCAATATGCCATAGAAAGTCAGGAAGACCGAAGAAATTTACTCACTCTTTTCACTTGGCAAAGGATCATCGACCCGATTGTCATACCCCAAATTTTGACCACTAAGATTTCCCATCATTGTACAAATCATCATCACAATATGGGGGAACCTTCATGCCTCACCAGTCTCCCCAAAGATGAGTGAGCATTCACTACTATAAAAAATTAGGGTTTCAAGCCCTCTCTGAGCTTTAGAGAAAGGATCAATCATGGAATGACATGATCTTCAACTTGTCTAACCTCTCAAACATCCACAATGGATCAAGAGGACTCCCACTTCAAGAATCAAGCACAATGTTGCAGCATTCCAGGTGGATTAAGCCTTAAGATCGACAGTGTCACCAAATTAGGGTTTTGGTCGACCAGGAAATTTTCCTCTGGGCATGAGCCAATGCTTCAAAGCATAACCTAAGATGCTCTGTGGGACCTCATGAACCCAATCATCAAGTCAATTTAGCCTCTGGGGAAGCATTCATCAAAAATCAGGAATTTATGGTTTCTTGACCTAATTCACCCCTCAAGAGATGATTTGAGGGTCCCTAACACACCAAATTGATCCATTTGTAACAATTGATTAATCCAAGAAGCTTGAGCAACAAGTTTTAATTTCATCTGAACCACAGTTAGGGTTTCGCGGGGAAAAGTCAACTGTAGCTTTGACTTTTGACTAGGACATGCTCCCAAACCTTGGGACATGATTCAATACACCCTATAACACCTATGGAACATGTCCATCAAGTTTGATTTAGGTCAAGGACTTGATTTCATAGAGGATCACACAGTTTGGAATTCATCTGACAAAAAGTCAACTTTGACTTTTTGAGATTTTTCACAATTATGGTTCTTTGACCCTAAAATGATGTTAATGTGTGATTTGAATCAACATTCATAAAGAAAAATCAAGAAAAGTGGGATAACTTGTAAAAGGGGTAACCATAAAAAACTTAGAAATTTTCTAAGTTATGGAATAAAGTGGCTAGGGTACCAACTTTGGACGATCATAACTCCTAAACCACAAGGCCATTTTCCCCCATCCAAAGCTGGATTTGTAGCCCTCATGGCCCTCTACAAAAGCTTCAACTACACGGTATTCCAATTCATCATGGATTTTGAGTTATGGAATGATCAAAATGGCTGAAAACATGAAATGCCACTTTCCAACACTTAGTGAAATTTTCACTAAGTCAGAATCTGCCTTCACTTTTTTCCAAATGTAGGGGCATTTTTCACTTGGATCCAAAACGTATCAAAACCAACTATAATCAAATAGTTGTTGTATCATATAAGGTCTTTCCAAAATGGCCAAGAACTCCACCAAATTCCACTTGAGCCATGAGTTATGACAATGGCAACATGCCTTGCTGAAAACTATCATGGCAAGGCAGATTTTGGAGTTTTGCTCGATTTACCCAAATTTTGCAAAGGGCAAGCAACTCTATCCATCTGAACACCTCAAGGGGGGACCAAGGAGGAACCAACTCTGATCCCAAGCCTCCCAAGTCTTTGGAACCAAAAATAGCACGCCAAACCTAGAAATCCCTAAAAGAGGGACAAGACTCCAATTTTGGATTGGAGCATTTAATGGATGCACCAAGGTGGCTTCGACTGAGCCCTTCACAACTGAATTCAGTCAAGACTTATCCAAGACCAAGGGAACCAGCAGCCTGTGCCCTAACCTCTAGTCAATGGCTAGAGGAGACTTAGATTCTCATTGCTCAACATTGGCCAAACCTATGCAGCAGTTACCATTCACTATTCCTTGCAAAACAAACTTGCTCTACTATAAATAGAGCTCAATTGTGATCAGTTTGAGTACACCAAAGCCATCAAATAGATGCTTTCCTCAAAATCTCTTCTTTCAATCCAATTTTGCTTTCTAAGGCAAGTCACTATCGGGTTTTGAGTTTGAGAGCAATTCCAACCAAACCAATCACTCACACACCTCATAAACATCATATAGAAGTGATCCAAACACTCACATAACATCTGGAACATCAAAATCACAAAATCACTAGCCATCTGCACAAGCCTTTGACAGATTTGCAGTTAGGGTGCCAAATCAAGTTCCAGCTCAATTCAATTCACTCCAAGCATCCAGACACACTCCATAGCACCTAAGGAAGTTGTCCATATCCTTGGAACCAAGCTGTAACGCCACTAACACAAAACACGATCACCAGCTGCAAGAGGTAAGCATGAACTCTTCTAACTCTATGATCCATGTATTTTTTGCTGCACAATAATTTGGCCATATGTTCATAATCATGCATGGAGTGTTTTCCCTCAATCAATTGCATTGTTTGAATCGTGGATGGAATTTCTGAACCTTCATGCAAATTTTAGGGTTCTTGAGGTTTCTCTTTGATTTCTTATTCCATGTTAAAAATAAATGAAATTAAAGACCATAGACATGATCGTGAGGTTGAAACGAGTAGATTGATATGCAGATTGCATGATATAATCAAGTATTCAGTGAGATTGGATAGAAAACGCAAATCTGCAGAAACAGAGGGTGGCGCGTGTTCTTGCCATGTTCTTGGCGACCTTTTTCAAAAATTTGAATATTTGAATTTTGTGATTTTATTTAATTGATTCAAAAATTAACTTCTCTCTGAGTTTTAATGATTTTGAGTTGATTCTTTTTTTAATAATTCACAAAAATGTTAAAATATTTTATTTTCCCAAAAAATCCCAAAAATATTATTTATTTTATATACTTAATATTTTTGTAAAGAATTAATATTTTAATTATTTTTGACATTTAAAATATTTTCTCCTTCTTGATTTTTCAAACTTTAGTGATTTCCAATCATATTGTGGATCAAAACCTGATTTTTGAAACATTAATCCAAGATCACAATTTGTTTTCCACATGTTTAACAATTTTGATCATTTTAATTGAATTTTTTATTCAATTAAAATACATTTTGAAAACAAATTAGGGTTTTTGATTAATTCAACCCTCATCAAACTTTTTCAAACACTTTGGGCCTCTAATAGAGTGTAAGACCCAATCCTTTGTAAATACAAACCATTTTGGGCCTCAAGTATCATATAAGTCCCGTTGTATTTCAAAATGTTCGGCGCAATCATCGCCCGTTTAAAATAAATCATTTGGGCCTCTCCTTGAGCTATAAGACCCATTTATTTTTAAAACTTTTTTGGGCCTCTAATAGAGTGTAAGATCCATCCCTTTGTAGACAAAAACAATTTTGGACCTCAGTGTATTGTATAAGTCCCGATACCATTAAAAAGTTCGACGCGATCGTCGCCTTTTTAACAAAAAATCTTGGGCCTCTCCTTGAGCTGTAAGCCCCATCACTTGTACAAAAATTAATCATTGGGCCTCTAATAGAGTGTAAGACCCAATCCCCTTTTAACCAAAACACTTTTGGGCCTCAGATATTGTATAAGTCCCTCTGGGTTAAAAGAAAATCTCGGCGCTATCGCCATTTCAAATCAAATCCTGGGCCTCTCCTTGAGCTGTAAGCCCCACCACTTATATAAAAATAAGCTTTTGGGCCTCTTGAGAGAGTGTAAGACCCATCCCTTTGTACAAAAAACCTTTTTGGGCCTCAGTCACTTATATAAGTCCCTCTGTACAAATTCAAAACAACAGTGCAATCATTGATAAAACCTTGGGCCTCTCCTCGAGCTGTAAGCCCCAACATTTCTTTCAAAGCACTTTCTCCTTTGATTTTGAATATAATTGTTATCAAAGCTTTCTTTGTTGAACAAATAACCAAATAGCATGGAAGCTCTACAACCGAGTAAGTGTTTACCCGCTTTCTTTATTCGCTTTCATATATATATATATATATAACTGTATTGTGGGGCTGCTCACTATAAGTCTTCTTTCACAAACTTTTATATACCTGTCAAATATCCACTATTTAATACTAGTATAGTTATTTAGAGTTTTCCCCGACAACTACGTCTAGCACTAGGTAAAGCCCTGTTGGTCACTCTTAAATACAAACAAAACTAGATCCCCATAGGATTACCAGACACAGTCTTCCCTCCTCTTGGGGTTAAACAATATGGAGACGTGAAAGGTAGCATTCTCGGTGAACCCTTTCTCAGACTGTCACTCTTAGAAATTGTCAAAGAAACTCTACTCCCCAGAGTTAATCTATTCTCCGTGAATAGCATCTCTTGAGTTTCTTCCAAATTCTCGAACTTTCCTGGCTTGATCTATTCTCAGTGAATAGCATGTCTTGAACTTCTCGGGGTTTGGGGACCCACAGGCTTCTTAAAAGCATCCCCGCCTCCTCTTGGGCGTTGTACAAGGACCCTTCGGTTTCTTAAAAGCTCTCATGCCTTCTCTTGGGCTTAGTACAAGGACCCAGAGACCTCTACAGGTATAAGAACAGAACCTAGTCATTAATTTGCTAGAGCTTTCTTTCTGAGTCAAGTATCAGACCTGTTAATGGGTTGACATTCATCCCTTAATATACCAGCCTTCTCTTGGGAATTATACAAAGATTATTCACTACCTGAGAATCGATATCTCAAAACACCCGTAGACTTGGACAATCTCAATACCCTTTGGATTTCCCCTTTCCTTAAAGATCAAGAAATAACCCTGATCCTCTGATCAGTACCAAAGCACAACAATACCTTTAATCGTTCACTTCATAAGAACTGATTTTCTCTTTTATCCAACATACTGGACCTGTCACTAAACTGAAACAGTCGCCAATGGTTAGCCTCCTCTTAGGCTTTGTATAATGATCCTTTCCTTAGGAAAGTTAGCCTCCTCTTGGGCTTTGTACAAATGATTCTCCCCAGCGGAGCTAACCTCTTTAGACTCTCTTGTTGAGTCGGTCTCCCTTTTAGCCTCCATCTCGGGCTTCGTACGAGATACCAAATCACTCTCTTGTTGAGTATAAAAGACTCTCTTGTTGAGTCAATCACCTTTTAGCCTCCGTCTTGGGCTTCATACAAGACACATACTAAAATACTCTCTTGTTGAGTATAAAAGACTCTCTTGTTGAGTCAAACTCCTTTTAGCCTCCATCTCGGGCTTTGTACGAGATACCAAAAAACTCTCTTGTTGAGTATAAAAGACTCTCTTGTTGAGTCAAACCCCTTTTAGCCTCCATCTCGGGCTTCATACGAGATACTAAATCACTTTCTTGTTGAGTATAAAAGACTCTCTTGTTGAGTCGGACACCTTTTAGCCTCCATCTTGGGCTTTGTACAAGACATATAAAAACACTCTCTTATTGAGTATAAAAGACTCTCTTGTTGAGTCAATCCCTTTCAGCCTCCATCTCAGGCTTCGTACGAGATACAAAAACACTCTCTTGTTGAGTATAAAAGACTCTCTTGTTGAGTCAACTCCTTTAGCCTCTCTCTCGGGTTTTATACGAGACATATAACAGACTCTCTTGCTGAGTCAACCCTTTTAGCCTCTCTCTCGGGCTTCGTACGAGACACATAAAAGCACCCTCTTGTTGGGCCAATAGCCTCCTCTTAGGCTTTGTATAAAGAAAACCTCGGTTGAGTCAATCAACCTTTTAGCATCAAAGTTGTGCCTTGTTCATAGCATACAAACATCAACAACTCCCCTTTAGAGATGACAAATTCTCTCTAAAGTCAAAACCCTTTAGCTTCACATCTTGGGCTTCGAACAAGATACAAATAGACCCTTCAGCTTCACATCTTGGGATTTGAACAAGATACAAATCACCTTTAGCTTCACGTCTTGGGCTTTGAACAAGACACCAAAACAACTTTTCCTCCCATAGAATAGGAGGAACTACGATCGCTCTGATTTCCCTGTTTTGTTAAACGGGAAAACGTAGGCATAAGATTGAAAAATCTTAGCGAGCACACTAATCAAAAAACCCAAAATCCCCGTGAATAGTCTCTTCATTTCATTCTTAACAAAATAAGCAGAGAGAGGCCCACAATTTAAACCGCATCTGTAAACCAACAGTCATCTGTTTAAACTCAGTTTGCAAGCAGGGTTAATTAGAGACATCTATTTCCCTTCCTTCATCAACTTCAATAGGATAAAAAATGAATCGACTTGTAGTTCCCCAGAGCGGCAGTGCTTAAGAACCACGTCCAAAATCGCTCGCTACAGAAAAATGGTGCCCACCGTGGGGCTCTCTCAGGGCATTTTTTCCCTCTTATCTCTCTGGTTGAAACCATTAATTCATGTCACAGAAATGACGACTCTGCTGGGGAGTCATTATCTGTATAGGATCATAAGACTAGAGGTCTAGGATGATTAAGACAAATATATATACTATTTTTCCCAATTGATATCTGTGTTTATTTTCCTGCTAATGGGAATGCGTGTGATGCCGCATGTGGAAAGATTGAGTATACACCTAAGATAGGTGATGGCAATGCGGGTAATCTTATTGGGAGTGAATTCCAGTTAAGAGCCCCCGATCGACCATCAAACTCAGTGGAGACTCCCTTTGCAGATACATTGCCTATACGAATTCAGTTGTTGAAAGTAGTGTGGTCGACTGGGTTATCTGAGAAGCTGAGGTTTTTAGGAGACTTGAGCCATTTTGTAGTGTGGAAGCTATCAGAAATAGTTGTCACACGATACTACCCTCATTTGAGATCATTCCAGGATACATAAGCTCGCTGGCAATCCGCTTGCTGTTGTTATCCCAGAGGGGTCAATGATTTTGCGGACAGGTGCAAAAAATCACCAGTATAAACCTTTGGGGGGGGGGGGGGTAGAGCCTTGACTTCATGACACCGACCCTTTGACCCCATGTTTTTTCTATGTTTTTGTGTGCTGCATTCATACATTCATTTAAAAAACATTCAAACAAAGAAAATCTTCTCTTCTAGTCTCTCTTTTTCAAATTAAATTGAGACAATGATTGCAAATATTAGAGAGAAAGGAGATTGATGTCCTTATTAAGAGCCAAGTATGGAGGACTGTTGTCCTTATTAAGGGTCCATGTAATCGAAGGAATCCTGTCCACACTAATCCAGTTCTATGATCTGGTCTATCACTATTTCATATTCCCAGACTATCAGCTAGTACCAACACTGGAGGAGTACTCTCACCTGACTGATTTACATATCACTGATCAGGCTCCTTTTTCTGGACTGGAAGAAATTCCAAAGGATCAAACCATTGCCAGAGCAATTTATTTGGATGAGTCAGAAGTTAGGACTCACATGACCACTAAGGGTGGCATCCAAGGTTTTCCAGCCCAGTTCTTGACAAAGAAAGCCCTGTACTTTGCCAGTATAGGGAACGTGGCCGCTTTCGAGAGCATCTTTGTTTTGCTCACCTACGGGTTATTTTTATTTCCCAGCATTGATAACTTCGTAGACATCAATGCCGTTAAGATTTTCCTGATTGGAAACCCTGTACCGACCTTACTCGTGGATGCGTATCATTCGGTACACTTAAGGAATTTATACATCGAAGGAATGATCATGTGCTATGTACCCTTGCTTTACAAATGGTTCACTTCCTATTTACCCAAGTCTGCTGCATTTTGGAATCAAAAGAATACTTTACGTTGGTCGCAGAGAGTCATGTCTCTTACCAACTCGGACATCGATTGGTATAATCTAATCTACGACGAGATCAGAATCATTGACCGTTGTGGAAATTTCCCAAATGTACCCCTTATAGGAACTAAGGGAGGAATCAACTATCATCCGATGTTAGTTCGTCGTCAATTTGGATACCCGATGAGGCATGTCCCGCGCAGTGCTCATCTGGAAGGTCTTTTCTTCAAAGAAGGAGAAAATGACAGGGCACTAAAGACGGAAATAGTGCACGCTTGGAAACACGTTCATAGGAAAGGACGAGAGTCTCTAGGAAAACCAGACTGTGTCTTGGTGGAGCCTTATCTCCACTGGGTATAAACTAGAGCTCTCAAGCTGAGAATGCCTTACACTCGCCAAGAAGTTCTTCCATTAAGGGACTCTACCCTTTATTTCATGTCTGAGACGGAAAAACTTCAAGTTACTCTCATCAAAGTTCAACAGGAGAAAAGGTCTTGGAGGAACAAGTACCGTATTCTCAATGTGGAGTGTAAGAAAATACAACAGCTATTAAGAGAAAAAGATGCTCTGATTGAGATTTTAGAGCAACATGCAGTAGAAAATCAGGATGACCAAAGGAGTTTGATCACGCCTTTCACTTGGAAAAGGAATGACAACCCGACATCGGTCCAAGAGCCTCGGTCAAAGAAGAGGAAAGCACCAGAACCAGCACTTGAGCTCTCCTCAGAGAGGACTCAGGATCCATTAGTTTAGGTTTCCTTTTCTAGCACTTTGTAATCTACTGTATTTCCATTTCCGCAATCCTTTGAATTCAATAAAACGGGGCTTCCCCACTATTTGATATTTGCGATCAAATTTTTGAAGTTTACTTTGAATAAACAAAAATAATTAATAATCATTGCATTCATTATTCTCATAAACGCATTCTTCTTACCTACGAATCTCACGTTTGCGTCTCGGTTCTAGAGTCAAACTGTCTCATTTGTACAGTACTCGGGCCAATCGTCAAAAAAAGATGGATGATCTCGAGGAAGAGAATAGAGAGTTGAGAGAAGAGATCGACACTCTGAAAGAAGATCTGAGAAAGCTTCATAACGACATGCAAGCTCTAGCAGAAGCTCAGATGCAACAACAAAGGACTGTGATTTCAGAGATCACATCAACGCCCATAGTGGAGAAGTCTGATCCTAGGTACAAAATGCTGAAAGATCATCCTTGGGGCATGCCTATTAACTATATCCCGGAAGGATATGTTTTGCCGATCAATGAGGATTAGGGAACCACAATAAGAGCCGCTGGGCCTGAAGGTTACAAACTTCAGGAAAGCGAAGATGCCAGGGGCATGACAACAACTCCTGAAGGTTACAAACTTCAGGAGACACCGAGAGTCTCGGCCATAATGACTATACCACCACTTGTGGTACACACTGTCCCGGAAGGACAGATTCCACAGATACCGTCTGGTGGAAACGACAGCATGTTCGACAGAATGAATGAATTCCAGGAACAGTTCCTAGAAATGCAGAAAGAACTGCAAGCCCTTCGTGGTCAGAATCTATTTGGAAAGGACGCCGCGGACCTCTGCTTGGTACCCAATGTGAAAGTTCCGCACAAGTTCCAAGTGCCCGACTTTGAAAAATACAAGGGTAACTCTTGCCCTAAGAGTCACTTGGTGATGTACGCTCGGCGAATGTCAGCTCAGACAAACAATTAGGAGCTGCTGATTCACTACTTTCAGGATAGTTTAACCGGTGCCGCCTTAAAATGGTACATGGAGTTAAACCGCGCCACGATCGCCACATTCAGAGATCTTGGCGCTGTCTTCGTTCAACAATATAAATACAATTTGGACATGGCACCAGACAGAGATCAACTCAGATTGATGTCACAAAAGGACAAGGAAACCTTTAAGGAGTACGCTCAGAGATGGCGTGAAATTGCCGCCCAGATTTGTCCACCTCTTGAGGAAAAAGAGATGACAAAGATCTTCTTAAAGACCTTGAGCTCATTTTACTACGACAGAATGGTTGCCAGTGCGCCCAGTGACTTCACCGAGATGGTGGGCATGGGAGTTCGTCTTGAGGAAGCCGTCCGAGAAGGACGTTTAGTTAAAGACGCTGGATCATCAAGTAGTACAAAATGATACGGTAGTGCACTCCCTAAGAAAAAAGAGCAAGATATTGGGAATAACTCTCTCGGAAAGCAAAGGCGACGTTATCAACCAGTAGCAGCTGTAACTCCCGCTATCAACCCCATGCCTATTCCTACGTATCAACCTTGGGTTGCACAGAGCCAACCTAATCAACAGCAACTTCAACAAAGGACACAACAGCCTCTTCAGCAGGCTCGTCCTCCATATAACAACAACCTTACAACGCGACCACCAGGGTTTGACCCTATACCTGTGTTGTACGCAGAGCTATTTCTGTTACTACTGGTCAAGGGGCATGTCCAAACTAAGTCTCCTTTTACAGTACCAGAAAATCCGCCTTTCTGGTTCAAAGCGGATCAGACTTGTCCTTACCATCAAGGAGGACCGGGGCATAACATAGAAAACTGTCTCAGTTTCAAATCCGACGTACAAAATCTTGTTAGGAGCAGGGTCTTATCTTTCAAATATACGAATCCGAATGTTCTCACAAACCCGCTGCCTCAACACGAGAAAACTGCAGTCAATTTGATAGAAGGAGAGTCTAACAACACCTATCAAATTCATGATGTACTCTTGTTAAGGGCCAATTGGGTCAAGATGCATTGTAGACAGAGTGGATATGGCCATGTGCCACCTCATAACTATCACCAGTGTGATATCTGCTCAAAGAACAATCAGGGATATTCTGTGGTGCAAGCAGCTCTACAGGAACAATTGGATCTCGGATGGATCCAAGAGCATCGAGTTCGTGGAGTCAACATGACCTATACGAATTCCAACATCATTCAGAATCACGACAGCCGTGCAATGAATGTCAACTTGGTGGCGATGCACTCAAGACAAAGCCAGTATCATAATCTGCCACGGCACGATTATAATTCCTATCTGACTTGCTCGGTAAACAAACAGGGATGCTCTTTTGTACAAGAGACCCTCCAGTGTCAGGTGAATCTTGGATGGATCCAGGACTACCATGATAGAAATCCTTATCAGATCAACATGATTCAAATCTTCAATATTCGTCTGATGAATACCAGCTTGGTGGAGTTACACACCAGGCAGGTCCAGCTCGGTTTTATCACTTCGCATAATTATCAGAACTGTAAAGGATGTTGTGAGAGTAACTAAGGGTGCGCTCTCGTTCTAAGAACTTTACAACACTTGTTAAACCACTGGTGGCTTCTGATCTATATGGAAGAAGACACGCAACAAATCAATGTGCTTAATGGAAACCCTACCGAGGAGTTGAAGAACCTAACAAAGAAAAGGAACTTCTGACAGAGGCTCCCAATCCATCAGTCGGGCAATCCGGTGATCCCGACCTTTCAAAAAACAATGATGAGATGCTGAAGCTCATCCAGAGGAGTGAATACAACAATGTTGATCAACAGTTACAGACTCCTTCAAAGATCTCAGTGCTATCACTTTTACTCAGTTCCAAAGCCCACAGGGAGGCTCTACAGAAAGTCTTAGAGCAGGCCTTCGTGGAACAGGATGTGTCAATACGACAGTTCGATAGCATCATCTCTAACATCACTTCCTGCAACAACTTAGGATTCAGTGATGAGGACTTACCAGAGGGAGACAAAAGTCATAACATGGCGCTCAATATCACAGTCAACTGCCAGGACGATGCTTTAGCCAGCATACTGGTAAACACAGGATCGGCCATCAACGTTATGCCAAAGTCCACTCTAATGCGACTATCATTCAAAGGATCCCCGATGAGGGGCAGTGAGGTCATCGTCAAAGCCTTTAACGGATCTTGGAAAGCAGTTATTGGCGAAGTCGACCTTCCCATAACTATCGGTCCTCACACTTTCCTAATCACTTTCCAGGTCATGGACGTCCGGGCAGCGTATAACTATTTATTATGAAGACCTTAGATACACCAGGCTGGGGCAGTCACTTCGACGTTGCACCAGAAGCTGAAGTTCGTCAAGAACTATCAACTCGTCATGGTCTGTGGAGAGCAAGCCTTGCTCGTGAGTAACCTATCATCATCTACTTGTGTAGAACCCGAGGAGGCTGTGGGGACTCAGTTCCAAGCATTTTCGATGAGCAATGAGAATCAATTAGAGAAAGGAACCTCTATTTTCTCATATAAGGATGCCCTCGAGGCAGTTGAACATAACAATACAAAAGGATGGGGATAACTTGTCATTCCTACCGATAATAAAACAAAGAAGGGTCTTGGTTTTTCTGCAACCTGCACCCAGACAGCTGCTAACGATGAAAGTCTTTATCCCATTCAGGACTTCTTCCGTAGTGGAGGTTTCCTTCACCCTATGCCTCAAACAGTCCATACTATCAACGAGGAAGATCCCTCTGACACAGATAAGGAATGGAAGTCCTATCTTAACGAGGACGGTTATATGTGTCAGGAAGAGGTGCCTACGCCATTTTGCTATTCCGCACAGAGTCTGAGATTTATACCCGGGTCAGATGTCGAAATGATATATGGAGATTGTGATCCGGAAGGATGTCGTGCTCCACCAAACTCATTAGAGGAAGACACTCTGATGAAAGATAACTTTGACCACAACTATTATGGCCCAATGAATGGCTTGCCTATTTGGCAGCCGTACCCAAGAAACTTAGGGCAAGAGAGTCAGCCGAACAATGAAAATCAGCTGAGCATCATTGAAAAGAATACATGTGTCCCCACCATGTCATGGGATCAACACTCAGGTCATTCAGAACATATCCCGTACGATGATGAATTGACAAAGCTTGCCGGACTAGAATTCATCAACTATGCCTTTCCCGAGGTCAATGTCATCGAGAGAGAGATGACTTCTCCAGTTCCAAAGAGGTGTGGGACACCTTTGGACAACCAAGTGGAAAATACGACTATATGGTCAAGTACACCGCTCCTGAGAGCTCTCGTATCAGGCTCAAAGAGATCCAACCGACTGGATGGGGAGATTTGCCCGAGAGCACAAATACTCTGCAAAATGCAATAGAGGAATCCTCCTACGACAACTCTGCCTGGGAGACAGATTCCAATGATCCTACTCTACCAAAAATCAGTGTTATTTCTGAAGACAAACCAAGGAAGGTACCAGACTTTGTGATTCACAGAGGAGTTCGCCGCCAATGGGTTGTTGTCGATGTTCTGAAGATTGTTCATAAGTCAAAGTAATTGCCATCTTTAACCTTTCACCCTGCCCAGGTGAAACGGATGTTTTGATAGGGCTCGCTTTCTGTAAATCTACCTCTTCGCTTCGCTCAAAGCGACATAGTTTTTGTTTTATACGGCTGTAGTTTCAAGAATCGAATTGTTCATTAATAAAATAACGCCGTTCTATAATTTCTGCATTAATTGATGTTTTCTCTTTTTGCTTTTCTCAGAAAATGGTAATCCTAAAAATCAACTCAAAATAAAAACAAGCAGTTTTCCAAAGAAAAACACTGCACACACTCTTGCATTCTCTCTATCTCTTCTAAACACAAATCATCACGTGATGCAGATTGCTTGTTTTAAACCCTGTTGAAACATACGATCTGATGCCTTCTCCCGACTTTGAGTTCCCGGTATTTGGGGCTGAAGAAGAAATTGACGACGAAATTCTAGAAGAGATCTCCCGATTACTCTGACCAGAGGAAAGGTCCATTGAACCTCACAAAGAGCCATTGGAAACGATCAACGTGGGTTCAGAAAAATAGAAAAAAGAAATAAGGTTGGGGCACTGCTCAGTCCAACTGCCAAAGAGAGTTTAACGAAGCTTCTCAGAGAATTTCCCGATGTGTTTACTTGGTCCTACCAGGACATGCCAGGGTTGGATACCAGCATCGTGGAACATTATTTGCCGTTAAGGTTCAACAAGGAGGCCGTGCAGGTTCCGACGACGGACAAAATGAAGAAGTTCCTGCTCGAGCAAGGGGTCCTCCCGGACTCCGATTTCGCTAAAGCCATCGGCCTCGCCCTAGCGAGGAATTTAGACGCCCTCCTCCTCAAAGCCCAAACTCATATCCAGTACGAGGAAAAGATTGCGACCTGCAACGTCCGGGCATCGCGCCGCCAGGAGAATGCCCGAGCCACCAAAGGAGAAGAAGCCTCGACATCTCGTCGGGGTGAACGAAGACACGAGGACCGTCTGAGGGACTCCCGCGATAGCAAGGGACCCTCCGGGCACTTCCACGACTACACTCCCCTGACCGTTTCTAGGGAAAAGATTTTGTCCGAGTGTGCCAATTCGGAGTTCAAACAAGCCGGGGTCCGTTTACCCAAACAACTGTCGAATAGACCAAACGTGGATAAGTCGAAGTACTGCCGCTTCCACAAAAGTCACGGCCATACTACAGAGGACTGCATCCATCTGAAGGATGCCATAGAGATACTGATCAGGGACGGGCACCTGAAACAGTTCGCAAAGAATAAAGACACTCCTCGGCAAGATGCCCAGGAGTCCAAGAAGGTCGAGGAAGAAGTACCCTCCTCGGATGACACCAACGTATAGGTAGCAATGTCCATATCCCGGCCAGAGGACTTCTACGTCCCAGACGGGCTCAACGCCCCTGCTTATTTCGCGGCCCATAGCCCGTGGGAGACTTTTTCTTCCGCCATGGTCATTTCTGGCGGGGGATTCAACAAAGTCACTGTGGGCTCCGTGAAACGGAAGTTCGACCACCTGATCAACACCAGCTGCAACAAAGTAACGACGCTTGATCAGGCCCAGAAGGGCTCTGTCCCAATCTCCTTTTACAAGGAGGAACTCCTCGGCGGGTCCCCAAACTCCAGCATACCTCTGATCGTCAGAGCCCGGATGGCGAACTTCGACGTTCGTAGGATACTCGTCGACCAGGGCAGCTCGGTCGACATCATGTACTCCCAGCTGTTCTCAACGCTTTAGCTGGATGAATCTCACCTCACTCCCTACGTGGGATCCGACTTGTAGGGATTCAACGGGTCCGTAACAAAGCTGTGGGGTTACGTCGAGCTGATCGTGACCTTCGGATCAACAGAAACGGCCAGATCCATCAAGGTACAGTTCCTGGTAATCAACTTCTCGTCGCTTTACCAGTGCATTTTCGGAAGGCCAACCCTGGCCGAGTTAGTAGCAGTGCCCTCAACCGTCCACCTGAAGATGAAGTATTACACTTCGAAAGGGAAGGTCGCCACCCTCCACGGTGATATAGAAGCTGCCCGACGGTGTTTCGAAGCAGCCACAAAGGGACTCAACACCATTGCGCCCAAGCCAAAGGTGTCGAGCAAGCCAACACTGCCAAGCAGCTCCGAGGAAGCCAAGCCTCTGCCCCAGGTCGACTCTATCGACCTCGACAGTCGCTTCCCCGAGGACCATCAGGAGGAACGAGCAGCATCAGCCGGCCCGTCTACAGCATCCAGCAGCAGCTCCCATCCGATGTGCCCAATCCCGGATGGCAACTTCGAGATAGTTTTGTTCGGTGAAGATCCCCAACGGGGAGTGAAGATCGGAGCAGACCTACCTGACATCGCGAGGAAACAGCTCAAAGCATGCCTCTGGGAGAACGCTGACCTCTTCGCTTGGAGCGCCGCAGAGATGCCCGGTTTAGACCTGTCCACTGCATGTCACCAGCTGACCATTAACCCGGCCATTAAGGTCGTAGCACAACGTAGGAGAAAGCAGTCTCCCGAGAAAACGGAGGCTGCTGAAAAAGCTATAAAGGACCTCCTCGAGGCCAAATTTATTTCGGAATCCAAGCACACCACTTGGCTGTCCAACGTTGTATTGGTCAAAAAATCTAATGGAAAATGGCGTATGTGCGTTGATTATACCGATCTCAATAAGGCATGCCTGAAGGATGCCTACCCCATCCTCAATATTGATAAACTTGTTAATAATTCCGCTGGCTTTAAACTATTATCGTTCATGGACGCCTACTCGGGCTACAATCAAATCCCAATGGTAATGTCCGACAAAAAATATATGGCCTTCATGACCGAATCAGGGAATTATTACTACAACGTAATGCCCTTCGGCCTGAAGAACGCCGGAGCAACGTACCAACGAATGATGAATAAAGTATTTCGGGGAGAAATAGGCGACATGCTCGAAGTCTACATGGACGACATGATCGTAAAGTCCCACTAGGAAACCAATCATACCGCCCACTTGCGAAAGGTCTTCGAACAGGCCAGGAAATACAAAATGCGCTTTAATCCGGAGAAGTACACGTTTGGTGTCCGGGCAGGCAAATTCCTCGGCTTCTACTTAACGGAACGAGGAATCGAAGCCAATCCCGACAAATGCCGGGCATTCTCCGAGTTTCCTACGCCCAAGTCCAAAAAATCCATCCAATCCCTCAACGGGATGCTCGCACCACTATCTCGTTTCGTGGCCAAGTCCGCCCAGCACGCCCTACCGTTCTTCACGCTCCTCCGCAAAGAGGCCGCGTTCGAATGGACCAAGGAGTGCGACAAGGCCCTTCTCCATCTGAAACGAGCACTCTCAGAGCCACCGGTTCTCTCTCGCCCGGACAATGGCGAAACACTATACCTATACATGGCCGTAGCAGCCGAAGCAGTGAGCGTCGCTCTCATCCGCGAGACACCTGACGAGTAGAAGCCCATTTATTTCACGAGCAAGGCGCTACAAGAACCAGAGTTAGGATACCAGCAGATAGAGAAGGTGGCATTGGCCCTCATCAACGCTGCCAGGAGATTAAGGCACTACTTCCTAACCCACACGATCGTGGTTCGAACAGATCAGCCCATAAAGCAGCTGCTTGGACGACCAGATATGGCCGGACGAATGCTTAAATGGTCGCTAAAACAGTCCGAATTTGACATCCGGTACAAAGGCAGAAAGCCCTTAAGGCCCAAGCTCTGGCCGATTTCGTCGCGGAGATGACATTCACGGACTCCCCCGCAGGCGAGACACGTAAGTGGACCATCTTCGTCGACGGTGCCTCAAGTTCAGCAGGTAGCGGTGCGGGCATTATACTGGAGAGCAACGAAGGGACTATCGTCGAGGTATCACTCACACTGTCTTTCCCAACTTTTAATAACCAGGCCGAATACGAAGCCTTCCTGGCTGGTCTACGCCTTGCCGAGGACCTGGGAGCAGAAGAAGTCATCATTTGCACGGATTCACAACTCGTGGCCCTCCATGTCCGAGGTGAATACCAAGCCAAAAACGACAACCTGACCGAATACCTGGCCCTGGTAAAGAAGGAAATGGCAAAGTTCACAACAGTAGAAGTAAAACACGTTCCCCACAAACATAATGTACGAGCGGACGTGCTGTCCAAATTGGCCAGCACGAAAAAGAAAGGCGGAAACAAATCCGTCATACAAGAAGTACTTCCTCGACCCAGCATCGAGAAGGCCTCCCCGACACTCGACGTGCAGGTGATCGGCAACAACAACTGCTGGATGACCCCCGTCTACAACTACCTCGCCAAAGACGAACTCCCGTCCGACCCAAAGGAGGCCAGCATAGTCAGGCGAAGGGATTGCTCTTATGTCCTGGTCAAAGACAAACTATACAGACGGGGATTCTCCATTCCGCTGCTCAAATGTGTCGAGGAAGAAATGGTCACGCACATCCTGCACGAAATCCACGAAGGAATCAACGCCCAACATCTCGGCGGAAGGTCCCTTGCTCGAAAGGCCCTCCGAGCAGGATACTACTGGCCGACTATGCAAAATGACGCAAAAGAGCACGTAAAGAAGTGTGATAAATGCCAACGGAACGGGGACATGCACCTAGCCCCGCCCAACGAGCTCAAGACTATGTCCTCCCCGTGGCCATTCGCCTGGTGGGGCCTAGACATCCTAGGACCCTTCGTGGTAGGATCAAGTCAGAACAAGTACCTCATAGTGGGCGTAGATTATTTCAAAAAATGGATAGAAGTAGAAGCTCTAGCCAAAATAACTGCCCTCAACATCTTGCGTTTCTACAAATGAAACATCCTTGCGCGCGTCGGTATCCCCCAAGCGATAGTAACGGACAACGGGATGCAGTTCACGGACAGGAAGTTTCAGGATTTCGTCGCCCAACTGGGCATGAAGCAACACTTCGTATCCGTCAAACACCCTCAAACAAACGGGCAAGCTGAGGCAGCTAACCGAGTCATCCTTCGAGGCCTCAAGTGAAGGCTGGACGAAACAAAGAAGGCGTGGGTCGAGGAGCTACACAACGTGCTCTGGGCTTACCGTACAACTCCCCATTCAACGACCGGGGAAACACCTTTCTGTTTAGCATACGGAACCGAGGCTGTAATTCTCGTCGAAGTTCACGTGCCCTCTAGGCGGACAGAGTCGTCCCTAGACGAGGAAATAAACGATGAATCTCTAAGGGAAGATCTTGACCTCGTCGAGGAAATCAGAACCGGGACAACTCTCCGCGAGGCCTCACTGAAACAAAAGATCACCATCAGGCACAATGCCAAAGTGATACAACGAGAGTTCGACGTGGGAAGCCTTGTCCTAAGAAGAAACCACAAAGACTCTCGCAAAGGCAAGCTAGCAGCCAATTGGGAGGGACCCTATCGCATCCGGGCAAAAATGGAAAATGGGGCCTACTACCTAGAACATCTCACTGAGGAAGAACTCGCTCGACCATGGAATGCCGAAAAGCTAAAACAATACTACAGCTAAATCCTCTGTTCGACTCGTCGCAACGACGAACGTCTACTACCGACCACTATGCGCGTCTAGGTACAAGCTTCGCATACGATTAAAGCACAACCCCGCTCAGTAACGAGCTGGGTAGTTGCTCGACAGCGGTCCTCGATCGAGCATCGCCGTCGTCAAAGTACCATGATTGGCAGAACCCCAGCTCGCGATGGGACGTTCACACCGCGAACTCAGGCCTCAAACGCGACCTGAGCTCCGCTCCCCAGCCAGGATATTCCCCAGCCGTTCGACCGGTTCCCCACACTGTCGAACACATCTACAACTAGAAATCCCCCATAAATATTCCCACAAGTCAAAAACTCCCAAACACGGGCAGACATACGTTCACAACAAGCATGCATACAACACTTAGCAAAAATAAACGCAAGTAAAATCATGCACGCGAAGAAGATAGAAATATAATTAACATAACAGATGGCCACAAGGGCCACGATTGTACGTTATTACATAAAACAGGGACATGCCCCCAAAAATAAAATTACAAATAATTCAGCGGCGCGCAGGCCAGACAAGATACAACAACATCAAAATAACAGCACTACTCATTCATCCGCATGCTCGGCTGACACCAGCTCAGGTCTCTGGTCCTCCTCGGGCTGGTCCTCAGGCTAGGCCTCGGGGCTATCTAGAACAAGGCCTACGGGTAAGACGATGCGACCATCCTCAACGGACGTAAGATAGTGAGTACCCTCGGTCGAGATCTCAAGCCCAGGGTTCACCACCCGCAACTGAGCCACGGCGCTTTCGAAAGACTCCACTGCCATGGCGATACCGTCATCCTCAGCCAGCAGGATGCAGGAAACTAGCTCAGACCTAGTCTTCAACTCTTTTATCTCATCCGGTTCGTCGGCACCCGGGGCACTGGCCGCCATCAACTCTTTGTTCAGCTCCTCGGCAGCCTTTTTCTCCGCCGCCATCTTGGAGACATCCTCTTTCAACCTGGCCGTCTCCTCTTCGGCCTTCTTTCGAGCCTCACGGGCACTCTTAACTTCCTCCTTGAGGGCCGCCTCAGAAGCCCGGGCAGCATTAAGTTCAGACTCAAGTGTAGAGTCCCCTTCGGCGTAGACAGCAGCCATCTCCAACATCCTGACCAGGGCAGAAGCATCTTGGGCCACCAGCGCCCTCTTGCTCGGGCGGTCCATGCCTTCCAAGCAAAGGGATTTCGCCCGAGGGATGACCAAAGAGTTACCTTCAAAGAACCTCCTATCAAGGATGCACAGAGGTAACTCAAACTTCCCTTCCTCTGGCACCCGGGTATGGTCCACAACATCTAATGTCCTTGGCCGCTTCGTCCGCCCGGTCAAAGGCAGTGGAGATCCCCGTGGAGCAGGAGAGGGAGAAGAAGAGGTCCCCACGGCAGTTTGAACAAGGGGAGGAGCACGGGCACCAGTAGGCCGGGACTTAGGAGGAGCCGCTCCAGCTTTATTCCTCGCCATAGCATTCCTCACCACGCGATCGCGAGCCTGATGCATCTCACCTGCACAAATGAAAAGACGAGCACGTTAGCTACGTGGAAAAGAGATAACACAAACAAAATCTAAATAACCAAGACTACCGAGCAGCTTCTCAGCATCCGCGGGAGTCTTGCACTCCAGCAGTGCCTTAACACTGACGAATCTGCGCTCAACTCTCTGGCTCCCATCCTCCTCAAAGATAGGGTTGCCCTTGCTCATCCAGTAGCTTGCAAGACTGAAGGAGTTAACCCAGTTCAGCAGCTTCTCGTAAGCCACAGCGTCCTGCCCGCGCAACTCGCTCGGCTGGAAGACATAAGTGCTGGGCTTCTTGGAGAAATGGTCGGGTGCCCAGCGGATGGGAAACATGTACAGCCTCCACCCAATATACTTTCCCTCCTCGTTGAGCAGCTCATTCCCATCTTCGTTGACCTCTATCTCCCAGACATATGTGCTATCCTGGGCAACCTCGGACACTGGTTCTACGATGAAATATCGTTCCTTGAACGTTCGGATTGACTCCGAGAACGACTTAAATAAATTTTTGGGCTGCTTCAAGGAAACCCATCCGTACTTCTTCCCCGTCAGCTGCCTTTGAAGATGGAAAACAGCGAAGAACAGAGGTAGAGTAGTCCCCAGAGCGAGATGCTCGGACACCAATTCGAAAGCCCAGATGAAGGCCAGCGAATTAGGGTGAAGTTGAGAGGGCGCCAGCTTCAGATACTCGAATACCGACCGCTGGAAATCAGTGAAAGGTAGCCTCAGTCCCAGCTCTTTGAAGACATACTCGTACATCGTAAAGCGGTCCCCAAAATCCAAGCAGACCCGCTTGTCCAAGGTAGGGAAGTGCACATTCCACTCCCCTTCTGGGCCTACCTCCGTAAAGACGTCCGCCAAAGACTTTGCGAACGTGGAAATATGCTCGGAAGGTTCGGCCACCTCCCATTCTTCCGCACAGAACCCTTCAACGTCTTCCTCCATGACATCCAATTCTTCTTCCTCCCCGACATTGCTCGAGGAGCTCGATGTTGCCGAGCTCGAAGCTGTCGAGCTACTATTTTCCTCGGAGCCAGTTTCCTCCTCGGACGTGTCTAGAATAACTTCTCTGTCTGGCCCCGTCGCCATTACGATCACCTAAAAAAGCAGAGAAAGACAGTGAATTCGACAGGAAATCAAATCCACCCTTCCACTACCAAGTCAAGTGAAAGGGCGCGCAAAAGGCTGAGGACAACGTCCCCGGCCTAAGCCCTAACATCGAATGAAAAACCTCCCCGCAAGGAGATGCCTGAGACATACCATACTCCTGCGAGGAACCTCCCCGCACTCATGCCCAGATTCCGTTTGAAGCTCCACCGGAAACCGCAAAGCTTCACCGGAATCTGGAAATGTTCTACCAGAAAACTCATCGCCCTATCAAAAGATGAACAAACACGGTGGTCACGCATGCACAACTACCGCAACCACGCCGTGGACCGCCCTCCTCGCTAAACGTACTACATACTCCGGCGAAGTGCTGAAGGCGGAAAAATGGCACAACCACCATCCACCACCAACACTCGCCAGAAATCCACCTATTTTATCACCTAAAGCTAACCCTAACCGCATACAATCTACCACTAACAACAAAAGAAAGTAAAACAAGCTACAGATTAGAAAACTTAATTGATTTGAGTAGAAGAAAGAGATTACCCGAAGCTTGGCACGGTGGTCGTGTAGCGAGCGGTTTTGGACGTGGTTGCGAAGCACTACCGCTCTTTGGTATCTACAGCTCGATTCATTTTTTATCCTATTAAAGCTGATGAAGGAAGGGAAATAGATGTCTCAAATTAACCCTGCTTGCAAACTGAGGTTAAACAGTCAAAACTGTTGGTTTACAGATGCTACAAAGATTTGGGGTCTCTATTGGGTGTATTTTTTTAAAAGTGGTGTTCGGTCGATTGGTGGGAGGTTGGGACGGATATTTGGAAGTATGGGATTTTGGGTTTTTGTTTAGTGTGCTCGCTAAGATCTTTTCTTTCAATCTTATGCCTACGTATTCCCATTTACCGAAACAGGGAAATCAGAGCGTTCGTAGTTCCTCCTATTCTATGGGAGGAAATGGTTGTTTTGGTGTCTTATTCAAAGCCCAAGACGTGAAGCGAAAGGTAGTTTGTATCTTGTTCAAAGCCCAAGATGTGAAGCTGAAAGGTCTCAACTTTAGAGAGAATTTGTCATCTCTAAAGAGGGGTTTGTTTGTCACAACCGTTTATAAGGGAGAATTACTTTAACCGGGATATGTGAATCCGGCAATGCCATAATTTCCTTTATAGGGGATTTCCAACCTAAAGGAGAAGACTTTAACTCAGTGTAGAGCAATGCTATCTTTCCTTAGGAATTTCTCATGCTAAAAGAGGGACAGTGGCATGGATGTAGATGATCCAGAGGCTTACTGCTTACAGCAATTAGATGAAGGGGAAGGAGTTATTGATGTTTGTGTACTGTGAACGAGGCACAGCTTTGATGCTAAAAGGTTGATTGGATCAACCAGTGGTTTTCTTATACAAAGCCTAAGAGGAGGCTAATATGTGTCTCGTACAAAGCCCGAGAGAGAGGCTAAAAGATTTTGATTCAACGAGGGAATCTTTTGGTATCTTGTATAAAACCCTAGATGGATGCTATTTGACTCAACAAGAGAGTTTTTGTATCTCGTACAAAGCCCGAGATGGAGGCAAAACGGGTGATTGACTCAACGAGGGAGTCTCTGGTATCTCGTACGAAGCCCGAGATGGAGGCTAAAATTGTTAGCTCCGCTGGGGAGAATCATTGTACAAAGCCCAAGAGAAGGCTATGGTTACTGTTTCAGTTGAGTGACAGGTCCAGTATGCTGATTTAAAGAGAAAATCAGTTCTTATCTGAGTAATGTTTGCACTCAGGGATTTTGATTCGAGGATCAGGGATATTTCCTGTTCTTTAAGGAAGTGGGAAATCCAAAGGGTATTGAGGTTGTCCGAGTCCACGGGGTTCCTTCCTATTTTTGAAGGGGTCACTTGAGAATGTCTTTGAGACTCAAGGATGTTAACTGTCCGTGTCTAGAGTTTCATCTTTTGTACTATGCTTTGAGAAACAGTAGTAGACTCTTGGAAATGACTGTTCTATGAAGATGACTAAGTTTTGTTCCTATACCTCTAGGAGGTCGTCGGGACAATTTGTACGAAGCCCAAGAGGAGGCTGGAAACTTTTAAGAAGCCGAGGGGTCCTTGTATGAAGCCCAAGAGAAAGATATCATTCCCGGAGGAAGAATCATTATGCAAAGCCTAAGAGGAGGGTGTGAATACTTCTAAGAAGCCAACGGGTCCTTGTACAACGCCCAAGAGAAGGCGGGGATGCTTTTAGGAAGCCTGCGGGTCCTTGAACAATGCCCAAGAGGAGGCCGATGCTTTTAAGAAGCCGATGGGTCCCCAAACCCCGAGAAATTCAAGACAGGCTATTTACGAGGAATAGATCAAGCCAGGAAAGTTCGAGAATTTGGAAGAAACTCAAGAGATGTCATTCACGGAGAAAAGATCATCTCTAGGGAATAGAGTTTCTTGACAAGTGCTTTTAAGAAGCCTGTGGGTCCCCAAACCCCGAGAAATTCAAGACAGGCCATTCACGAGGAATAGATCAAGCCAGGAAAGTCCGAGAATTTGGAAGAAACTCAAGAGATGCCATTCACGGAGAAAATATCATCTCTGGGGAATGGAGTTTCTTGACAACTTCTACGAGTGACAGTCTATGAAAGGGTTCACTGAGAATGCTGCCTTTCATATCTCCATATTGTTTAACCCCAAGAGGAGGGAAGACTGTGTCTGGTAATCCTATGGGGATCTAGTTTTGACTATTTAAGAGTGACCAACGGGCTTAATGCTAGACGTAGTTGCCGGGGAAACTCTAAATATCTATACTATTATTATACAGTTGATATGAGTTTATGAAAGAAGACTTACAACGAAACAGCCCCACAATACAGTTATATGTATATGAAAACGGTAAATGAAAGCATATAAACACTTACTCGGTTGTAGATCTTCCATGTTGTTTGGTTAGTTGTTCAACAAAGAAAGATTGAAAACAACAGTATATTCAAAATCAAAGGAGAAAGTGCTTTGAAAAAGAAAGATTTGGGGCTTACAGCTCAAGGAGAGGCCCAGGGTTTTATCAGTGAGCGCACTGTTGAATTTGTACAGAGGGACTTATACAAGTGACTGTGGCCCAAAAATTGTTTTCTGTACAAAGGGATTTGGGTCTTACACTCTCTCAAGAGGCCCAAAAAGTTTTAAAGAAAAATAGTGGGGCTTATAACACGAGGGTAGGGCCAGATGATTTTTCGTTTAAAATGGCAATCGCGCCGAGATTTTCTTTTAACGCAAAGGGGCTTATACAATATCTGAGGCCCAAAGTTGTTTTTGGTTAAAAGGGGGTTGGGTCTTACACTCTAATAGAGGCCCAAAAGTTGTGAATGGGTCTTATAGCTCAAGGAGAGGCCCAGATGGTTTATCTTTAAACTGGCGACGATCGTGCCGAATTTAAAAATGTACAGAGGGACTTATACAATAAGTGAGGCCCAAAATATTTCTGTACAAGTGGGTTGGGTCTTACACTCAAATAGAGGCCCAAAAAGTGTTTGAAAATGATTTGTAAGGGTTGAATTAATCAAAAACCCTAATTTATTTCCAAAATGTATTTTAATTGAATAAAAATTCAATTAAAATGATCAAAAATTGTTTAACATGTGGGAAACAAATTATGATCTTGGATTAATGCTTCAAAAATCAAGTATTAACCTACAAAATAATTAGAAGTCATTTATCTTTACAAAATCAAGAGGAAAAAAAATATTTTAAATGTCAAAAACAATTTAAATATTAATTCTTTGCAAAAATATCAATTATATGAAATAAATAATATTTTTGGGATTTTTTTGGAAAATAAAATATTTTAACATTTTTGTGAATTATTAAAAAAAGAATCAACTCAAAATCATTAGAACTCAGAGAGAAATTAATTTTTGAATCAATTAAATAAAAATCACAAAATTCAAATATTCAAATGTTGGAAAATGGCGCCAAGAACAAGGGCAAGAACACGCGCGTGTTCTGAGTTTCCCAGATTTGCATTTTCTATCTAATCTCACTGAATACTTAATCATATCATGCAATCCACATACCAATCAACTCGTTTCAACCTCACGATCATGTCTATGACAATTAATTTCATTTAAATTAAACATAAAACAAGAAATCATGAACAATCCTCAAGAACCTTAGATTCTGCATGAAGGCTGGGATTTTTGATACACGATTCAAACAATGCAATTAATTGAGGGGAAACATTCCATGCATGATTATGAACATATGGCCAAATTATTGTGCAGCAAAAATTGCATGGATCTTAGAGTTAGAAGAGCTCATGCTTACCACTTGCAGCTGGTGATCGTGATTTGTGTTGGAGGTGTTACAGATGAGTTGTGATGATCTGAACAGCTTCCCTACACCCTATGGAGTGTGTTTGAATGCTTGGACTTGATTGAAGTTGGCTGGATCACTTCATGGCATCTCAACTGCAACTTGGTTAAAACCTTGAGCAATTGACTGGTGATTCTGAGAAATCAGTGTTCCAGTTGTTGTTTAAGTGTTTGATCAGCTCATATGTGATGTATATGAGGTGTGTGTGTGATTGGTTTGATTGGAAAAGCTCTCAAACTCAAAACCCGATAGTGACTTGCCTTAGAAGGGAAAATTGGAGTGAAAGAAGAGATTTTGAGAAAAGCATTTGTTTGATGGCTTTGGTGTACTCAAACTGATCACAATTGAGCTCTATTTATAGTAGAGCAAGTTTGTTTTGCAAGGAATAAAGAATGGCAACTGCTGAGTAGGTTTGGCCAATGTTGGCAACTGAAAATCCAAGTCTCCTCTAGCCATTGACTAGAGGTTAGGGCACAGGCTGCTGGTTCCCTTGGTCTTGGATAAGTATTGACTGAATTCAGTTGCTAAGAGCTCAGTCCATGCCACCTTGATGCTTCCATTGAATGCTCCAATCCAAAATTGGAGTCTTGTCCCTATTTTGGCAATTCTAGGTTCAACATGCTATTTCTTGTTCCAAAGACTTTGGAGGCTTGGCTCAGTGATTGTCCCCTTCAGATTCAATCCTCAGATTTGTCCAAAGTGATGACAAGGCTTGTAATTGGCTGATTTTGGCAAATCGACCAAAAGTGCAAAAATCTGCCTTGCCTTGGCAGATTTCAGCAAGGCATCTTGCCAATGTCATATCTCATAGCTCAAATTGAATTTGGTAATGTTCTTGGCCATTTTGGAAAGCCCTTACATGATACAACAACTGTTTGAACGTGTTTGGTTTTGATCTCTTTTGAATCCAAGTGAAAAATCCCCCTACATTTGGAAAAAAGTAAAGGCAGATTCTGACTTAGTGAAATTTTCACTAAGTGTTGGAACAAAGTGACATTTCTTGATTTTGATCACTCCATAACTCAAAATCCATGAGGAATTTGGACATAGGTCAGTATGAAGCTTTTGTAGAGGGTAATGTGATCTACAAATCAAGCTTTGAATGGGGAACAATGGCCTTGTGGTTTAGGAGTTATGGTCCTCCAATGTTGGCACATTAGTGTCACTTTTTCCATAACTTAGAAATTTTTCTAAGTTTTTATGGTTACCCCTTTTACAAGTTATACCACTTTCTTTGATTTTTCTTGATGAATGACGATTCAAATCATACATTAACATCATTTTAGGGTTAAAAATCCATTTTGGTGAAAAATCTCAAAAAGTCAAAGTTGACTTTTGTGCACATTTGACTTTTTATCAGATGAATTCCAAACTGTGCAATTCTTCAGGAAATCATGTCCTTGACCTAAATAAAACTTGATGGACATGTTCCATGGGTGTCATAGGGTATATTGAATCATGTCTTAGGGTTTGGGAGCATGTCCTGGTCAAAAGTCAAACTTACAGTTGACTTTTCCCGCGAAACTCTAACTGTGGTTCAGATGAAATTGAAACTTGTTGCTCAAGCTTCTTGGATCAATCCATTGTTCCAAATGGATCAATATGGCCTATTGGAGACCCTCAAATCCTCTCTTGAGGTCTTGGCTCATGATTTGTCCCAAAAGTCAACTTAGGGGTGAATTAGGTCAAGAAACCCTAATTCCTGATCTTTGATGTATGCATCCCCTGAGGTCAAATTGACTTGATGCTTGGGTCCATGAGGTTCCATGGAGTATATTAGGTTATGTTTTGGATCATTGGCTTGTACCCAGATGAAAATTTTCCATGTGGAGGCCCTGGTCGACCAAAACCCTAATTTGGTGACATTGTCGATCTTGAGACTTGATCCACATAGAAGGGAGCAACCTTGTGCTTAATCCTTGAAGTGAGAGTCCTTTTGATCCATTGTGGATATTCTAGAGGCTAGAAAAGTTGAAGATCAAGTCATTCCTTGATTGATCCTTTGTTTAAGGCTCTGAGAGGGCTTAAAACCCTAGTTTTTATTATAGTGAATGCTCAGCAACCCTTGAGGCATTTGATGAGGCATGATGGTTCATCCATATTGTGATGATGATTTGCACAATGATGGGAAATCTTAGTGGTAAAAATTTGGGGTATGACAGGTCGGATGTACTAAAGACGGTGACGAGCAAGAACGCAGAAGAGGTGAAGAGAAATCAGAAAGAAAAAGTACAAAATGGGACAATCTCCCCCCGTTTATACTGAGGGGCACGTGCACACACGCGCCCGTAGGCCATAATGACTGCCCACTAGCCATCATTACCTATTAACTGCTACGCGGGGCTCGAGGCACACGTGGCAGCCCACCATTTCCAATTCTATCTAACGCTTAATCTCCCCGAATACCGGGCAATAAGGTCAGGACCACGAATATCACGGACACAGAGAGCCACGAGCACTTCGAGACAATCCTCCTTGTCTCCAAACGACGATTTTATACTGGCTCCACGGAGCAACGAGCAGTCCTTAAGTCATCACTCCCATGCTCGGGAGCAACGATTTGGGGGGCTCCTGTTCTGGACTGGACCAATGGCTAGAATTGGCCCAATCCGCCTCTGCTCCAGAGCGGCCCAAATTGCCCAAGTCCAATCCACAGAGGGGGGCAAAAGTGACCTTTCTGCCCCTCCAACCGGGCAAGGAATTCAACGTTCCTCCCCGGCGTTGATGCTCGTTAAGCACGGCTTCCTCGCTGCCCGAACAGCAAAGGACAGGTGCCCGGAACTGCGTTATGCCCGACATAATGGCTAGTTTCGAGACCCTGCCCGACATAACGGCTAGTTTGGGCAGTTACCTATTCTTTGGGGGAAACGGTTATTTCTCCCCAAAAATAGGACCGTTGGCCACGCGCTGGGGGCTCTATATAAACCCTCTCGCTTGAGAGGGTCAGGTATAAGAATTCACTCTTTGTACTTGCCCCTTTTTCTCTGACCTTTACTTACTTGAGCGTCGGAGTGCCTTGCAGGTACACCCCCTCCTCCTTTCCATACGACCAGCATCCCTGACGCACTTGGCGGCCTGATTCTACAGGATCTAATCTAGCCTTCACGATCAGAGTGTTTTCCCTTAATCAATTGCATTGTTTGAATCGTGTATGGAATTTCTGAACCTTCATGCAAATTTTAGGGTTCTTGAGGTTTCTCTTTGATTTCTTATTCCATGTTAAAAATAAATGAAATTAAAGACCATAGACATGATCGTGAGGTTGAAACGAGTAGATTGATATGTAGATTGCATGATATAATCAAGTATTCAATGAGATTGGATAGAAAATGCAAATCTGCAGAAACAGAGGGTGGCGCGTGTTCTTGCCATGTTCTTGGCGCACTTTTTCAAAAATTTGAATATTTGAATTTTGTGATTTTATTTAATTGATTCAAAAATTAATTTCTCTCTGAGTTTTAATGATTTTGAGTTGATTCTTTTTTTAATAATTCTCAAAAATGTTAAAATATTTTATTTTCCCAAAAAATCCCAAAAATATTATTTATTTTATATACTTAATATTTTTGTAAAGAATTAATATTTTAATTGTCTTTGACATTTAAAATATTTTCTCCTTCTTGATTTTTCAAACTTTAGTGATTTCCAATCATGTTGTGGATCAAAACCTGATTTTTGAAACATTAATCCAAGATCACAATTTGTTTTCCACATGTTTAACAATTTTGATAATTTTAATTGAATTTTTTATTCAATTAAAATACATTTTGAAAACAAATTAGGGTTTTTGATTAATTCAACCCTCATCAAACTTTTTGAAACACTTTGGGCCTCTAATAGAGTGTAGACCCAATCCTTTGTGTTGCGGTGAGAATCGGATAACAAGCTATTAATTAACTTGCATCGCAAAACTTTGGATTCACAACCGACTTTGATTTATCCAAAGGAAAGGTTCAAGATCGAGAAAACCTAAAGGGGTGGAGATCTAAGGTTCGAGGGTTGGTTACGCCTAGGGATGGTATTAGCATACTAAACGTCCGTAGTACTCTACGGGAACCTCTTGTTTTAGCTTGTTATGTGTCACTCGCTTGCTAAGGGCGATATGCTAAAGGTTGAAACCCTAGGGGTTAGTATCTAAGTATACTCGACAAGGTATCGCACCTTGCGCCTACGTATCCTGACGGGAGTGGAATCAGAGTATCCGTAGTTCATCAATCTAAGGGTGAAAAAGGAACCATTGACTATGGCCAAAGTTCCAAGGGGAAATGAGTATTAGCTCATTTTAGAGTTCACGATAACTCTCTAAATCTAAGTTATAGGGGGAAAGTGAATTCTCATGATGGTGGGAATCACTTAGAGTTCAAAACTCTAACCTATTTCTAAGTTATGATTTCATGGCTCTCATGAGACCAAGAAATGGGATAAACCTAAGAGGATAAGGAAAGGTGGTTGTTTAGTGACTCATAATTCAATTCAGGATGGTCTCCCTTTGGAATGGGGGGAAGAGAACAGTTTTAAAATTACTCAGAAATAAAAGAGTTATAAATTCAATATGATGATGTAAAAAAGACATGAACAAGATAATGAGATGAAACAAAGCTTATGAAATCATGCAAGGTTGGAATCATTCATATTAGACATTACCTAGACAAGGTGAACAAAGATAACATGGCAAGATGAATAAAGAAGGTACTATAAAACCCTAAAAGAATTTCCAATCTTATCATGAATAAATGCATCAAGATTAAATATTTTCAATAATTTATTTTTATGCTCAATAAGTAAATTTAATTAGAAACATTTAGCAAAAAGAATGGAAGAAAAAGGATAAAAATCAAACAAGTTATGAAAGTTTGAAATTTGAGGCATAAACTTGAAAATAAAATAAATAAAACAACCAAGCATTAAAAAGAAAGGAATGGGCACTCCTAGGGATTGAACCCAGGACCCTGCGTGTACAGCCCCAAAACCTTACCAAACCCACCAAGGCATGCGTGTTAACCAGGTATAGCGAAGCAATAATATATATGAAGCCACGCCGTTTTGGAAAATTAAAATAAAAGGACTGGGGGCGAGGGGGATTCGAACCCCAGTCCTAAGGGTTAAAGGCACGACTTGCTTACCACTGGGGTGGCTATACATCCATTGTATAAGCCACCCCTGAAAACATATGTGCTCTCAAGCGAATGAAAAAGGTCATCTTAAACACATGATAAAAACTGTAACGAATTATGCTAGCAACCCAAATCAATAGGTCATGGCGGGGAATTCAGAAAGGATGGGCACTTTATGCCTAGGGCTGCCTTTCTACTGGAGTGAATAGACAAACCCAGTCACTTGGGGATATAACACCTAAGTGAACAAAAATAGTTAAACACCAGAAAAGGAAGCAGAAATGTTAAGATGCTATGCATATGAGTGCTTATGCCATGCTTATGCTTATGCTGACAAAACAGATAGGAAGCGAAACTGGAGATGAAATAAACGTCTCGACAAAGGATACCCAACCGAACTCAATAGGTTAGACCAATACTGGGGACAAAGAAGAAGAATCAACAACTTCACTGGTGAAAAGAGTATTCCACTTGAGGTATAACATCATGAGGATTGCCATCATGAGCTTGATTTCTTTGTTGGAGGAGAATCCATGGAGAATTGTCAAGATTAGCTGAAGTAACAGCTTATTGGGGAGCTAGCAAAGAATATCACAAGAACAAAGTAATTCTGCATCCCACTGGCATAATGATCATCTTCAAATCTTATCTGTCCCAGGCTATATGGTCTGTCAGAAGACGATAACAAGAGGATTTTATAGAAGAATTGGCATACAAGGTGTTTCAATATCTTCAAACTCTTGGAGAGATCTCGGCGTAACTGCCCCAGATTAACTGCATTCACACAACAAGGTCCTTGAACTTGCTTCAGACTGGTTGTTTGACGATTTGGGGAACAAACTTGCCCCTGTCAGCTTGGTTGATCTGTGAAGGAGATGTCATTGACTTTTAGAGATTTATCGAATCTCGACTTGACTGCTTCTGATTAACTGGTCTGTGAGGGTAAGTCATCAAAAGGATTTCACAGAAGAATCGGCATACCAGATGCTTCAATATCTTCAAACTTTTGAAAAGGTTCATGAGCCTTGACATAACTGCCTCTGTTCAACTGTAGTCTTAATACTCAAACTGTAGTAGAGACGACTGGGGAAAAAAAACATGCCCCTGCTGATGGATCACTGGAGTCCACACTTGTCATAAGAAGACATGGAGAAGACTTGCTCCAGTATTTTGAACTTTGACGAGTTCTGCCCCCGATTCGGTAGATTGGCAAATCCTTCCGCTTGGTTACCTCTGACTGAGCTTCCTTTATCAAGTCGAATCCCCTAGCTGGCTGCATTTGTTGGGATTTCTTTGATATTGAATTGTTTTTACAAACAAGTATTGTTCATTAAAAATTGGCAATTTCAATGCGATATTCATGCAAGCTTTTTAAATCAAGTTTTATTGATGAAACACACACGTTGGAATGATTAAATCAAAAACAAAGTGGATCTAGTCATTTACGGAATGGCAGAGGAAGTGATCAACACATGCAAATAACAAAGATTATTAGGAGTCAGGTTAATCAACCTTGTTGTAGTATGCTTTCAAAACAACCTTACCTCAATTAGGTTTTTTAAGGGTTGTAACGTGGCCTGGTTCACGGTTTGTAAAACAAAGGATAAAGGCTCAAAGTTTATTTGTCCCACCCAATCTTCGTGATGAACTCCAATCCTACACTCAGTTAACTCAAGCTATACATTCAAGTTTCCAAAAGCTAGGAAGTTAGTTGATTTGAGAGAGCTGACTGGTGCCTTACACGAAGCGCTTGCATTTGATTGCATAACTAAGTTAAACTGAGAACTACCCTGCCCCAAGGTTGAGATTTAAGGGTTTTTTTTGTGTAAGGAAAGAAAACTCCTACTTCTAGGCTCGAAGGGTTAACAAGGGATTATCTTCCTTATTTCTCCCATGTTTAGGAATTGAAACAATGCCTTACATCCTCGGCAAGGTTTAATTGGCAGCATACCAACACAATTATGAATATGAGGTTTTCATCATCCTCCCCAATCCTTGCTTAACAATAAGTTTGATAAATGGAAAGAAACAAGATGAAGATATTATTATATTTTTTGGTATGAGCATAAAAGTATATGAGTGAAACGAATGGACTTAATCAAAAGATGCACAAACATTTCATTAACCTTGCCAATTTGAAAGTACAACAAAGCTTATAAGCAAATACAAATTCAAAGTACAAAGGAAATACAATAAAATTGCTGAAACAGCCAAAAGATTGCCAGCTTTAGGGAATCAAATACAGAAAATCAAAGAGGAGCTCAATCACAGACCCCTAATCCATATTTGTCTTGATACGTCCTCCACAGCATTACTTATCTCATGAGTGGGTAAGGATTGTTCTTGATATTAGGCTGGGAGCCATCGAAAGACAAAATGTTTCTCTCCATTAAGTCCCTCACAATATGCTTCAAAGCAAAACAACCTTCTGAATTATGGCCTGGTGCACCTTCATGGAATGCACAATGAGCATTGGGATTGTAAGAAGGTGGAAGCGGATCAGGAGGTGGGCCTGATGACCTTGTAGTTATTAATCCCTGTTGCACCAAAGCAGGATACAATGCTGTATACGTCATAGGAATCGGAGGAATCGGAGGCCTTCCACCCTTTCTTTTACCTGGAATGTTCTGACGAGAAACTTGAGTCAATTGTGGATAAGCAGGAGCGTTGGGCGCTCGTTGATACATTGGTGGTTGAGGAACCGGCTGATAAACAGAAGCTTGGTTGTTGAATGTTGGCGTGATGGTGGCCACATAAGGTTGCTGAACAGGATAGACGGGATGTTGAACATAGCACTGCTGTTGCTGTTATGCTTCCAGGACTGATTTTTCTTCTTTTTGTTTGTCATCACCACACTGGTATCTCCTTCCCTTTTGAAGGATTTCTTGGCATCGTTGCTCGAACTACCAACTTTCTTGGTCATTTTCCCACTCTTCAAACCAAGCTCTACTTTAACCCCCACAGCCACAATATCGAAAAAATTAGCAGACACGCTACTGATCATCCTTTCATAGAATTTCGGTCTCACCGTGTCGACAAACCAATCAGTTAACTCTTTTTCAGATAAAGGTTGCTCTACCTGGGAAGCCAGCTCTCTCCATCTTTGTGCATACTCTTTAAAAGACTCGGTATCATTCTGAGACATGCTCAATAATTGTCTGCGATCGGGCGCCAAGTCTGTGTTATATATGTAATGCTTTACAAAAGCATCAGATACATCTTGAAAGCAACGGACTCTAGATTGATCCAAAGTCAAATACCACTTTGCAGCAGCCCCTTTCAAACTATCTTGGAAGCAGTGGATCATCAACTTATCATTATCCATAAATGCAGCCATTCGTTGGTAATACATGACCAAATGCGACTTGGGACAGGTCGCACCTGAGTATAGGTCAAAATTAGGTAGTTTGAATTTGGGTGGAATTACCAAGCCTAAGACTAACCATATGTCTTTAGCATTAGTATTAAATACATTGCTCCCTTCCATTGCTTTCAATTTCCTCTGAATTGTCTCTACACTTTCCTTCAGCCTTTCATGTCGATCATCTCCTTCCTCGGATACATTGACATAATCATAAACCGGATGTGGGTTCTGGAAAACTGGGTGCACCTGAGTTTGTACTATTGTTGGTGCGAAGGTAGGAATAGCTTGGAAAGCCCCATTAACCAAAGAAACAGCTTGTTGAGTAGAAGTGACGGACGGAGCACGTATAAAGTTAAAAGGCATGCCCAAAGTAGGGTTCACTGTTGTAACGGGAGGTTCTACAGTTGTAGTGATAATCTTAGAGACCACAGTGGCCTGTGTGTCCATCTTTGCTCTCATGATGTTAATAGCCTCTAGAATCTGCCCCATTCCTCCTCGGAGCTCACTCAATTCATTGTTGACTCTATCCATTTCATAGTACTGTTCAGACATCCTTTGTCGAGCTTGGGCTCGTGTGTTGTAGTTGTGTCGGGAATTCAATGTGACGATTCTGAAGGGAATACAGTGACATGAGATAAGACAGAGAAGAAATGCACATGCTATGACATGATGCAAATGAGATGCTAATGCAAGCCAAATGGTTTCAAGGAACTCAAAGGCAAGTTGCGAAAAATTCTTTTGGAAAAACTGAAGAAATTTTGTTTTTAAGATCCAAGCTCTGTTGATCTTGTGAAAAGGAAATGAATGTCTGAATTCCTTGAAACCAACAATGGATGCAATGAGATGTATGCAGTGCACAAACACGGGCACATATAAACACAAGCATATGTACACAAAACGAAGCACACAAGTCCTAGGTTTAGAAGTCTCGTGAATAGAGCCAATGGTCTACCCATCCCAATAAGGTGTGTACTATGGGTTTTCATCTGCAGAATAGGATTCTAAAAAGTTCCCAGAGTCAACAATCCATCTTTCGGATTTTATCGACTTCCCAAATGACTTGGTAATCAATAAAATTCTCAAGAGAATCTCGTCCGAGTATAGTATCGCGCGACAACCAATTCAAAAATAGACTCCATCATGGTCACCACACTACATCCTAAAAGGCCAAGTGGGGTTTGGAAACTACGGTCCTTAATATCAAGGGCTCCTAGGTTGAGAGTAGCACGTATTCACGAATAGACTCGTTCAACATGACTAAACTCTCAAGAGGGCCTCAACTGAGTGATGGTGTCTCAAGTTAACTTTTTCAGGAATCGACTCCCTCAAAGCCTCCTTGAATATACCATCGTCCTATCATAAGTGCACTCAAATCCGGGTTTGGATTTATCTCACCACTCAAGAACCAATTCAACAAAAGATCTCAAGCAAAGCATATATACAGGTAATCAAACAGATATATACAAATATAGCAAACAAGCATAAATAAAACAAGCAAAAACAAGGTGGGCTTAACCCTAAAAAATAATGCAGTAGTCCCCAGTGAAGTCGCCATTTCTGTTGCGGTGAGAATCGGATAACAAGCTATTAATTAACTTGCATCGCAAAACTTTGGATTCACAACCAACTTTGATTTATCCAAAGGAAAGGTTCAAGATCGAGAAAACCTAAAGGGGGGAGATCTAAGGTTCGGGGGTTGGTTACGCCTAGGGAAGGTATTAGCATCCTAAACGTCCGTAGTACTCTACGGGAACCTCTTGTTTTAGCTTGTTATGTCTCACTTGCTTGCTAAGGGTGATATGCTAAAGGTTGAAACCCTAGGGGTTAGTATCTAAATATACTCGACAAGGTATCGCACCTTGCGCCTACGTATCCTAACGAAAGTGGAATCAGAGTATCCGTAGTTCACCGATCTAAGGGTTAAAAAGGAACCATTGACTATGGCCAAAGTTCCAAGGGGAAATGAGTATGAGCACATTTTAGAGTTCACAATAACTCTCTAAATCTAAGTTATAGGGGGAAAGTGAATTCTCATGATGGTGGGAATCACATAGAGTTCAAAGCTCTAACCTACTTCTAAATTTTAATTTCATGGCTCTCATGAGGCCAAGAAATGGGATAAACCTAAGAGGATAAGGTAAGGTGGTTGTTTAGTGACTCATAAGTCAATTCAGGATGGTCTCCCTTTGGAATGGGGGGAAGAGAACAATTTAAAAATTACTAAGAAATAAAAGAGTTATAAATTCAATATGATGATGCAAAAAATACATGAACAAGATAATGAGATGAAACAAAGCTTATGAAATAATGCAAGGTTGGAATCATTCATATTAGACATTACCTAGACAAGGTGAACAAAGATAACATGGCAAGATGAATAAAGAAGGTACTATAAAACCCTAAAAGAATTTCCAATCTTATCATGAATAAATGCATCAAGATTAAATATTTTCGATAATTTCTTTTTATGCTCAACAAGTAAATTTAATTAGAAGCATTTAGCAAAAAGAATGGAAGAAAAAGGATAAAAATCAAACAAGTTATGAAAGTTTGAAATTTGAGGCATAAACTTGAAAATAAAATAAATAAAACAACCAAGCATTAAAAAGAAAGGAATGGGCACTCCTAGGGATTGAACCCAGGACCCTGCGTGTACAGCCCCAAAACCTTACCAAACCCACCAAGGCATGCGTGTTAACCAAGTATAGCGAAGCAATAATATATATGAAGCCACGCCGTTTTGGAAAATTAAAATAAAAGGACTGGGGAGAGGGGGATTCAAACCCCAGTCCTAAGGGTTAAAGGCACGGCTTGCTTACCACTGGGGATCCATTGTATAAGCCACCCCTGAAAACATATATGCTCTCAAGCGAATGAAAAAGGTCATCTTAAACACATGATAAAAACTGTAACGACTTGTGCTAGCAACCCAAATCAATTGGTCATGGAAATCTTTAAGTCACAAAATGCCAAACTAAAACTGACCAATCATGCCACGCTCTCTTCCTTCTCATTCATGTAACCATGTAACAAAAGCGCAAACTTATTGTGAAACCACACCAACACAGTAGCAATAATATGGTTACTCATCATCTTATTTCGCCATTATTTCAACAAATCTTAACCAAAAGACATGAACTAAAATCCTTTCCCAAACTAACTCAGAGCGAGGGAAGCTAATAGACCATTCACAACTTAGAGCAAAGCCATGATTAGGGTGAAAAACAGCGTGAATCAGTTGGATCCAGAAATAAGACCACACGCTTATCAGTATAACATAGTCCAAAAACTCATGTTGGTTAACCTGAGCTGACACACAGTGGGTGATATGAGAGTATCTTAAGGTTTATGAACTTTCCCATGATAATATGAACACCATATATTCCATACTTCCAAACTGGAAGTACAAAAGCTTTCATATAAACTTAAACTTTCATTTGTATTATCATGCTTCAAGACTGCAATGATATCAATACAAACCCAAACTGAAACTCAAGAAGTCCACCCAAAGTAACATGAACAAACAACATTTCAAACCAAGTAAACTCTGAACATAAATTTTGAACATGACAAAGGCATTTCAAACCAAATAAAATCTAAACATTTGAACATAAATTTTGAACATGACAAAGGCATTATAGTCACCTAAAACCTGGGCATGAACATATGGTCAAGGGTATATGGAAAAGAGTGAGACGAAGCACTCATCATGCTAAACTAAAACTCAAACAAATTCTTAACAACTGAAGATACAAATATTATATTGTCAAGAATTGACAGTGCCATAAATATCACACGAATACACATAGTCATTCAACTTGGGTGTAAAACAAATAACACAGTAGCATGATATGGCATATGGGACATGGAGCAAAGGAAATGATGATTACCTAGTGGAATAAGTCCATTGCAACTTCACTTGGAAACCTGGGAATGTGACTGGTTAAGCTCTCACTCTTCTCCAAATACCAACTGCTGCAGAGCTGTTCCTCCTCTCTTCTTCGTTGCCAAAAAATAAAATCACAAATTACTTAGTGTTTTGAATCGTATGCTCTGGTCTTATGGATATTATTGGTGTGATGAGTTGCTACACTAAGAGAGGTACTGAGAATGTTGATGTTTTTCTGTTCTGATCCTGGGTTATTATTGTTGGTGTGATGAGCTAAGGTTTTGTTGAGTGCGGGGTTATGGTGTTTTTGTGACAAAGGTAATGAGGGAGTGTTGGTGTTGTGGTGGATCGAAGAGATGGGAGCAGGGAAAGTTACTTGCAAGTTCTTGAGAGTTTCTTGCAAGTTATAGAATGGAGAGGTGGATAGGTGTTTTGAGAGATTTTATGATCGAATCTTGTTGTCTTAGAATAAGAGAATGAGTCTCTTTTTATAGCCTCATCCGGCTGGTTTTTCTCCATTTGAAGTATGTTGGTCTTTGGTTTTGTACAGTGGTTTATGGTTTTGGAAAGTGTTGCATGATAGTGACATGGCTTGAACGGTTCAAAGCAGATGTTGGGGAAAGCATGCTGCATAAATCTGATCATTTCCACCCTTTCATGAATGGGCTGCTACCTCGCTTGTCAAAAGAGTAATGCACGTTTGAGCTAAGTTTGGAGACAAACAAACTGACAAGTTTGGACTCTTTGTAAGTGCTTTGGGTGCTGTAATATGCTTGTCTAAGTTCTAGATCAAATTGGATGGCATGGATTGGCATGACACAAAACTCATGGGCCTCACTTGTTCTCACGCTAACTCTACAACCAAAGGCCCAAGTGATTTGGTTTTTTGTTCCTTTGAAAGAGGGCATGTGGTAGAGCACGTTTTCTGTTGGTGACATGTTGAAATTATGCCATGAAACAAGTGAAAAATCGTGCACAACATTGGTGTAGCAAACTGATAAAAATCTGAATTTTCCCCAAGTGTTCACAACATTTCAGCATGCCCACTTTAGTGCATCATATCTTGATGACTATTGACCCAATTTGTGAGATTTTTGGCTCTATGTAAGGTGGACATTTGATAGAGAAAAGTTCATGTGGAAAGTACCTTGAGATGAGGTTTGAAATGGTGAGAAAAAATGTCATGAACTCGTGTGAAACATGCTGTCCAAGAAACTTAGAAAAATTTCTAAGTTATGGAACTTTTCCAACTTGAAACATCAAACTTTGAAGCAACATATCTTGAGATTGGTTTATCCAAATGAGTAGTTCTACACATGCTTGGAAAGCTTGAAGAACAAGGAACAACTTTCATGTCTAAAGATTTTTTATTTGAAGCTTGTAACTGAGTGGAAAATGGAGTTAAAGTCGTGTCCAAAACTAGGGCAAAAAGGTGCTGAAATTTCTCCAAGTCCTTGGGCAGTTTAGCTTCTAAGTCTCATAACTCACAAACCATGCATTTTTTTGGAGAAAAGTCATATTTAACACTTTGAAGATCTTGAGAAGAGCTTCCATTTAAGCTTTGAGTCACTCCATTTAGATGTGTGGTTTGGAAGTTATGACCATTTTAAATTTGCACAAGAGGGGAAATTTCCACTTATGAAAAGTTTAATGAACCAAACCTTGCTTCCTTTGCAAGAAAACTCTTGAGACTTGATTTCTCATACCTTAACCCATTAAGGAGGCATGTCATGATGGATTGAGGCCTTAGATATTTCATTTGGATCAAAATCTCATGGACTAGGGTTTTAGTCAAAACCCTAACTTGGAGGCAGGGTGGAAATGACTCAAGTTACTCATGATGAGAACCAAATGATGTTGAATCCTTATTGAATAAGACTTCTTGAATGTGGGTGAACTTAATTGGTTGATGAGCCAATCAAATCCTGACTTAGCAGGGAAAAATCCTTCAGTGATTCCTCAGGTTAAAACCTAATTCCACAGTTGGGTCTAGTGATCTTTTGTTAGCTTGACTTGACTCAAAGTCTTGAGGTCTTGGTTCCAAACTACTGGTGGATCTTTGTGATGATCATATGGAGCCAGAGAATACCTTAGGAGGCCTTGAATCTCTCTGTGCAAACCCTAATTTCAAACATAAGGGAAGCAAACTACAAGATATGGGTTAGTTAAAAAATGCATAAATGATTGAACCTATATGTCGATGCAAGATGTTATGACATCTAAGAGGTAAAATTTGGGGTACAACAGTTGCCCCTATTTAAATAGCCTTACCGGATGACACGAGGAACGAAGATCCTCGGGACATCAAGGTGAAAGGTATTTAAATATAGCAAACCGAAAATTTTTCCCTTAGATGGAATGCATATGCTAAGGACAGGCAACAGACATGAAAATGCCGACATGCCATGAACCTCTAGTATGATAATATGATCTCATGATAGTGCAAAAATGCAGACAAACAAAACACCAAAGGATAAAGAGCAAACAACCACAAGTGAGCCTCATTGGGGAAGGATGAAGGTTAGTATCCACAAGGAAGACTCCTTGGGGATGCAGGCTAACCATAAAAGAGACTCACTGGGGAGACCCCGAGGCAACACCGGGGATAGGAAAAAGGAAGGTAATCTCCACTGGGGAAAGATCCAGGGAGATGGACGACAGGTTCAAATATGACCGGACGACACTGGGGAAAAGACACGCTCTTACTGGGCATGAAACCAGAAAGAAGACGCGATCTCCACTGGGGATCAGTTTGAAATAAAAGGATAGGCAGTAGCTAAAATATTTTCTGGTATTTTCTTATACTGAAGAGTTCAAACGGGATCTTCAAGAAAAACCAGAAAAGATAGGGACGAATTATGTGCGCCAAATGATAAAAGGACAACTGGTCTTTAAAGGGGAACAAGGTTAATGAGCCAAGAACGAACTCGGGTACTCATATGAGTCGGTTGAGAAAACAAATGATTTGCTTTATGAGGAAAACCAGTATGAGCTGGATTTTGGTTTTAAGTTCTCATCTGACCTGGGTGATGTTTTAGAAGGGAAGGATCCTTACTGGTGGTAAAATCAAGAGATGGTCTCTACTGAGAAATATCCAGAGTAGTGGATCAACAAGTCCACGTATGACTGGCCGACACTCTGGGACCGAAAAGCAACCTTTTTGGAAGTAGAACCAAAAGATGGGCTCCAATAAAGGTATCTAGAATGATTGATCATCAAGTCTAAACTTGACTAGATGACATTCTAGAAAGGATCCGCAATGAAGGTTGAACCAGAAAAACGGTCTTCACTAGGAAAAAGCATCCAAAGTGATGGAACAACAGATTCAAGTATGACCGGTTGGCACTTTAGAAGGAAAAATAACCTCATTGGAGATAGAACCAAAGATGGTCCCCAATAAAGGTATCTAGAATGATTGATCATCAAGTCTAAACGTGACTAGATGACATTCTAGAAAGGATCCAAAATGAAGGTGGAACCGGAAAAAACGGTCTTCACTGGGAAAATACATCCAAAGTGATGGAACAACAGGTTCAAGTATGACCAGTTGGCACTTTAGAAGGAAAAATAGCCTCATTGGAGATATAACCAAAGATGGGCCCCAATAAAGGTATCTAGAATGATTGATCATCAAGTCTAAATGTGACTAGATGACATTCTATAAAGGATCCGCAATGAAGGTTGAACCGGAAAAACGGTCTTCATTGGGAAAAAGCATCCAAAGTGATGGAACAACAGGTTCAAGTATGACCGGTTGGCACTTTAGAAGGAAAAATAACCTCATTGGAGATAGAACCAAAGATGGGCCCCAATAAAGGTATCTAGAATGATTGATCATCAAGTCTAAACGTGTCTAGATGACATTCTAGAAAGGATCCGCAATGTAGGTTGAACCGGAAAAACGGTCTTCACTGGGAAAATACATCCAAAGTGATGGAACAACAGGTTCAAGTATGACCGGTTGGCACTTTAGAAGGAAAAATAACCTCATTGGAGATAGAACCAAAGATGGGCCCCAATAAAGGTATCTAGAATCTGATAGGTTAGTACCGGGGTTGCATAACTGAAGATAAGACTTCCTGGGGAATACCAATTATGGTTGCAAAAAAGGCTGAATAGTACCAGAGATAGATAAGCTGCTTATAAGAGACTGTCACTTATCGCCATTGAAAAACAAGCTTCTTCAAGAGATTGCTGCTTGTTGTTGGTTAAAAATTTCAAGATATGTTGATATCACAACACTGTTGGAGAAATAATTTTGTCTTCAATGAGGATCTTGTAAAAGATTCTTCTTGCGAGACACAGTGCAAATGCACATTCAAAGATAGGTTTAAAACCACACCTGCCAGGGACCAGAGCTCAATCTAGGGACAAGATAGAAAGATCCAGTAAAACAAGACTCCAATTGAGGAAAGAACTCAAATGTGGAAAAGATAACTGAACCAACCATCATCCACGAGAATCAAACTCGGCGGGGAATTCAGAAAGGATGGGCACTTTATGCCTTGGGCTGCCTTTCTACTGGAGTGAATAGACAAACCCAGTCACTTAGGGATATAACGCCTAAGTGAACAAAAATAGGTAAACACCAGAAAAGGAAGCAGAAATGTTAAGATGCTATGCATATGAGTGCTTATGCCAGGCTTATGCTTATGCTGACAAAACAGACAGGAAGCGAAACTGGAGATGAAATAAACGTCTCGACAAAGGATACCCAACCGAACTCAATCGGTTAGACCAATACTGGGGACAAAGAAGAAGAATCAACAACTTCACTGGTGAAAAGAGTATTCCACTTGAGGTATAACATCATGAGGATTGCCATCATGAGCTTGATTTCTTTGTTAGAGGAGAATCCATGGAGAATTGTCAAGATTAGCTGAAGTAACAGCTTATTGGGGAGCTAGCAAAGAATATCACAAGAACAAAGTAATTCTGCATCCCACTGGCATAATGATCATCTTTAAATCTTATCTGCCCCAGGCTATATGGTCTGTCAGAAGACGATAACAAGAGGATTTTATAGAAGAATTGACATACAAGGTGTTTCAATATCTTCAAACTCTTGGAGAGATCTTGGCGTAACTGCCCCAGATTAACTGCATTCACACAACAGGTCCTTGAACTTGCTTCAGACTGGTTGTTTGACGATTTGGGGAACAAACTTGCCCCTGTCATCTTGGTTGATCTGTGAAGGAGATGTCATTGACTTTTAGAGATTTATCGAATCTCGACTTGACTGCTTCTGATTAACTGGTCTGTGAGGGTAAGTCATCAAAAGGATTTCACAGAAGAATCGGCATACCAGATGCTTCAATATCTTCAAACTTTTGAAAAGGTTCATGAGCCTTGACATAACTGCCTCTGTTCAACTGTATTCTTAATACTCAAACTGTAGTAGAGACGACTGGGGAAAAAAAACTTGCCCCTGTTGATGGGTCACTGGAGTCCACACTTGTCATAAGATGACCTGGAGAAGACTTGCTCCAGTATTTTGAACTTTGACGAGTTCTGCCCCCGATTCGATAGATTGGCAAATCCTTCCGCTTGGTTACCTCTGACTGAGCTTCCTTTATCAAGTCGAATCCCCTAGCTGGCTGCATTTGTTGGGATTTCTTTGATATTGAATTGTTTTTACAAACAAGTATTGTTCATTAAAAATTGGCAATTTCAATGCGATATTCATGCAAGCTTTTTAAATCAAGTTTTATTGATGAAACACACACGTTGGAATGATTAAATCCAAAACAAAGTGGATCTAGTCATTTACGGAATAACAGAGGAAGTGATCAACACACGCAAATAACAAAGATTATTAGGAGTCAGGTTAATCAACCTTGTTGTAGTATGCTTTCAAAACAACCTTACCTCAATTAGGTTTTTTAAGGGTTGTAACGTGGCCTGGTTCACGGTTTATAAAACAAAGGATAAAGGCTCAAAGTTTATTTGTCCCACCCAATCTTCGTGATGAACTCCAATCCTACACTCAGTTAACTCAAGCTATACATTCAAGTTTCCAAAAGCTCGAAAGTCAGTTGATTTAAGAGAGCTGACTGGCGCCTTACACGAAGCGCTTGCATTTGATTGCATAACTAAGTTAAACTGAGAACTACCCTGCCCCAAGGTTGAGATTTAAGGGTTTTTTTTGTGTAAGGAAAGAAAACTCCTACTTCTAGGCTCGAAGGGTTAACAAGGGATTATCTTCGTTATTTCTCCCGTGTGTAGGAATTGAAACAATGCCTTACATCCTCAGCAAGGTTTAATTGGCAGCATACCAACACAATTATGAATATGAGGTTTTCATCATCCTCCCCAATCCTTGCTTAACAATAAGTTCGATAAATGGAAAGAAATAAGATGAAGATATTATTATATTTTTTGGTATGAGCATAAAAGTATATGAGTGAAACGAATGGACTTAATCAAAAGATGCACAAACATTTCATTAACCTTGCCAATTTGAAAGTACAACAAAGCTTATAAGCAAATACAAATTCAAAGTACAAAGGAAATACAATAAAATTGATGAAATAACCAAAAGATTGCCAGCTTTAGGGAATCAAATACAGAAAATCAAAGAGGAGCTCAATCACAGACCCCTAATCCATCTTTGTCTTGATACGTCCTCCACAACATTACTTATCTCATGAGTGGGTAAGGATTGTTCTTGATATTAGGCGGGGAGCCATCGAAAGACAAAATGTTTCTCTCCACTAAGTCCCTCACAATATGCTTCAAAGCAAAACAACCTTCTAAATTATGGCCTGGTGCACCTTCATGGAATGCACAATGAGCATTGGGATTGTAAGAAGGTGGAAGCGGATCAGGAGGTGGGCCTGATGACCTTGTAGTTATTAATCCCAGTTGCACCAAAGCAGGATACAATGCTGTATACGTCATAGGAATGGGAGGAATCGGAGGAATTCCACCCTTTCTTTTACCTGGAATGTTCTGACGAGAAACTTGAGTCAGTTGTGGATAAGCAGGAGCGTTGGGCGCTCGTTGATACATTGGTGGTTGAGGAACCGGCTGATAAACAGAAGCTTGGTTGTTGAATGTTGGCGTGATGGTGGCCACATAAGGTTGTTGAACAGGATAGACGAGATGCTGAACATAGCACTGCTGTTGCTGCTGATGCTTCCAGGACTGATTTTTCTTCTTTTTGTTTGTCATCACCACACTGGTATCTCCTTCCCTTTTGAAGGATTTCTTGGCATCGTCGCTCGAACTACCAGATTTCTTGGTCATTTTCCCACTCTTCAGACCATGCTCTACTTTAACCCCCACAGCCACAATATCGAAAAAATTAGCAGACACGCTACTGATCATCCTTTCGTAGAATTCCGGTCTCACTGTGTCTACAAAACAATCAGTTAACTCTTTTTCAGATAAAGGTGGCTCTACCCGGGAAGCCAGCTCTCTCCATCTTTGTGCATACTCTTTAAAAGACTCGCTATCGTTCTGAGACATGCTCAATAATTGTCTGCGATCGGGCGCCAAGTCTGTGTTATATATGTAATGCTTTACAAAAGCATCAGATACATCTTGAAAGCAACAAACTCTAGATTGATCCAAAGTCAAATACCACTTTGCAGCAGCCCCTTTCAAACTATCTTGGAAGCAGTGGATCATCAACTTATCATTATCCATAAATGCAGCCATTCGTTGGTAATACATGACCAAATGCGACTTAGGACAGGTTGCACCTGAGTATAGGTCGAAATTGGGTGGTTTGAATTTGGGTGGAATTACCAAGCCTGAGACTAAGCACATGTCTTTAGCATTAGTATTAAATACATTGCTCCCTTCCATTGCTTTCAATTTCCTCTGAATTGTCTCTACACTTTCCTTCAGCCTTTCATGTCGATCATCTCCTTCCTCGGATACATTGACATAATCATAAACTGGATGTGGGTTCTGAATAATTGGGTGCACCTGAGTTTGCACTGCTATTGGTGCGAAGGTAGGAATAGCTTGGAAAGCCCCATTAACCGAAGAAACAGCTTGTTGAGTAGAAGTGATGGCCAGAGCACGTATAAAGTTAAAAGGCATGCCCAAAGTGGGGTTCACTGTTGTAACGGGAGGTTCTACAGTTGTAGTGATAATCTCAGAGACCACAGTGGCCTGTGTGTCCATATTTTCTCTCATGATGTTAATAGCCTCTAGAATCTGCCCCATTCCTCCTCGGAGCTCACTCAATTCATTGTTGACTCTGTCCATTTCACAGTACTGTTCAGACATCCTTTGTCGAGCTTGGGCTCGTGTGTAGTTGTGTCGGGAATTCAATGTGACGATTCTGAAGGGAATACGGTGACATGAGATAAGACAGAGAAGAAATGCACATGCTATGACATGATGCAAATGAGATGCCAGTGGAAGCCAAATGGTTTCAAGGAACTCAAAGGTAAGTTGCAAAAAATTATTTTGGAAAAACTGAAGAAGTTTTGTTTTTAAGGTCCAAGCTCTGTTGATCTTTTGAAAAGAAAATGAATGTCTGAATTCCTTGAAACCAACAATGGATGCAATGAGATGTATGTAGTGCACAAACACGGGCACATACAAACACAGGCATATGTACACACAATGAAGCACACAAGTCCTAGGTTTAGAAGTCTCGTGAATAGAGTCAATGGTCTACCCATCCTAATAAGCTGTGTACTATGGGTTTTCATCTGCAGAATAGGATTCTAAAAAGTTCCCAGAGTCAACAATCCATCTTTCAGATTTTATCGACTTCCCAAATGACTTGGTAATCAATAAAATTCTCAAGAGAATCTCGTCCGAGTGTAGTATCGCGTGACAACCAATTCAGAAATAGACTTCATCATGGTCACCGCACTACATCCTAAAAGGCCAAGTGGGGTTTGGAAACTACGGTCCTCAATATCAAGGGCTCCTAGGTTGAGAGTAGCACGTTTTCACGAATAGACTCGTTCAACATGACTAAACTCTCAAGAGGGCCTCAAATGAGTGATGGTGTCTCAAGTTAACTTTTTTAGGAATCGACTCCCTCAAAGCCTCCTTGAATATACCATCGTCTTATCATAAGTGCACTCGAATCCGGGTTCGGATTTATCTCACCACTCAAGAACCAAGTCAACAAAAGATCTCAAGCAAAGCATATATACAGGTAATCAAACAGATATATACAAATATAGCAAACAAGCATAAATAAAACAAGCAAAACCAAGGTGGGCTTAACCCTAAAAAATAATGCAGTATTCCCCAGTGAAGTCGCCATTTCTGTTGCGGTGAGAATCAGATAACAAGCTATTAATTAACTTGCATCGCAAAACTTTGGATTCACAACCGACTTTGATTTATCCAAAGGAAAGGTTCAAGATCGAGAAAACCTAAAGGGGGGGAGATCTAAGGTTCGGGGGTTGGTTACGCCTAGGGAAGGTATTAGCATCCTAAACGTCCATAGTACTCTACGGGAACCTCTTGTTTTAGCTTGTTATGTCTCACTCGCTTGCTAAGGGTGCTATGCTAAAGGTTGAAACCCTATGGGTTAGTATCTAAGTATACTCGACAAGGTATCGCACCTTGCGCCTACGTATCCTGACGGGAGTGGAATCAGAGTATCCGTAGTTCACCGATCTAAGGGTGAAAAAGGAACCATTGACTATGGCCAAAGTTCCAAGGGGAAATGAGTATGAGCTCATTTTAGAGTTCACGATAACTGTCTAAATCTAAGTTATAGGGGGAAAGTGAATTCGCATGATGGTGGGAATCACATAGAGTTCAAAACTCTAACCTATTTCTAAGTTATGATTTCATGGCTCTCATGAGGCCAAGAAATGGGATAAACCTAAGAGGATAAGGTAAGGTGGTTGTTTAGTGACTCATAAGTCAATTCAGGATGGTCTCCCTTTGGAATGGGGGGAAGAGAACAGTTTAAAAATTACTAAGAAATAAAAGAGTTATAAATTCAATATGATGATGTAAAAAAGACATGAACAAGATAATGAGATGAAACAAAGCTTATGAAATCATGCAAGGTTGGAATCATTCATATTAGACATTACCTAGACAAGGTGAACAAAGATAACATGGCAAGATGAATAAAGAAGGTACTATAAAACCCTAAAAGAATTTCCAATCTTATCATGAATAAATGCATCAATATTAAATATTTTCTATAATTTCTTTTTATGCTCAACAAGTAAATATAATTAGAAGCATTTAGCAAAAAGAATGGAAGAAAAAGGATAAAAATCAAACAAGTTATGAAAGTTTGAAATTTGAGGCATAAACTTGAAAATAAAATAAATAAAACAACCAAGCATTAAAAAGAAAGGAATGGGCACTCCTAGGGATTGAACCCAGGACCCTGCGTGGACAGCCCCAAAACCTTACCAAACCCACCAAGGCATGCGTGTTAACCAAGTATAGCGAAGCAATAATATATATGAAGCCACGCCGTTTTGGAAAATTAAAATAAAAGGACTGGGGCGAGGGGGATTCGAACCCAAGTCCTAAGGGTTAAAGGCACGGCTTGCTTACCACTGGGGTGGCTATACATCCATTGTATAAGCCACCCCTGAAAACATATATGCTCTCAAGCGAATGAAAAAGGTCATCTTAAACACATGATAAAAACTGTAACGACTTGTGCTAGCAACCCAAATCAATTGGTCATGGAAATCTTTAAGTCACAAAATGCCAAACTAAAACTCACCAATCATGCCACGCTCTCTTCCTTCTCATTCATGTAACCATGCAACAAAAGCGCAAACTTATCGTGAAACCACACCAACAAAGTAGCAATAATATGGTTACTCATCATCTTATTTTGCCATTATTTCAACAAATCTTAACCAAAAGACATGAACTAAAATCCTTTCCCAAACTAACTCAGAGCGAGGGAAGCTAATAGACCATTCACAACTTAGAGCAAAGCCATGATTAGGGTGAAAAACAGCGTGAATCAGTTGGATCCAGAAATAAGACCACACGCTTATCAGTATAACATAGTCCAAAAACTCATGTTGGTTAACCTGAGCTGACACACAGTGGGTGATATGAGAGTATCTTAAGGTTTATGAACTTTCCCATGATAATATGAACACCATATATTCTATACTTCCAAACTGGAAGTGCAAAAGATTTCATATAAACTCAAACTTTCATTCGTATTATCATGCTTCAAGACTGCAATGATATCAATACAAACCCAAACTGAAACTCAAGAAATCCACCCAAAGTAACATGAACAAACAACATTCAAACCAAGTAAACTCTGAACATAAATTTTGAACATGACAAAGGCATTTCAAACCAAATAAACTCTAAACATCTGAACATAAATTTTGAACATGACAAAGGCATTATAGTCACCTAAAACCTAGGCATGAACATATGGTCAAGGGTATATGGAAAAGAGTGAGACGAAACACTCATCATGCTAAACTAAAACTCAAACAAATTCTTAACAACTGAAGATACAAATATTATATTGTCAAGAATTGACAGTGCCATAAATATCACACGAATACACATAGTCATTCAACTTGGGTGTAAAACAAATAACACAGTAGCATGATATGGCATATGGGACGTGGAGCAAAGGAAATGATGATTACCTAGTGGAATAAGTCCATTGCAACTTCACTTGGAAACCTGGGAATGTGACTGGTTAGGCTCTCACTCTTCTCCAAATACCAACTGCTGCAGAGCTGTTCCTCCTCTCTTCTTCGTTGCCAAAAAATAAACTCACAAATTACTTAGTGTTTTGAATCGTATGCTCTGATCTTATGGATATTGTTGGTGTGATGAGTTGCTACACTAAGAGAGGTACTGAGAATGTTGATGTTTTTCTGTTCTGATCCTGGGTTATTATTGTTGGTGTCATGAGCTAAGGTTTTGTTGAGTGCGGGGTTATGGTGTTTTTGTGACAAAGGTAATGAGGGAGTGTTGGTGTTGTGGTGGATCGAAGAGATGGGAGCAGGGCAAGTTACTTGCAAGTTCTTGAGAGTTTCTTGCAAGTTATGGAGTGGAGAGGTAGATAGGTGTTTTGAGAGATTTTATGATTGAATCATGTTGTCTTAGAATAAGAGAATGAGTCTCTTTTTATAGCCTCATCCGGCTGGTTTTTCTCCATTCAAAGTATGCTGGTCTTTGGTTTTGTACAGTGGTTTATGGTTTTGGAAAGTGTTGCATGATAGTAACATGGTTTGAACGGTTCAAAGCAGATGTTGGGGAAAGCATGCTGCATAAATCTGATCATTTCCACCCTTTCATGAATGGGCTGCTACCTCGCTTGTCAAAAGAGTAATGCACGTTTGAGGTAAGTTTGGAGACAAACAAACTGACAAGTTTGGACTCTTTGTAAGTGCTTTGGGTGCTGTAATATGCTTGTCTAAGTTCTGGTTCAAATTGGATGGCATGGTTTGGCATGACACAAAACTCATGGGCCTCACTTGTTCTCACGCTAACTCTACAACCAAAGGCCCAAATGATTTGGTTTTTTGTTCCTTTGAAAGAGCGCATGTGGTAGAGCACGTTTTCTGTTGGTGACAAGTTGAAATTATGCCATGAAACAAGTGAAAAATCGTGCACAACATTGGTGTAGCAAACTGATAAAAATCTGAATTTTCCCCAAGTGTTCACAACATTTCAGCATGCCCACTTTAGTGCACCATATCTTGATGACTATTGATCCAATTTGTGAGATTTTTGGCTCTATGTAAGGTGGACATTTGATAGAGAAATGTTCATGTGGAAAGTGCCTTGAGATGAGGTTTGGAATGGTGAGAAAAAATGTCATGAACTCGTGTGAAACATGTTGTCTAAGAAACTTAGAAAAATTTATAAGTTATGGAACTTTTCCAACTTGAAACATCAAACTTTGAAGCAACATATCTTGAGATTGGTTTATCCAAATGAGGAGTTCTACACATGCTTGGAAAGCTTGAAGAACAAGGAACAACTTTCATGTCCAAAGATTTTTTATTTGAAGCTTGTAACTAAGTGGAAAATGGAGTTAAAGTCGTGTCCAAAACTAGGGCAAAAAGGTGCTGAAATTTCTCTAAGTCCTTGGGCAGTTTAGCTTCTAAGTCTCATAACTCACAAACCATGCATTTTTTGGAGAAAATTCATATTTTAACACTTTGAAGATCTTGAGAAGAGCTTCTATTTGGGCTTTGAGTCACTCCATTTGGATGTGTGGTTTGGAAGTTATGACCATTTCAAATTTGCATAAGAGGGGAAATTTCCACTTATGAAAAGTTTCATGAACCAAACCTTGCTTCCTTTGCAAGAAAACTCTTGAGACTTGATTTCTCATACCTTAACCCATTAAGGAGGCATGTCATGATGGATTAAGACCTTAGACATTTCATTTGGATCAAAATCTCATGGACTAGGATTTCAGTCAAAACCCTAACTTGGAGGCAGGGTGGAAATGACTCAAGTTACTCATGATGAGAACCAAATGATGTTGAATCCTTATTGAATGAGACTTCTTGAATGTGGGTGAGCTTAATTGGTTGATGAGCCAATCAAATCTTGACTTAGCAGGGCAAAATCCTTCAGTGATTCCTCAGGTTAAACCCTAATTCCATAGTTGGGTCTAGTGATCTTTTGTTAGCTTGACTTGACTCAAAGTCTTGAGGTCTTGGTTCCAAACTACTGGTGGATCTTTGTGATGATCATATGGAGCCAGAGAATACCTTAGGAGGCCTTGAATCTCTCTGTGCAAACCCTAATTTCAAACATAAGGGAAACAAACTACAAGATATGGGTTAGTTAAAAAAATTCATAGATGATTGAACCTATATGTCGATGCAAGATGCTATGACATCTAAGAGGTAAAATTTGGGGTATAACACTTTGTAAATACAAACCATTTTAGGCCTCAAGTATCGTATAAGTCCCGTTGTATTTCAAAACGTTCGGCGCAATCATCGCCCGTTTAAAATAAATCATTTGGGCCTCTCCTTGAGCTATAAGACCCATTTCTTTTAAAAACTTTTTTGGGCCTCTAATAAAGTGTAAGACCCATCCCTTTGTAGACAAAAACAATTTTGTGCCTCAGTGTATTGTATAAGTCCCGATACCATCAAAAAGTTCGGCGCAATCGTCGCCTTTTTAACAAAAAAACCTTGGGCCTCTCCTTGAGCTGTAAGCCCCATCACTTGTACAAAAATCAATCATTGGGCCTCTAATAGAGTGTAAGACCCAATCCCCTTTTAACCAAAACACTTTTGGGCCTCAGATATTGTTTAAGTGCCTCTGCGTTAAAAGAAAATCTCGGCGCTATCGCCATTTCAAATCAAACCCTGGGCCTCTCCTTGAGCTGTAAGCCCCACCACTTATATAAAAATAAACCTTTGGGCCTCTTGAGAGAGTGTAAGACCCATCCCTTTGTATAGAAAACCTTTTTGGGCCTCAGTCACTAGTATAAGTCCCTCTGTACAAATTCAAAACAACAGTGCAATCACTGATAAAACCTTGGGCCTCTCCTTGAGTTGTAAGCCCCAACATTTCTTTCAAAGCACTTTCTCCTTTGATTTTGAATATAATTGTTATCAAAGCTTTCTTTGTTGAACAACTAACCAAACAGCATGGAAGCTCTACAACCGAGTAAGTGTTTACCCACTTTCTTTATCCGCTTTCATATATATATATATATATATATATATATATATATATATATATATATATATATATATATATATATATATATATATATATATATATATATATAACTGTATTGTAGGGCTGCTCACTGTAAGTCTTTTTTCATAAACTTTTATATACCTGTCAAATATCCACTGTGTAATACTAGTACAGTTATTTAGAGTTTTCCCCGGCAACTACGTCTAGCACTAGGTAAAGCCCTGTTGGTCACTCTTAAATACAAACAAAACTAGATCCCCATAGGATTACCAGACACAGTCTTCCCTCCTCTTGGGATTAAACAATATGGAGACGTGAAAGGCAGTATTCTCGGTGAACTCTTTCTCAGACTGTCACTCTTAGAAATTGTCAAAGAAACTCTACTCCCCAGAGTTGATCTATTCTCCGAGAATAGCATCTCTTGAGTTTCTTCTAAATTCTCGAACTTTCCTGGCTTGATCTATTCTCAGTGAATAGCATGTCTTGAACCTCTCGGGATTCGGGGACCCACGGGCTTCTTAAAAGCATCCCCGCCTCCTCTTGGGCGTTGTACAAGGACCCTTCGGCTTCTTAAAAGCTCTCATGCCTTCACTTGGGCTTAGTACAAGGACCCAGAGGCCTCTACAGGTATAGGAACAGAACCTAGTCATCAATTTGCTAGAGTTGTCTTTCTGAGTCAAGTATCAGACCTGTTAATGGGTTGACATTCATCCCTTAATATACCAGCCTTCTCTTGGGCATTATACAAAGATTATTCACTACCTGAGAATCGATTTCTCAAAAGTCCCGTAGACTTGGACAATCTCAATACCCTTTGGATTTCCCCTTTCCTTAAATAATAGGAAATAACCCTGATCATCTGATCAGTACCAAAGCACAACAATACCTTTAATCGTTCACTTCATAAGAACTGATTTTCTCTTTTATCCAACATATTGGACCTGTCACTAAACTGAAACAGTCGCCAACGGTTAGCCTCCTCTTAGGCTTTGTATAATGATCCTTTCCTTAGGAAAGTTAGCCTCCTCTTGGGCTTTGTACAAATGATTCTCCCCAGCGGAGCTAACCTTTTCAGACTCTCTTGTTGAGTCGGTCTCCCTTTTAGCCTCTATCTTGGGCTTCGTACGAGATACCAAATCACTCTCTTGTTGAGTATAAAAGACTCTCTTGTTGAGTCAATCACCTTTTAGCCTCCATCTTGGGCTTCGTACAAGACACATACTATAACACTCTCTTGTTGAGTATAAAAGACTCTCTTGTTGAGTCAAACTCCTTTTAGCCTCCATCTCGGGCTTTGTACGAGATACCAAAAAACTCTCTTGTTGAGTATAAAAGACTCTCTTGTTGAGTCAAACCCCTTTTAGCCTCCATCTCGGACTTCATACGAGATACTAAATCACTCTCTTGTTGAGTATAAAAGACTCTCTTATTGAGTCAGACACCTTTTAGCCTCCGTCTTGGGCTTTGTACAAGACATATAAAAACACTCTCTTGTTAAGTATAAAAGACTCTCTTGTTGAGTCAATCCCTTTCAGCCTCCATCTCGGGCTTTGTACGAGATACAAAAACACTCTCTTGTTGAGTATAAAAGACTCTCTTGTTGAGTCAACTTCTTTAGCCTCTCTCTCGGGCTTTGTACGAGACATATAATAGACTCTCTTGTTGAGTCAACCATTTTAGCCTCTCTCTCGGGCTTCATACGAGACACATAAAAGCACCCTCTTGTTGGGCCAATAGCCTCCTCTTAGGCTTTTTATAAAGAAAACCCCGGTTGAGTCAATCAACCTTTTAGCATCAAAGTTGTGCCTTGTTCATAGCATACAAACATCAACAACTCCCCTTTAAAGATGACAAATTCTCTCTAAAGTCAAAACCCTTTAGCTTCACATCTTGGGCTTCCAACAAGATACAAATAGACCCTTCAGCTTCACATCTTGGGCTTTGAACTAGATATAAATCACCTTTAGCTTCACGTCTTAGGCTTTGAACAAGACACCAAAACAACTTTTCCTCCCATATAATAGGAGGAACTACGATCGCTCTGATTTCCCTGTTTCGTTTAACGGGAATACATAGGCATAAGATTGAAAAATATTAGCGTGCACACTAATCAAAAAACCCAAAATCCCCATGAATAGTCCCGTCATTTCATTCTTAACAAAATAAGCAGAGAGAGGCCCACAATTTAAACCGCATCTATAAACCAACAGTTATCTGTTTAAACTCAGTATGCAAACAGGGTTAATTGGAGACATCTATTTCCCTTCCTTCATCAGCTTCAATAGGATAAAAAATGCATTGACCTGTAGTTCCCCAGAATGACAATGCTTAATATCCACGTCCAAAATCGCTCGCTACACCGATAACGGCTGAAGAGGCCCGATCAAAGAAAAGAAAAATACAGGAACCAGCATCTGAGCTCTCCTTAGAAAGGACTCAGGATCCATAGGCCTAATTTTCCTTACAGCACTTTGTAAAATATTGTACTTTTCTTTGTAAAATACTGCAATCTTTAGAATTCAATAAAAGGGGTCTTCCCGCACTGTGTGATATTTGCAATATATTTGTTAAAAGTTTCTTTTGAAAACAAAAACTAAAAAAATATGTCTTTGCATATCATTCATCATTCTCACATAACACATTTGTTATCTTTGAGTCTCACATATGTGTCATAATCCTAGTGTCAAACTATCTCATTCGTACAATACTCGGGCCAATCGACAAAAGAAAATGAACAATCTCGAGGAAGAGAACAGAGAGCTAAGAGAAGAAATCGACGCTCTAAAAGAAAGTTTGGAAAAACTTCACAGCAACATGCAATCCATGGCCGCAGCTCAGGAGTAACAACATCAAAGGACTGTGATCCCAGAGATTACATCTACACCCACATTTGAGACACGTGATAATCATCCTCGGTACAACATGCCTAAAGGTCGCCCCTGGGGCATGCCTTTCAACTTTATACCTGAAGGATATATCCCACATGTCACTGAAGACCCAGAAGCCGTAGCAGGAACCGTTGGACCTGAAGGTTACAAACTTCAGGAAAATTAAGATGTAAGGGATACGACGGCAACTCCTGAAGGTTACAAACTTCAGGGCACTGAAGCGCCAAGAGTCACCACTATAATGTCTATACCGCAGCCAGTGGTACACACTATCCCAGAAGGACAGATTCTATAAGCCACTTCTGGAAAAGACAAAGAAGTATATGAAAGGATGAATGAGTTCCAGGAACAATTCTTGGAAATGCAGAAGGAACTGCATGCCATTCGCGGTCAAGACTTATTCAGAAAGGACGTCACCAACCTCAGTTTGGTCCCTAATGTAAAGATACCGCACAAATTCTAGGTGCCTAAGTTTGAAAAATACAAAGGCAACTCTTACCCTCAAAGTCATTTGGTGATGTACGCTCAAAAAATGTCTACTCAGATAGACAATCAATAGCTGCTGATCCATTACTTCCAAGACAGTTTAACCGATGCCACACTCAAATGGTACATGTGTTTAAACTGCACCAAGATCAGTACTTTCAGAGATCTCGGGGCAGCATTCGTTCAATAGTATAAATATAATTTGTATATAGCACCGGATAGGGATCAGCTCAGGGCAATGTCATAAAAGGATAAAGAAACCTTCAAAGATTATGCTCAGAGAAGGCATGAAATTGCCGCTCAGATCGGTCCCCCTCTTGAGGAAAAGGAAATGACAAAGATCTTTCTGAAAACGATGAGCTCATTTTATTACGACCGAATGGTTTCCAGTACGCCCAGTGACTTCACTGAAATGGTGAACATGGGAGTACGCCTTGAAGAAACAGTCCGAGAAGGACGATTGGTCAAAGATGCAGAGCCATCTAGCAATACTAAGAGATACGGTAGTGCTTTCCAAAAGAAAAAAGAGCAAGATATCAGTAATATCTCTTTGGGAAAGCAAAGGCGAAGGTATCAACCGATAGCAGCAATAACTCCCGCTATCAACCCGGCGCCAGCTCCGACTTATCAACCTCATGTTGCTCAGAGCCAACCAAATTAAAAACAGTATCAGCAAAGGCAGCAACAGCCTCTTCAGCAGACTTGCCCATAGTAGAATAATAACAATCGTACTACACGACCATCAGGGTTCGACCCTATACCGATGTTATACGTAGAGTTATTTCCACTTCTACTAACCAAGGGGCACGTTCAAACCATAACTCCTCTTACATTACCAGAAAATCCACCTTTTTGGTTTAAAACAGATCAAACTTGTCCTTACCATCAAGGAGGAACGGGACATAACATTGAGAATTGTCTCAACTTCAAGTTTGATGTACAGAAGCTTGTCAGGACGGGGTTTTATCTTTCAAGGATACAAATCCAAATGTTCAAACGAACCCATTACAGCAACATGAGAAGACTACAGTGAATTTGATAGAAGGGGAACCTATCAATAGTTATCAAATGCACAGTGTAAGCTTATTGGGAACCAACCTGGTAAAGATGCATCGCAAATAGAGCGGGTACGACCATGTGCCATCTCACAACTATCATCAGTGTGATATCTTCTCCAAGGACAATCAAGGGTGTGCCATAATACAAGCATCTCACAAGAACAAATGGATCTAGGCTGGATTCAGGATCACAGGATTCATGAAGTAAACATGGCCCATGCACATCCTAACATTGTTCAGAACCACAACATCCGTGCAATGAACGTCAATTTAGTGGTGATGCATTCGAGACAAAGTCAGTATTACAACCTGTCGCGGCATGATTACAGTGCTTGTCCAATCTGCTCAACAGACAATCAGGGATGCTCTTTTGTACAAGAGGCCCTCTAGCGTCAAATGGGTCTTGGATGGATCCAAGACTAACGTGAAAGAAGTAACCATCAAGTCAATATGGTTCAAATCTTCGACATACGCCTGATGAATACCAGTCTAGTGGAATTACATGCTAAACAGGTCGTCGATTTTCTGGCCTCGCACGATTATCTAGACTGTAAATAATGCTGCGAAGACGACCAAGGGTGTGCGCTTGTGCAAAGGACTCTTCAACATCTGTTGGACCACTAGTGGCTCCCGATTTACCTAAATGAAGACACACAATAGATTAGCATGACTGATGGGAATCCCGACATATACCAAAGTCGCGATATCCGCTCAATAAAAACAGATCTAGTAAAGATGTACTACATACAAAGCGGATATGGTCGGGTACCACCTCATAATTATGAGCGATGTAGTGTATGCTCGAAAAATAACCAAGGATCCTATCTCGTACAAGCAGCCCTCCAGAATCAGTTGGACCGGAAGGAGATTCGACCATGTTCGAATTCTGAGTCGATCAACATGATACAAGATTACCTCCCTGGTCAGAACAAAAACATTGTCATAATCTCCAAACATGGAATAACCACGGACGTTTGCGCCACAATCCCTTTACTCAATGAATCGAAGATCCCTCTTATTAGTAGAAAATTTCCCAACCAGGAGCTGATCGAGGTTGTATACGACAGTCAAAAGGCCCAAAAAGACCTTGTGGTTTCTACTTGCCAGGTCCAATACCGTATAACTCAGAAAAGGCTATCCCTTACAAGTACGGTGCAACGACCATAGAAAATGGAAAAGAAACTCCATTACCCTCCGTTGTGAACATTACCGGCATCAGTCGAGTTACCCAGAGCGGTCGAATCTTAAATAGATGAGTTGGAGAACCTGCCAGAGAAAAGGAACCTCAAACGAAAGTTACTAACCAACAAGTTGGTCAATCCAGTAATCCAGAACCTGTAAAGAACAATGTTGAGATGTTGAAGCTCATCCAGAAAAACGAGTACAACGTTGTGGATCAATTGTTGCAAACTCCGTCTTGAATCTTTGTACTTTCTCTCCTGCTTAGTTCAGAAGCTCAAAGAGAAGCTCTACAGAGGGTCTTGGAACAAGCCTTTGTATAAAAAGATGTGATAGTAGGACAATTTTTCAGCATCATCTCCAACATCACTCCCTGTAACAATTTAGGATTCAGTGATGAAGAATTGTCGGAGGAAGGCAAGAACCATAATATGGCACTCAACATTACAGTCAATTGCCAAGACGATGCTTTAGCCAACATACTGGTAGACACAGGATAATCTTTGAATGTTATGCCAAAATCAACTTTGGTATGACTATCATTTCAAGGAGCTCCGATGAGAGACAATGAGATCATTGTCAAAGCCTTTGACAGATCTTGAAAAATAGTTATCGGCGAAGTCGATCTTCCCATAACCATCGGCCCTCACACTTTCAAAGTCATTTTCCAGGTCATGGACATCCGGGAAGTATACACTTGTTTATTAAGAAGACCTTGGATACACGAAGCTAGGCAGTCACTTCGACACTTCACCAGAAGCTGAAGTTTGTCAAGAATGAAAAATTAGTCACAGTGTATGGAGAGAAAGCCTTAATCGTGAGCAACTTATCATCATTCTCTTGTGTAGAACCAGAAGAGGTTGTTGGAACCCAGTTCCAAGCACTCTCGGTGAGAAATGAGAATCAACCAGAAAGACGGACGTCGATTTCCTCATACAAAGACGCTCTCAAAGTGATCGGGAGTAATGACGTAAAAGGATGGGGACAAATCATAACTCCTACGGATAACAAGACAAGAAAAGGTCTTGGTTTCTCTCCGACTTGTACCCAGACTACAAAGAAGGACAAAATTTTTCGTCTCATTCAGGATTTCTTCCACAGCAGAGGTTTTCTCCAACCAGTATCTCAAGAAGTACACACCATTGATGGGAACGACTCTTCCGACACAAATGAGGAGTCGAAGTCTTATCTCAACAATGACGGTTATACATCTCAGGGAGAGACGCACATGCCATTCTTTTTTCCAAAACAGAGCCCAAGATATATACCGAGATCAGACGTCAGAATGATCTATGGAGATTGTGATCCCGAAGTATGTCGTGCTCCACCCAATTCATTAGAGGAAGACAATCTAATGAAAGAAAACTTTGACTACGAATATTATGATCCCCTAGATGACTTACCTATCTGGAAGCCATACACGGAAGACTTGGGGCAAAAGAGTCAGCCGGACAATGTTTATTAGCTGAATGATCTCGAAAAGAATACACCCGCTCCCCCAAACTCCTGGAATCCTTACCCAGAACACTCCGAGAGTGTCAAACACCATGCTAATGAATTCGTAAGAATCGCAGGACGAGAGTTTATTAACTATGCATTTCCCGAGGTCAACGTCATTGAGGAGGATGAGTCATCCATTCCCACAGAAACATGGGACACCTTGGGACAGCCGAGTGGCAAGTACGACTTCCTAGTTAAATACACTGCTCCCGAAAGCTCTCGTATCAGGCTTGAGGATATCCAGCCAACTGGATGGGAAGATCCTCTTAAGTGTGGAAACACTATGGAAAATACAACAGAAGAGTTCATTTATGATAACTATGCATGGGAGGAAGACTCCAATGATCCTACACGCCCAGAAATCAGTGTCATTTCTGAAGACCAACCAAGAAGGAAAGTACTAGACTTTGTGATTCAACAGAGGAGTTCTTCGCCATTGGGTTGCAGTCGATGTCCCGAAAGTCGTCCATAAGTCGAAGTAATTACCATCTTTGTTTTGACCTTTCACCTTGCCCGGGTGAAATTGATGTTTTATAGGGATCACTTTTCTGTAAATGTCCCTCTTCGCTTCGCCCAAAGCGACAGAGTTTTGTTTTATATGGTGTGTTTCAAGAATCGACAAGTCATAAATAAATAATGTCATTCTGAATTCCCTAATTTATTGTTATTTTCACTTTCATTTTTTCAGAAAATGGTAATCTAAAAAAACAACCCAAAATAAAAACAAGCGTTTTTAGAAAATACACTGCACACACTCTTGCATTCTCTCTGTCTTTTCTAAAAAACAAATCATCACATCATGCAGATTGCTTATTTTAAACCCCATTCAAACATACAATCCAATGCCTTCTCCCAACTTTGAATTCCCGGTATCTAAAGCTGAAGAAGAAGAGGACGAAGAAATTCCAGAAGAGATCTCCCGACTACTCAGGCAAGAGGAAAGGTCTATTGAGCCTCACAAAGAGTCGTTGCAAACAGTCAATTTAGGTTCAGAAGTGGAAAAGAAAGAAGTTAAGATTGGTGCACTGCTCAGTCCAACTGTCAAAGAAGACTTGATAAAACTTCTCAAATAGCTTACAGATGCATATGCTTGGTCCTACCAGGACATACCAAGGTTGGATACCAGCATCGTGGAACATCACATGCCACTAAATACAGAATGTCCTTCGGTAAAACGAAGACTGAGAAGGACTCATCCAGATATGGCCATCAAAATTAAGGAGGAAGTACAAAAACAGATCGACGCAGGTTTCCTCGCCACCTCAGAATACCCTCAATGGTTAGCTAACAAAGTACCAGTTCCAAAAAAGTACGAAAAAGTCAGAATGTGTGTAAACTACAGGGATCTGAACAAAGGAAGTCCAAAGGATGACTTCCCACTACCACACATAGACATGCTGGTAGACAGCACAACAAAATTCAAAGTCTTCTCCTTCATGGATGTATTCTCGGACTATAATCAAATCAAAATGGCGCCGGAAGACATGGAGAAAACTTCATTCATCACCCCCATGGGGTACCTTTTGTTACAAGGTAATACCGTTCAGTCTGAAGAACGCGGGGGCAACCTATCAAAGGGCCATGAGAACTCTGTTTCATGACATGATTCACAAAGAGATTGAAGTATACGTCGATGATATGATTGCTAAATCTAAAACAGAATAAGAGCATGAGACACACCTGTCAAACCTATTCGAGCGTCTGAGAAAATACAAACTCCGCTTGAATCCCAATAAATGCACGTTCGGTGTTCTCTCAGGAAAACTCTTAGGATTCATCGTCAGCCAAAAAGGAATTGAGGTCGATCCTGACAAGGTCAAGGTCATTCAAGAAATTCCTTCACCGAAGACTGAAAAACAGGTCAGAGGATTTTTGGGACGTCTAAATTACATCTCAAGATTCATATCCCTCATGACCGTGACATGTTCGTCGATCTTCAAACTAATCAGAAAGAATCAAAGATGCGTATGGACAGAAGACTCCCAAAAAGCTTTCGACAGCATCAAATAATATATGTTGAATCCACCTATTCTGACTCCTCCAGTGGAAGGAAGACCACTGATCATCTACCTAACAGTCTTGGAAGACTCCATGGGTTGTGTGCTTTGCCAACAAGACGAGACAAAACGAAAAGAGTCTGCCATTTACTACTTAAGCAAGAAATTCACAGACTGTGAAACTCGGTACACTATGCTCGAGGAAACCTGCTGCGCTCTGGTTTGGGCAGCCAAACATCTTCGCCAGTACATGATTTGTCACACTACTTGGTTAATCTCCAAAATGGATCCGATCAAGTATGTCTTTGAAAACCTGCTCTCACGGGAAGGATTGCCCGTTGGCAGATATTGTTATCAGAATACGACATCGAGTACCATGCTCAGAAAGCCGTCAAAGGAAGCATTTTGGCCGACCATTTGGTTCATCAACCGATTGACGATCAGGAATCAGTCGAATTTGACTTCCCAGACAAAGATGTCATGTACTTGAAAATGAAAGATTGCGATGAACCGCTACCCAGTGAAGGGCTAGAACCAGGTTCCCAATGGGGACTAATATTCGACGGAGCTGTCAATACTTATGGAAATGGAATTGGGGCAATCATCGTAACACCTCAGAGTACCCATATTCATTTTACTACCAGACTGACATTGTATCATGGGTCTTAAAGAAGCAATCGATTTAAGGATAAAGAACTTGGATGTGTATGGAGAATCAGCTTTGGTTATAAATTAGATCAAAGGAGAGTGGAATACATATCAATCACGATTGATTCCTTACAAAGACTACGCAAGAAGGTTGTTATCATTTTTCAACAGAATTGAGTTTCATTACATTCCTCATGAAGAAAATCACATGGCTGATGCACTAGCCACTCTCTCTTCCATGATTGTTGTAAATCATTGGAATGACGTAGCTAAGATTGACATAATGCGCCTTGAAAGGCCCGCTTACATCATCATGATCGAAGCAGTCATCGATGACAAAACATGGTTTCATGATATCAAGTGCTTCCTTCAAAGACAAGAGTACCCTCCTAGGGCATCAAGAAAAGATAGGAAGACTCTCAGAAGACTGGCAGGCAACTTCTTCCTAAAAGGTGATACACTCTATAAGAGAAACTTTGACATGGTTTTGCTCAAATACGTAGACAGATAAGAAGTAAACATGTTGGTGAAAGAAATTCACGAAGGATCCTTTGGCACTCATGCCAATGGACATACAATGGCAAGGAAAATTATGAGAGCAGGATATTATTGGCTGACAATGGAATATGATTGCTACCAGTACATGAAGAGGTGTCACAAGTGTCAGATATACACAGACAAAATCCATGTACCTCTAACGCATCTCAAAGTTCTTTCTTCTCCATGGCCTTTTTCTATATGGGGAATCGACATGATTGGCATGATTGAACCCAAAGCTTCAAAAGAACATCGGTTCATCCTAGAAGCCATTGACTACTTCACCAAGTGGGTCGAAGCAGCGTCATACGCCAATGTAACCAGACAAGTGGTGGTCCGATTTATCAAGAACCATATCATCTATCGTTATGGTGTTCCAAGCCAGATCATTACCGATAATGGATCCAACTTGAACAACAAGATGATGAAAGAGTTGTGTGCTGAGTTCAAAATCGAACACCATAACTCATCTCCCTACCGGCCTAATATGAATGGAGTGGTAGAAGCGGCTAACAAAAATATCAAGAAGATCGTTCAGAAGATGGTTGTAACCTACAAAGACTGGCACGAGATGCTACCCTTTGCTCTTCACGGTTATCGCACATCCGTTTGCACTTCAACAAGGGCAACCCTTTTCTCTTTTGTATATGGTATGGAAGCAGTCCTCCCCATAGAAGTAGAGATCCCATCAATAAGAGTATTAATGGAAGCCAAGCTAGTAGAAGCTGAATGGTGTCAAAGTCGACACGATAAACTGAACCTAATAGAAGAAAAGAGAATGACGGCTTTATGCCATGGTCAGTTGTATTAGAAAAGGATGAAGAAAGCGCTCGACAAAAAAGTCTAACCCTGTGTCTTCAGGAAAGGAGACCTCGTTCTCAAGAAGATACAATCATTCCTCACTAATTCCAGGGGAAAATGGACTCTGAATTATGATGGCCCTTACATTGTTAAGAAAGCCTTTTCAGACGATGCCTTAAGACTTGCAACCATGGATGGAGAGGAGTTTGCCTACCCCACGAATGTTGATGTAGTCAAGAAATACTTCGCCTAAATAAAAAAATAAAAATAAAAACGTCTCGGTGGATTGAAAACCCAAAAGGGCGGTCCAGGTAAAAATTAGAGACATAAACAAAAATCAACCCGATGGATTGAAAACCTGAAAAAGGTAATCCAGGCAAAAGTTAGGGATTCATGGCAAGTAACTACGTCTGACAAGATTAGATCCCCAGTGGTAATGTCATCTGTCAGGAAAACTTCGTGTCAAGGTCACCTTCGACGGAAGCACGGAATGTCCAGAGTTCAAAGTTGGTGGAAGGATAGCGGTCTTTATATTTCAATTTAGCCCCTTTCCCCTTAAATTACCATTTTCTAAACTTTGTAATGATCTATGGGATCACGCGTTTGGCTGATTACCATTCTATCAATAAATTTGAGCATGTGTGCTTTTTATTTACAATTCTCATTTATTCTGCTTCGCAAAATGACATTTTAACATGATCAACGATTCTTGAAACAAAACAAAAATGAATTTACTTGTCAAATTTTCTTCTGCTTTTAAAATAAAGATGGCAATTCCTTTTGGTTACTGAACACCAAAAGAGACATCGACGGTTTCTCCAGAAGTGATTAAACCTCAAAATACAGAATCAAAGTACTCCTTTTAACTAGTACACCCTGAATGAAGGATCAACTGTTTCAGATGGCATGTCCCCTCTGACATCTCCGGTAGATGTGCTACCTCCGAGAACCGATAATTGGTCTGTTTTCTACAGTAGGGTCTACCCCTCCTAAACAGGAAAAGATTACTATCTTGAACCAATGATACTTTTTATCCCCCGCAGTGGCCAAGTATCCAGTCGTGTTCATTCACTAGTCTGTATGTCGCGTCTGTTTTATCAGCATAAACATACATACTGATCGGGACTTTATGAGTCTATCGGGGTTACTAACTGCATGTGCACAGTCTAATCGCGTAGTTTTAAAAGATATCGAACCCACATGGACTGATAATCAAACTAATGTTATCGGATTGTTACTATGTTTAGCTAAGGCTGATGATTTTATAGGTTAAGGTGCAAACGGGAAACTAATGGTAAACTAGAATTTAGATTCAAATAAAATATAACGGAATATCAGTACGTAACTCATCTACCATCGGGGATTCAACAAATCGTCGGCATATAAATAAGTCAAAGTATTCTTCAGTAGAAAATCTTAATTTAAAAGTCTTTACCTCAAACTCTCGTGTTTATTGACTCTGACTATACTCCTAAATCAGAATGTTTGGTCTCGCTAAGCCATTTGAATTTAAAAGTACTTTTTGAAAACTAACAAGTCCTAATTGATTATAAAGTGCTCTCGCTGTGTTTAAAATCAATGTCCAATTTTAGCTATCTGGTTAAAATCTCAAACTCTCGTTGTATTGATCGTAACCTTCGTTACCTTTTTACTCTCGTAACAAAAGTCCATTTAATTTAAGAAATTGAAACCAGAGAAATAAATTGTCAAAAGTTAGCCACGACCGATCGAATCCCTTTCCGATCGACTTAATTACATACCGATATAAATGGTTTAGCCAGACAGTTTAACTAGTACAAACATACACAAACAGTAGAGGTAAAACATTAATTCAAACATAGTATAAAAATAAAGGCAGTGCTTATTAATTAATAAAAACCTGGAAAGCAATGGAGTCTTGAAACTACAACCCTCCACAAGTCGGCAGGATTGCTTAATTAAACGATGAAGGCTTAGAATGAATAAATTAACTAACTAAAGTACAATAGTTCCCCGGTGTAGGAAACTATTGCTACTTAAGTGCTTGGAAGGTAAAATGGAAAGCAAAAGTAAAAGAAATTAAAAGCTCTGAACTGCAGAAAAATGTCGTAAGCTAGAGGTCGAGAGAGACCCCAAATGTTCCTAACTGCCTCCCTTTTATAGTGTTAAGCAATTGTCATGAAAGAGAGAAAAAATCTCCAGGTGGATGTTAGTGGCCCGGAAATATATGAGTCACTTCCTTGAATATTTCCTTGACTAGTTGAATTGGATCGTGGGTTGAATTAACACTGAAAATCGTTGAGTGGTCCACGTAATTTAAATTATATTTTGAGAAAAACATATGTGCCGATCGCCATACACCTTGTAACGAGGGTCACACTTTGAAGGCGTTACGGTCGCCACGGCCTTGTGACGGTCTTCACACTATTTAAGTGCAGAATTTCTATTCTCCTGTCATCTGTCTTCTTTTCTTTTCTTCTCTTTTCTTCCCTATTCTTTCTTCTTTTCTCATGCAGGTTGATTGAGATAAAATACCTGAAAATGAACTTGAACACTTGCAAATAAAACGTGAATAAATGGAAACAATGAAATAATTTAATGTAATTAAAGCCAAATATGCAATGTAATATCGTATTATCAAACTCCCCTACACTTGAACCTTTGCTTGTCCTCAAGCAAATAATTAGTTCAAAAACATTGATCCAATAAATTCCTGACACATCTCCAAATCGTACATGGTTGTGCGGCAATTTGTTAAAACGACAAATACTCAAATCAAACATCAAGGATACATTAATGACACAGAAACATGAAACATGATCATAAACTTCCCCTTTTACAGACCGGTCTGAATCATTCTACTATAGGTTAACCTAATGCTTCTGGTTTCTATTTCACCCGTTTTCATTTTGACGCAATCACATTAAGCCCTTTTCCTTTGCACGCACATAGTAGAGTAGCCTGTTAGTGATTTTGATCCTTTGAACAAGGGGTTTGGTACACAAGTGTGGTACCCCTTTATATATATACCAATTGCAAGTTGTGGGGGATCGAACCGTAGTTCGCCCTACCGAGTTCAGTACCAGGTACCTTTGAACCAACTAACAACAGGTTTCGCATATCTTGCATCCTTTAGATTTGGTGCATTTTATTTTTATTTTCCACAGTCGAAGGCGTGAAATTTTTCAATTTTGGCATCTTTAGGCATCAATCACTTATTTGCATCGACTCTCCATGTAGCTTGTTCTTAGACGGTGCTGACTGCTAATATAAACTACTTGGGACTAGTTTAGAACTAAAGCTTAAGGTCTCGGTATAAAAGGTATTCAAACTGATCACACGTATTCGAGGGGTCTAGGGTGTCAAGACTGTATCAATTTTGTTTAATCTTTCTCAGGTTTCTAACGTAGCCTGCGGGCAAAACAACCTATATACTCTAAGGGCGTGTCAAGTTATGTATCGAATCTAGAAAAGAAATTTTTTTTCGTTGTTAAGGCTAAATAAAGTGGGGAAATTAAATAGCACGGAAAACATATGCATATAATAACTTTTTGTTACATTAACGTTGATGAAGGGAAATAACAACAAAAACTAGAAAAATAACTGAAAACTAATACTTCCTCTCCCACACTAGATCAGACATTGTCCTCAATGTTTCGAGATAATGTAGAAAAGAAAGGAATAACTGAAGAAAAAGAAAAGTAAGCTACTGGGGTCCACATGATTTGCCTCGTGCTCGTCCACGTCCGTTCTGTCCAAACTGAGGTGGCATACCCACATGATAGATGTAGTCATGCAAGCCATCCACTCGCATGGTCAAGGCGCCCATCTCATCGATGACGCTTGACATCCTTCGCTCCAGCCTTTCACCTTGGTCGCGTTGATCTTGTTGGATTTGTCACAGAAGACTCATCATGTCAGCGTACTGTGTCTGGTACCTCTGGTCTCTCTGGGCATCCAATTCATTCCTTTACATAATAGCCGCGAGAACGTCATCATTAGTAGCAGGAGTGCGGTCACTTCTTCGACGGCGTCGGGAGGATGAGCTTGTAAACTGCACAGTGTGTTGTTGTTGGTCTTCCTCGGGTGCACCCTGCTCCATCTTATCATACACATCATCAGGTTGACCTTCTGGTGAAGCCTCATTAGGCTCAGGGGCATCCAAATCAAAGATCCAATTTGCCATCCTTTGTGGATCTATACGAGCAGGGCAAGGCAAAATAATACTTCTAACTACCCTGTTCCGCACCATAAGGTTGTACTTCTTATCATCTCTGGCTTTAATCAAATGTGCATTGCGGAAATACTCTATATCCAGATATGCGGCTGGTATAGATGGCAGGTCCACAAGCCTATCTCCCAAGTTCAAAGTCAGTGCTATAGAAGTGACTATTCCTCCAAAACAGAAAGGAGTAGCACCTCTCGCACAACTAGAATGAATGTGTGCTAGCAGAAACGAGATGGCATTGATCGGGACAGACGCGAAAACCCAATGCATGAAGAAAAGCTCCTTGGAGTTTACCTTATGGTTGTTGACTCTCCCGAAAATGGTGTGGCCTAAGACACGTTGATAATAACGTATGCCTGGGTTATGGATGAGTGAGGCATTAAGCCCTTCCTAGCCTGTAGTGCTTTCATCGGTTAAACTTTTCCATACCCCAAATGCTACGTTCGTCCAGTTTGGATCATGAGGGATACGATACTGTACACCGTCTCCTCTTGGAAAATTCAGCATGTTGCTTAGCTCGTCTTGGGTCAGAGAATATTCAGTGTTGAACATTCTGAACAAAGCGGAGCCGGTGAGATATTGCGCTTCATCTGAGGGCGTGTTGTAGGAGAAAGAACTTAAAAATTCTAAGGTTAAGGCTTCATATGTCGGAAGGTTTTGGGTGCAAAGGTGAGTCAGCCCTGAATTAGTGAGCATCCATTGGACATCATCCACTAATCCAAGCTCTTGTAGACAGGATATGTTGAGATACCTCGTTGGTTGGATTGAGCGTCTGTAGAACTTGAGGTATTTCTCTCTTTGATGTTCACCAGCTTCTCCGTCATGAAAAATGATTGACGAGAGGTTAGGTGCTTCAGCCATGGTGCATGCAAAGAAAAATGGCTAGTGTGTGTGTTCTCGTGTTTTCGGTACAGAGGGATGAAATTGTGAGTTTGAAATGTGGGTTACTGTGTTTAAATAGAGGTTGAGGGAATGTGGAAAAAAATGGAAAAAAAATGGGGAAGATTGAAAGGGTTATTAATTTGGTCGGCTATGGAGTTATGGGGGTTGAGAGAGTGGGACGGTGAAGAAGAAGAGAGGGTATGAGGAAGAAGAGTAGTTATGTTTTATTCAAAACAGACGCGTTCTGGTTCTGTGAGAGTCGCTACAGATGGCCTCACGGTTATCACACTCAGAATGCCTGTGACGGGCGTCATAGGAATGTTACGGTCGCCATACTCCAAAACTTTAGAAAATTTAGAATTCTAATTATAACATCAGTAACGCATAACACTGTGAAGATGGCTGGTTTCTACCTGAGTGAATCGCACACTCAAAGATACAACAGAGTCGCCACCGAACTTTATTTAGTCCCAAAGGACAGGGAAAATATCGATAAAACCTAAGGGGAAGAGAAACGGGAACGGGGGGTCGATTATGCGAAAGGAAGGTATTAGCACCTAACACATCCGTCGTACTCGACGGGAACCATTCGCTTGCTTCTAGGCTTGGATGGGTTATCTATCTAAAGGCTTCTAGCTAAAAGAAGGAAGAGAGAGAGAAAGGGGAAAAAGAAAGAAAAGAAGGAAAGTGCTCGCGGAGGAACGAAGTTCTCGTGCCTACGTACCCTCATAGTGCAATGAGGAAGTCAGAGCGCCATAGTTCTTGGAACCAGGGGACGAAGAAAAGGAAAGAAAGGAGGAAGACGGAAGAAAGGTGGAAGTGTGCTCGCCAAGACATTGCGTCTCGTGCCTACGTATCATACATCCAAAAGAATGCAGAATCAGAGCTTCTGTAGTTCGGGGAACTGAACGGAAAACAAAACAAGAAAGAAACAAGGAGATGAAAGAGGTGGTGTCAAAACCAAGAGCAAGAGTGAAAGAAAAAACTCTACTGGGAAAGACCCCGCAGTAAGAGCGTTTGCACAAAAGAATAGGAAAAAAATCTACTGGGAAAGACCCCGCAGTAAGAGCGTCTGAAGGGGCCTCGGTATATTAACTGACTGGCAGTGGTTAACCGGGGAAGAAAATACTGCAACTCTGTGAGGAAAGAAAAGCATTGGTTTTAACAGAGAAAACTGTGATCAACCAGGGAAAGCGGGTGTAGGACCGAACAAAGATCGTGACCCAAAGGGGTTTGGTAAACTGACTGAACAAACAGTACTCAATCGAAGAAAGGGTATTTTAACCAAAGAAATATTACTAACCCAGGGGTGCAAATATTCGAACCAAGAGGAGGTTGCCAACTGCGGGGGATTCAGTGTTTACAGACGGACTGTGACCAACCGAAGAGAAAAATGAGTGATTAACTAAGAGACGGTGATTAACTCGAAAGGGTTCAGTATTTTAACAGACGGACTGTGGTTAACTGATGAAAAGGGTGATTAACCAGAAGAGGTGATTAATCCAAGAGGTGCTCAGTGATTAACAGACGGGCTGTGATTAACTGAGTAAGAGAGCAAAATTGGTGTTTTAACTGACAAGCAGTGGTTAAACCAACAATGGGAGAAGAACCAAGAGAGGATTGCGAACTCCTGGGGAAGAATGGTCGTGACAGGAAAACTGTGTTAGACCAAAGAAAGAGAATCGAGACTCTTCAGGGGAATCAAAAAGTAATGATTGATTGCAAGAAGAAAGGAGTGATGGAACAAAGAGAGATTGCTAGCGCAAGAATAATGATCTCAACCAAGAAGGATGGTGATTGATCAAAAGGAGAGATTGAAAGAGATCACAAGTGATCAAGGATGAAAGAGATTGCAAAGAGAAAAAAGTGATCAAGGATCGACTCGATAGGGGAATGAGAAACACTATAGCTGGAGGATAGAAGTGACTATTCTCGAGGAGAGGACAAGACGCCCTTACCAAAGACATAGCCAGAATGAGGGCATAAAAACTCCATCCTCATTCCTTTTCTAGCACCCAAAATATAGTGTGGAAAGTGAAACGGACAGCGCAACCGCTCCGATGTTGTATAGTGCTCCTACGGAGTAAAATGGACATCATAACGACGTCAATTTCTACAGTGCTCCGATGCAAGGCGCAGCGCGAAACTCCGACTCCACGGGGGGGATGAGAGAGAAAGCTCTAAAGGAAGCCTAAAGAGAGGAAAAGGGAAGATCGATTAATCGAAACAAAGTTTCGATCAATTAATAAAGGGATAAACATGCTAACAACTTTCCAAAGAGGGTGAAAAGTCATTAAAGCATAAAGGAGTGAATTATTGATTACACAAGATTAATTTTATCCATGAAGAATAAACTTAATGCAAACTGAAATGGAAGGTGCAAAACAGTGCCAAATGATCATCAAAAGGCCACACAAAATCATGCATCATGTGAACAAAGATAGTGCAAGAATTGTTATGTTCATACAATGCTAAAAACATGAAACAAACATGAGTAATCGAAAATGTGCATCGAAGGTTCATGGATATGCCTCAACCAGAAGTGAAATGGCATTGAAAACATCCATAAAATCAAGCATGATAATCAATGGAAGTTAAAATGAAGAAAGCATGGCAAACACACTTAAAAATGCAAGAAAATGGCCATTTTGTTCAGTGGTAACAGGTTACTCACCATGTGTTAACCGGTTACTTGCTTGACAATCAGCGTTCTTGAGAAAAATTGCACTAAGTAACCGGTTAACCACCAAACTTTAACCGGTTACCACTGAACAATGGTGAAAAAAAAACAGTAAAAACAGCTTTTCAAAAGTAGTTTTCAACACATAATCACTTATGCAAACTACCACATGTTAGGAACTGAAATTGTGCACGAAAATTGAGCTTGAAAACAACAAATAAACAGTGATAGAATCAACTAACACAATAGGATCATGGATCAAACAAATGCAAAACCAAATCACACACAACAATTATCGACTACATTGCGAACGATATGAAAATGCGCGAAACGGTAAAATTATTTAGATCCACCAACCTACAAGCCGGAGATTTGGCTTGGTAAATGTTGCAAAGGATTCTTGATGCAGAAAATCAAAGAAAACCAGAGGAATCTTCAATTTGTAGACGAACCGTGTCGAAATCGAGCAAAATACGATAAAGCTCCAAAATGCGAATTCGAACCATTGGAAGTTGCAGCAAATACTCAAGATTAATCCAAAAGTTGAAATAACTCCAGAAATCCAAGTGTAATAGCAAGAATGATGAAAGTTGAGCTCAAGAAATAATCACTTTTGATGTAAAAGTGATTATCCTTCAAAGTATAAATGAGCATTGGTGAGGTTTTGGAAGAGAGTTAAGATGAAGATGAAGATGTAGTAGAGAAATTTAGAGGGGATGTGGGAGAATTGAGAGTGAAATGGAGCAAATGGTTGAAGGTCCTTGAAAATGAGTGAAGGTGAGTTTATATAGATTTTAGGTTTGGAGTGTGAGATGGTTTGGAATTTGGTTTGGAATTAGCTTTGGGTTTGGAACTACGCTAGGAGTTAGTTGGACTTGACTCACCGAGTCAAGGGGGTTAACTCGGTTAGTTAGAACCAACTCGGTAACAATCCCAAGGTGCACTCCATCATCCAAAGGTTGATATACTTGTAAATTAAGTAACATGGTGCACTTAAATTAGAGTGAAACATTGGAATAAATGCACTTGGAATGTCTTGAATAGTCTTGAAATGTCTAGAGAAGTCTAGAATGTTCCACACACTGCTAGAATCAAGTAGAACCAAAGACCAAAGAGAGTGCATGGATGCTGTCCCAAAAATGCAGCAGGAATTGCAAATTTGCATTGAGTAACCGGTTACTCACCTTGCGTTAACATGTTACTTCAGTCAATTTTTGCCCAAATTGCTCAGGAAATGATACTGGAGTCCCGGTTGTGGTTTTCCACCTCTTTTCTTGATGAATAGGTATGTAAACCTTGATTTTGTGCTTGTTTTGGTGACGCGATGATCCTGTGAGGATATGATTAATCGGGCTTGGAAAACCTGAATATCCTGTGGCAAGAAACACACAGAGAAAAGTGCGAATGTGTATGCTAACGATGCGGATGCACATGCTTATGCAAAAGGCAAAAGAGGCAGGTCAAATTTCGGGTTACGACAGCTGCCCCTATTTAATCCTCTTGGACCTGAATGTACGAATTGCGCCAGCTTTTCGATGATTCGAGGTAAAAGGGGATTAAATAAAAGAGTAGCTCGAAAATTTGGCCGACGGCGCCAAACAGAGCGGTGCAAAGGTAGAAAAGATAAAGTGCAATGTTTGGCTGAAAATCTGCTGGGAGATAAGTCAGACAAAAAAGAGAGGGAGTATGATCGATGCATATGCTATGTATGTGTTTCTACATGATGCTTGATATCATGCAATGCAAGGATCAAGCTGAGGCACAGTGTGAAGTGATTAGGCAGAAACCGTAGCAAATCGACTTCGACATACTCGGTCGGGGAGAGAACCCGCAGATGAAGACAATCTCTGCTGGAGACAACAGTTCACAAAGGACGATGGTTCCGCTGGGGAAAGAAACTGCGAACATCTCAGGTTTCTAGATCACCATGGCTGTCTCTGTAGGGGATGAAAGAACCAAGTCAATCCTTCCTACCAAGACTGGCTCTGCGTGGGGAAAAGAGATTCCTGAATCATGTTGACTCAGCTGAGGAGAAACTACTGCTGCTGGTGACAGATAGTTCCTGATCATTAGAGATGACACACAACCCTTACTGGGGAAAAGTGAACAAAGATGTCTTTGCTAGAGAACACCTTGGCCACCTGCTGGGGAGAATGATGACTCTGCTGAGAAACTGCTGAGGAGACAACAACTTCTTCACTGAATTAAAACATTGCCAGCCAGGCGTTAGGCCTACCAATGGATAATACCGCTCACCCTGCAGGAGTTACCAGTAACATATGCAATGCATATTGCTTTCTCGATTGATTTAGCTTTTTATTGTTCTCAACATTTTTTTGTATTATGTGATCACAAATAATTGTTTATTTTGCAAACAAAATACTGGAATAAAAACAAATTGAGGTAACAAAAATGCATTTTATTGAATGTGAAATTTTTGTACATAAAGTGTGTACAAGGATGCAAAATCCTTGATGAGGAAATTTGCAATAAAATTGAAAAACAAATGTAAATGGCAAAGGGAAATTATGCTTTGCATTGATTACAACATTGGCCACCATCCACTGTGAGTCTAGGTTCCAACGCTTTGCACCAGTCGATGATGATTGGAATGTTCTGCTACCTTCTGAGGTCTAGCCGTGAGGAAAAGAGGCTCAAGTGTTCACAGCCAATGCCTTTATCCCTAATTTTTCCTGGACATGTTTTCACATTTTTTTCCGTCCACCGGGATGCCCATTTTTGCCTAAGTCGCCCTTTCGGGTTTTCAACTTAGCGGGCTATTATTGTTTTTTTTCATTGTCCCTAACTTTTGCATGGACATTTCTTTTTTTGGTCCATCGGGACGTCCATTTTTGCCTAGATTGTCCTTGCGGATGTCAATCTAGCGGACTTTTATCCATTCTTTTTTTTCAGGCATAATATTTTTTGACTGTATCGGAGTTCACGGGCGATGGCAACTCCTCCCCATCCATTGTGGTGAGGATCAAGGCTCCGCCTGAGAAGGCCTTCTTGACAACAAAGGGTCCTTCGTAGTTGGGAGTCCACTTGCCTCGTGGATCCGAGTGAACAGGTGAATATCTTTTGAGTACGAGTTCGCCTTCGCAGAACGTTCGAGGGAGAACTTTCTTGTCAAAAGCTCGCTTAAGGCGTCTCTGATACAATTGACCATGATAAACGGCTGCAAGGCGCTTCTCTTTGATGAGATTCAGCTGGTCGTATCTGGACTGAACCCATTCGGCTTCATCAAGACCTGCTTCCATGATGACTCTGAGCGAATGAATTTCGACTTCGATGGATAGAACAGCCTCCATACCATACACAAGTGAGTACGGAGTTGCCCCAGTGGAAGTGCAAACTGAAGTTCTGTAGCCATGCAGTGCAAAAGGAAGCATTCCATGCCAGTCCTTATAAGTCTTGACAATTTTCTGGACAATCCTCTTGATATTCTTGTTTGCTGCTTCAACGGCGCCATTCATCTTGGGCCGATATGGTGAAGAGTTGTGGTGCTCGATCTTAAATTCTTGACACAACTCCTTCATCATATTGTTGTTCAGGTTGCTTGCATTGTCTATGATAATGTTGCTAGGAATGCCATAACGACAAATTATCTCTTTCTTGATGAATCTAGCAACCACTTGTCTTGTAACATTTGCATAAGAAGCAGCTTCAACCCACTTGGTGAAGTAATCGATAGCAACCAGAATAAACCGGTGACCATTGGAAGCCTTCGGCTCGATCATTCCAATCATATCTATACCCCACATGGAGAATGGCCAAGGTGAAGTCAAAACATTCAATGGAGTTGGAGGCACATGGATCTTGTCTCCGTAGATTTGGCACTTGTGACGTCTTTTGGCAAAGTTGTAACAATCTACCTCCATTGTCGTCCAGTAATACCCAGCCTGAAGGATCTTCTTAGCCATAGCAGGACCTTTAGCATGTACACCCTCACAACCCTCATGTATGGACCTTATGATCGTGTTTTCTTCATGTCTATCCACGCATCTGAGCAACACAGAATCATAATTCCTCTTGTACAGTATACCACCACTTAAGAAGAATTTGGCGCAAAGCCTCCTAAGAACTTTCTTGTCAGCGATGGTGATACCCTCGGGATATTCCTATTTTTCTAGATATCTTTTAATGTCGTAGAACCAAGGCTTGTCATCAGACTCATCCTCGATTGCTAAACAGTGTGCTGGTTCGTTCAAATGATCAATGCTGATATGAGGAGCTTCATTCTTCCACTTGACCTTGAACATGGATGCTAGAGTGGTGAGAGCATCAGCTAGTTGATTTTCCTCTCTGGGAATATGATGAAAAGTGATCTCATCAAAGTAAGGAATCAACTTCGCTATGTGTTGTTGGTACGGAACCAGCTTGGAATCCTAAGTCACAAAGTTCCCTCTGACTTGGCCGATGACCAAGGCAGAATCTCCATAGACCTCAAGAATCTTGATACTCATGTCAATTGCCGCTTCTATACCGTAGATACATGCTTCGTATTCAGCCATATTGTTGGCGCATGCAAAGCATAATCTGGCAGTGAAGGGAAGGTGAAAACCTGTTGGAGAGATGAGGATAGCCCCGATTCCACGACCATTAGAATTAGAGGAACCTTCGAACACGAGTATTCATCGCGCCCCTGGTTCGGGTCCTATATCAGGATCTGGAGTCTCATAATCTCTGATAAACAGAACATCCTCATCGGGAAAGTCAAACTTCATCTGTTGATAACCCTCTATAGGTTGATGAGCAAGGTAGTCAGACAAGACACTCCCTTTTATTGCTTTCTGGGTAACATGCTGGATATCATACTCAGTTAACAGCATCTACCACCGAGCAATCCTTCCAGAGACAGCAGGCTTTTCAAATATGTACTTTATCGGATCCATTTTGGATATCAACAAAGTAGTATGGCAAATCATGTATTGTCGTAGGCGTCGAGCAGCCCAGACCAGAGCACAACAAGTTTTCTCCAAGAGTGAGTATCTGGTCTCACAATCAGTGAACTTCTTGCTCAGATAGTATATTGTATGTTCTTTTCTGCCAGTGTCATCACGCTGACCCAATACACATCCCATAGATTCATCGAGAACGGTGAGATACATGATTAAAGGCCTACCAGGAACCGGCAGTACTAAGATCGGTGGTTCTTGCAAGTATTGTTTTATTTTGTCAAATGCTTCCTGACAATCATTATTCCATTCAACCGATTGATTTTTTCTTAGTAATTTGAACATTGGTTCACAGGTAGCTGTCAAATGAGAAATGAATCTTGAGAAGTAATTAAGTCTGCCCCGAAACCACGGACTTCTTTTTCTGTTTTGGGAGGCGGCATGTTCTGAATTGCCCGAACCTTATCAGGATCAACTTCAATGCCCTTCTGACTTACAATAAAGCCCAACAGTTTACCAGATAAAACTCCGAAGGTCCACTTCGCAGGATTCAACCGCAGTCTAAACTTCCGGAGTCTGTCAAACAACTTCTTTAGATGAACCAAGTGATCATCCTCAGTTCTGGACTTGACAATCATATCGTCCACGTAAACCTCAATCTCTTTATGTATCATATCATGAAAGAGGGTTGTCATGGCACGCTGGTATATTGCCCCTGCATTCTTTAGACCGAATGGCATGACTTTGTGACAATATGTACCCCATGGCGTGATAAAAGTAGTCTTCTCCATATCAGTTGGGGACATCTTGATCTGATTATATCCTGAAAAACTGTCCATGAAGGAAAAGACAGAGAAATGCGCAGTGTTGTCTACCAAGACATCAAGATGAGGCAAAGGAAAATCATCCTTCGGACTTGCCTTATTGAGATCTCGATAATCCACACACATTCTGACTTTACCGTCCTTCTTGGGAACCGGGATGATGTTGGCAATCCATTCAGGATACTCGGAAGTGGCGAGGAGCCCAGCGTCAAGCTGCTTATTTACCTCTTCTCTGATTTTGAGTGCCATGTCGGGTCTAGTCCTTATGATTTTCTGCTTGACAGGAGGACATCCGGGCTTGAGTGGCAAGTGATGTTCAACGATGTTGATATCCAACCCAGACATATCTTGATAGGACTAGGCGAAGATATCAACATACTCTTTCAATAACTTGACCAACTCGGAGTGTAGATGCTTTGTGAGGGATGCGCCAACCTTGACTTCTCTTCTGACCTCATCAGTACCAAGATTGACAACTTCCACTGGCTCTTTGTGTGGCTGAATCTCTCTACGCTCGTGCTCAAGGAGCCTTGCCAGTTCAGCCGGTAATTCACAATCTTCCTCACCATCTTCTTCGGCTTGGTTAATTGGAATTCCAGAGTTACAATGGATGTTTGCCATGTTGTTATCAATGCTTTTATTAGTTCTGCATGTTTATGAATATGCTTAGAATGAGCTATTTAAAAAGTGAAAAAGAAAAGAAACTTTTGCCATTTGTTTTGTGAAAAGTAAAATAAAGAAAGAGAATAGAGCATGATTTTAAATGCAAAAAACTTTTATTTATTGATCACATAATATTGCAAAAGCGTGAGGCCCTTTATAAGTTATCCACTCGTCTCGGGCGAGGACGAGGGAACGAGAAAGCAAAATGCATTACATGTTATATGGGAAAACCATAAGAATCACGGTAGATGTCCAATTGTTGAGCTTGAAACTCGGCGGACATTTGCGCACAAAGCTTGAAATCTGATTACTGGGACCAGCATCATCAGCAATTGCCACGATGTCACCCTGCTGGAAAACCGTGTTGTGGAACTTGATCAAATTGCATTTGTCGCGGCCGGCTAAAAATTTTCGAGTCGCCATCATATTTTTTAAGGAAAATAAATGAAAAATCTAAAATCCTTAATCCCAAGGACAGAGATTCCTACGGTTCGGGAGTCGGTTAAGTGAGGGGAAGGTGTTAGGCACCCCTCAATTCCATTGTACTCAATGGGATCCTCCTTAGATTTTAGGGTATGTTTGTTTGTTGTCTAAATTCCTATTTATTTACAAAAGAATCCTAAGTTTTTTATTATTATACTCGCTAGGGTTTTCAACCCTATGCCTACGTACCTTCAATTTTGAAGGATCAGAGTAACCGTAGTTCACCTCCCCTATTCCTACCCCCTAATCCTATTCCCATTTCTAATCCTAAACCCAATCCACTATTTATACTCTTGGATAAAGAGTTTTATCCCTTAATCTGTTGTTTATACTCCTAGATAAGGAGTTCTATCCCTTAATCTATTGTTTGTACTCCTAGAAGGAGTTCTATCCCTTAATCTATTGTTTATACTCCTAGATAAGGAGTTCTATCCCTTAATCTTTTATTTATACTCCTAGACAAGGAGTTCTATCCCTTATCCATTATTTATACTCTCGGACAGAGAGTTTTATCCCTTATCCATTGTTTATACTCTCGGATGGAGAGTTCTATCCCTTATCCATTGTTTATACTCTCGGATGGAGAGTTTTATCCCTTAAAATCCCTTATCCCTTGTTTATACTCTCGGAGGGAGAGTTTTATCCCTTATCCATTGTTTATACTCTCGGATGGAGAGTTCTATCCCTTATCCATTAAATGTCCCTTTATATGAAATTTCAAAATTTAAGAAAAATAAACATCCGAAACCTTATGTTAAAAAATCCCAAACAACCCCTTTTATTTCTCCCATTAAAATGTAATTTACTATAAAATGTCAAATAGTTAAGTCAATTAAATAGAAACCTGGTTTTATAATTAAGTTAAGGAATTAACTTAATTACAACAAAACCCTAAAAATTTAATATTTTAAATTAATAATTAAGTTAAGGAATTAACTTAATTATCACAAAAACCCTAAATTTAAAAACCCCATTAAATAATTAAGTTAAGGAATTAACTTAATCATACCAAAATCCCTAAATTTAAAACCCCAATTAAGTTAAGGATTTAACTTAATTATACCAAAATCCCCAATTAAGTTAAGGAATTAACTTAATTATACCAAAAAACCCTAAATTTAAAACCCCAATTAAGTTAAGGAATTAACTTAATTATACCAAAAAAACCCTAAATTTAAAACCCCAATTAAGTTAAGGAATTAACTTAATTATATGAGGAAAAAACAAAATTAAAAAATAAATCTTAATTAAAAACTAACTTATTGTTTTTTTTTAAAACAGGGGGGGTGCATCTCCTTTGGAAAAGAAGCAATTGGGCTTCTGGTGGGGGTGCAAAAAGTAATTAGGGCGCAGGGCCCAATTACAACATCCAATTCTGAAAAAGAAAAAGAAAAAAAAAGCCACGGTGGGGAGAGTCTGACCGTTGACTCTCCCTGTGCCACATGATCATTATCCTATAGTGTTGAACACTCTTGATCTCATCCACAGATCTGGTTGACTGGTCTAAGTACACAAGATGGACGGATATGATGCACAGTCAACATAAGGAGCACGGTAGACTCTAGGTTCATAGGATCATTTGTTAACTGAAGAGTCAATTGATCCAAGCGCTGGTGAACAAGCCACTTGTCGTTCATCCAGTGACGCACGAAGGGAATATTTAAGCTCGCTCTCTCTCAGATTCCTTCATTTCACCATCTTCTTTCTCTCTTAATTCTCACTCCCTCTCTCTCTAGCCTATTCTCTCTCGCTTCTCTCTAACTTCTTCGCTTCCGGCCACCGTCCCAAACCCTCCGACCACCACCAAACCCAGGTTTCCGGTTGAACTTCAACCGGAACCTTCATACTTCATGAACCCTAATCCCTCCCCAGCCCAGATACCCATGAACCCTAACCCTACTCTTCATCCTAACCCAGAAAACCCCATGAACCCTACGAACCCTAAGGGTTCAGTGAATAACCCTAAGTTTATCTTGTTTAGCGTCCGTGTAGTGACACTGGTAGTAATTTGTTTATCCCTTTCTCTTCTAATCTCCTCTTTTCTCTTATTCTGCGGGTGGGGATGTAGCTTAGCTCAGAGCGATTAGGGTTCTAGTGATGAACCCTAAGTCTCTATCTGAAGAACGTGAGCTTTAGGTGAAGGAAAGGATTCGCGCAGCTGCAAGAATTTGTTGCTTAGGGTTTTTTTTAATCTGAATTTAGTTTTTAGTTTTTATAGGTACCAATTAGGTTTTAGAGATTTATTAGATTCGATTTCATTTTCTAAATTTTGGATTTGGTATTTGATTTGTAATCAGTGTTAATTGTAATCTTTTTTATTTGATTTGATTAGATTAGGGTTTGATTAAACTTTGAAATTTCTTGTACAAAATGATTTGGAAAGTTAATGGAAACGATTTGATTCGATCCTCATCACTTCGCACAGATTTAGGGTTTCCCCTCTAGGGAAGAAGATGGACGTGGGTCAACCTTTTGACCCAAAAATAAATTAAAATAAAATAATAAATAATAAAATAAAAAAACACCTAATAACTTCTACCGTAAAAAAAATGAGTTATATAAAAAAGGATGAATAAAATGAACAATTAGTAATTATATTAATAAATAAATAGCCAAAGAAAAAAATCAAATACTGATTGCCCTTGGTCCCTTTTAAATTCACATTAAAAATTAATCCTAATTATAACTAAATTCTAAAATTTAACTTCACCCTAAATAAATTCAATTAACCATATTCAAAATGATTTAAAAAAAAAAATTAACTTCCCAATAACGCCTAATTATCACCTAAATTCTAATTAAACTCTAAAGCTTAATTAAAACAATTAATAAAATAAAAGGATATTAACAAAATACTTAAACTAATTAACATTAAAACAAGACCTAAAATGACATTCTAAAACAATACCCACATAATTTTTTGTAAAAAGTAAAAATCTAAAAAGCCCAATAAAACCTATTTCATTCTACTCTAACAAATTAAAATAAGTGGAATCCCCCATAATTTCTTATAATAAATAAAATCTCCAAAACTTTGTCCTAAAATAAGTGAGCAAAACATGAAATGGAAAATAAATCTAAATCCTAAAATGTAAACTTTATATAAACCCAAAAGAAACAAAAATGGGCCCAAAACAATAGCACACCCCAAAGCCCAAATGACACCTCCTAGTAACACCAAAGCCTTTAAAAAAACTGGTCAAAATTTGGGGTACTATAGCTGCCCCTATTTAATCAGCTTCGAACTGGGATGATGATGACGGTGAGTCTTCATCTTCGCGAGGAGGAGATGATTAAATATAGAGGACCCTTAATTTTGAACGCTGAGCCAGACAAGTATCACGCTGACTTCCCCCGAGATCCTTAGTAACAAACCCGTAGCGAAATATCCGATTAATCCTCTTTATCCTTGGAAGGAACTGTAATTCCATGCCATGTATGCATGTTTAAAAGCATGTATGCTTTTATGCGTGATGGATTACTTGGGCTAACGTCTCTTTTTATGATATGTGATGCATGTATTTACGGAAATCAAATCCTCTTGCAATATTCCAACTTCCCGACCCTTGAACCCTTGACTCCTTTGATGAGTGTAACAAGTCATATGCTCTTGCTATCTGGAGACGCGTATTATTCTTTATAAAGAAACTTCCATAATGATTAACTTATGACTCTTAGTATGTAGACCCTATGCTTAACTTGGAAGAAATATGATCCCTTTCCTGTCTCCAAATCGAAGTAAAATACCTTTCTCCTTTTTTGAAAGCTTTTAATTTTTGTCCAATGTTTCAATGCATTATTCTATAATTAATCGACATTTTGTAATCAAGCGGAGTAATTAGAAAGAAAAGAAAAGAAAATTTTATTTATTGAAAAGATGGCCCATAAACAGGCAATAGTACATAAGGGAAGTAATCCTAATAAGAAGGCAATACTACGAATTTACAAGACGAAAACAAATGGCAATACGAAAAGCAAATTTATCTATGTCCCTATTGAATTCAAACACCCACTAATATCCCTAAGTATCCGAGGCCATGACACTTTGCTTCTGAAGATGACGATTGGATTGCTCATTCCTTTCCGAATCCCGTTGTGTGACCCGTAAGTGCCACCAGTCATATGCCTTTTGGATATCCTTACTTTTTCCTGGACCGTTCTTTTTTAGTCTTAGTCCATCAGTATAATATACCATTTTTTTCAACTAGCCGCCCTTTAGGGTTTTCGACTTGTCGGGTATTATTTTTTTTAGTCCCTAATTTTTGCCTAAGTCGCTCTTTCGGGTTTTCGACTTAGCGGGCTCTTATCCTCTTTTTCTAGGCATAGTATTTTTTGACTGAATCGGAATTTACCGGTCACGGTAAATCCGCTCCATCCATAGTAGTCAACATTAAAGCTCCACCAGAGAAGGCGCTCTTTACAACATATGGTCCTTCATAGTTTAGGGCCCATTTGTCACGAGGATCTTTATAGATGGGTAGCACTTTCCTTAATACCAGGTCTCCTTCTTCGAATAGGCGAGGACGAACTTTCTTATCGAACGCCTTCTTGAGTCTCCCCTGATATAACTGACCATGACATACAGCGGCCATGCGCTTCTCCTCTATGAGATTCAGTTGATCAAGTCTATTTTGTGCCCACTCTGCTTCATCCAACTTAGTCTCCATTATGACCCTAAGTGAAGGAATTTCTACTTCAATAGGTAGTACCGCTTCTATGCCATATACCAAGGAAAAAGGCGTAGCTCCTGTCGAAGTACGAACTGAGGTTCTGTAGCCATGTAGTGCAAACGGGAGCATTTCGTGCCAATCCTTGTAGGTCTTCACCATTTTCTGGATAATCTTCTTGATGTTCTTATTGGTTGCTTCTACCGCGTCGTTCATCTTCGGGTGATAAGGCATTGAGTTATGATGATCAATTTTGAAACTCTCGCATAGCTCGTCCATTACTTTGTTATTTAGATTGAGCCCATTATCCGTGATAATCTTGTTAGGAACCCCATAGCGACAAATTATCTCTTTGTTGATGAATCGTGCAATTACTTGTCTTGTCACATTAGTGTAGGAAGCAGCCTCTACCCATTTGGTGAAGTAGTCGATAGCAACTAGAATAAACCAGTGTCCATTTGATGCCTTTGGCTCGATCATCCCTATTATGTCTATTCCCCACATCGAGAAAGGCCATGGGGAAGTTAAGACGTTCAAAGGAGTTGGCGGCACATGAATTTTATCCGCGTAGATTTGACACTTGTGGCACTTCTTGACATATTTAAAGCAGTCGAACTCCATAGTCAGCCAGTAGTACCCAGCTCAGAGAATCTTCTTAGCCATAGTATGCCCATTTGCATGAGTTCTGAAGGATCCTTCGTGTATTTCTCTGATGAGTATGTCCTGTTCATGTCCATCTAAACACCGGAGTAACACCATGTCATGATTCCTTTTATATAGTACCTCTCCATCAAGGAAAAACTGGACAGCCAGTCTTCTCAGTGTTTTCTTATCCCCACTTGAGGCATTTGCAGGATATTCTTGTTTTTGGAGGAACTATTTTATATCGTAAAACCACGGTTTGTTATCTACTTCGACCTCCACTGCTGCACAGTACGATGGTTCATCTAGGCGGTTAATTCTTATAGCTGGTGCTTCGTTATACCATTTGGCTTTGAACATGGACGCCAAAGTCGCCAAAGCGTCTGCCAGCTGATTCTCATCTCTGGGGATGTGATGGAAGATGGTCTCATCAAAGTACTCTTTCCTTTTCTAGACACAATCTCGGTATCGAGTCAGCTTGGCGTTAAGTGTTCTACATTCTCCTTTGACCTGATTGATGACGAGGGCCGAATCTCCATATACTTATAAGATTTTGATTCCGAGGTTAATGGCTTTGTTAATTCCCAAGATACACGCCTCGTATTCCACCATATTGTTAGTACATGTGAAGCATATTCTTGCAGTGAAGGGTATGTGAAATCCCGTTGGAGAAGTTATAACAGCTCCTAACCCATGTCCTTCTGCATTTGAGGCTCCATCGAATATAAGCTTCCATCGAGATCCGGGCTCAGGTCCTTCATAAAAATCTGGAATATCATCGTCTCTTACAGCCATCACAACCTCATCGGGGAAGTTAAATTGCATAGGTTGATAGTCATCTACTGGCTGATGAGCGAGATGATCTGCTAACACGCTCCCTTTGATCGCCTTTTGGGTAACATACTGGATGTCATATTCAGTCAGTAACATTTGCCACCGAGCCACCCTCCCAATAACTGCAGGCTTCTCGAATATATACTTGATGGGGTCCATCCTGGATATTAAGAAAGTAGTATGGTACACCATGTATTGTCTTAATCGTCGGGCGGCCCATACAAGAGCACAACAGGTCTTCTCCAAGAGTGAGTATCTAGATTCACAATTCGTGAATTTCTTACTCAAGTAATAGATTACGTGCTCTTTTCTTCCTGTATCGTCTTGTTGTCCGAGTACACAACCCATCGAATTGTCAAGCACCGTTAGGTACATTATGAGTGGTCTTCCAGGTACGGGTGGTATCAATATGGGTGGCTCTTGTAAGTATTCCTTGATTCGATCGAAGGCCTTTTGACAGTTTTTACCCCACTCGAGGCTTTGACCTTTCCTCAACAACTTGAAGATTGGTTCACAAGTAGCAGTAAGGTGTGAGATGAACCTGGTGATGTAGTTTAATCTTCCCAGGAACCCACGCACTTCTTTTTCAGTCCTTGGTGCTGGCATTTCTTGGATGGCCTTTACTTTGTCCGGATCAACTTCTATACCTCTTTGACTGACTATGAACCCCAACAACTTCCTAGACCTGACCCCAAAAGTAAACTTCGCAGGATTTATTCGTAGCTTGAACTTCCTCAGCCGTTCAAACAACTTCTGTAAATTGACTATGTGCACTTCCTCAGTTTGTGATTTAGCAATCATGTCATCGACGTAAACCTCTATTTCCTTGTGCATCATGTCGTGAAAGAGAGTTACCATTGCCCTTTGATAAGTTGCCCCAGCATTCTTTAACCAAAAGGGCATTACCTTGTAACAAAAGGTTCCCCATGGAGTAATGAAAGTGGTCTTTTCCATGTCGGAGGGAGCCATCTTGATCTGATTGTATCCTGAAAACCCATCCATAAATGAGAAGATTGAGAATTGAGTTGTGTTGTCCACCAGCACATCAATGTGGGGCAGTGGAAAGTCATCTTTAGGATTTGCTCTGTTGAGATCTCGATAGTCTACGCACATTCTGACCTTTCCATCCTTCTTTGGTACGGGCACAATGTTGGCTACCCATTCTGGATACTTTACTGCAGCTAAGAACCCTACGTCAAACTGCTTTTTAACCTCTTCCTTGATTTTGAGAGTCATATTTGGTCTAGTCCGTCTTAACTTTTGTTTGACCGGTGGACAGTCGGGTTTAAGCGGTAGCTTATGTTCAACAATGTCCGTGTCCAAACCGGGCATATCTTGGTAAGACCAAGCGAACACATCCACATACTCTTGTAGTAACTTGATCAACTTCTCCTTTATATACCTGTCCAAAGAGGCGCCAATTTTAACCTCCTTTTTGTCCTCTTCAGTTCCCAGATTGATCACATCCACTGGTTCCTGATGAAGTTGTATTACTTTATCCTCTTGCTTTAATAGTCTGGTCAACTCTTCAGGGAGTTCACAATCGTCCTCATCACCCTCTTCCGCTTGGTTAATCGGGAACTCGAAGTTGTAAGGAATTATAGCGGTGTCGTTTTCAATAGGTTCATTTTTATATCTGCATGAGGGAGATTTTTATGCTTATTATTTTTTGAGTTGGTGCAAATGAAAGTACTGAAAAGAGAGTGTATTTCCATTTGAAAAAAAAATAACTAAGAAAAAAAAACAAAAAGATCTTGATTGAAAACAAAATGCGATTTTATTATTAAATAATTCAAAGAAACAAAAAGTGGCCCTACAAAGCTTGTCCATTTTCCTTGGGCATAGCAAATGACTTATTATTATTTTTTTTAAGAAAGGTAAATTACTTTGAAATAGAAATAATCTTAGGAATCTCGATGGCTCTCCAATTGTTGAGAACTGTATCTGGTGTGCAACGGCGCAGCCAATCTGGTACCCCTCCATTTTCCTCTTCAATTGCAGTCACTTGATCTTCATCTGTGAATCCGGCACTACGGAAAGTTTCTTCAAGAGGAGGAAACGTCATTTGTCGAGATTCTGAACCTCTTTATTAGCTGGTTTGTAACCCAGCCCAAATTGATCCTTCTTTTCACGTATCTCTATCACTTTGCCCCAGCCCCTAGTATCCCCATTCTGAATCAAGTCTGTGATACTTCTCGGCCTTTCCTCCTATCGAATGACTTGCTTACGACTGACCGTCGCCACCTCCAAAGCTTGGAACGGTATTTCAAATGTCTCCCCATCCACTTCTATGTATCTGAATGACGAGAGATGGTTAACGAACATGTCTTCCTCCCCATCAACAATTATTAAATTGTCCCCAGATATGAACTTCAATTTCTAATGAAATGTGGAAGTACCTAGGAGACAGGTGTAGGAAGGATTGATGTCCATGACTTGGAAAATGATCATGAAGGTATGTGATCCCACCACTGTAGGTATGTCTACTTCCCCAATTACCATCCTTTTCAAACCGTCGAAAGCCCTAACAATCAGGGAACTGGTCTTCATAAAGGTCCTTACAGATGTTAATTTCATAAGGGTATCCTTAGGCATGACATTCAGAGCAGACCCTGTATCTACTAGCACCCTTGAGAGAATAGTGTCCTGACATTTGACTGATATATGCAAGGCCTTATTATGTGCTTGCCCCTCGGGAGGTAATTCCTCACTGCTGAAATCCAGGCAGGTGCTGGCGGCGATATTAGCGACTACCTCGTCGAACTGAATTGCTGATATGTCTTTGGTGACATGGGCTTCATTTAGGACCTTCAGCAGGGATTCCCTATGTGCCTCTGAGCATAACAACAAAGATAGAATAGAGATTTTGGACGGTGTTTGATTTAGTTGGTCCACCACCCTATAATCACTTTTCTTCATGATTCTTAAAAATTCCTCGGCGTCTTCTTGAGATATGCCCTTCTTGGACGGTCCCTCGCATGTACTTGTGGTCTCTTTCCCCTTTGAACTTTCGGGGATATCCTTCTTGGGTTGTTCCGACGAGTATACCCTTCCACTACGTGTCATTCCCCCAATACCAGCTATGTTAGTAACTGCTGGTGACGGCACTATAGTCTTTCCTCCCACTGACGCAGTGATGTCATATTTCCAAGGTACAGTCTTGGAGCTTTCATATGGAAATGGCGTTGGTACATGGAACGTGATAGGACCTTCTGACGTTGCAGGCACTGGAGCTTTGACTGGCGTAGGAACGGGTATTTAAATTGGTATTCGTGCAGGCACCGGAATTGTTATCTGAATAGGGACATGTACAGGCCTCGAAACTAGTATTTGGATAGGCGCCTGTGCCTGCCTGGGGACTGGTATTTGAATAGGCACTTGTGGAGGCCTTGGGACTGGTATTTGAATAGGAGTTGTGACTCCTCTTTTCTAGTATGGAATCTCACAAGGTACTTGCCCCTGGGAGTCTAAGGCAGCCACTTTATTCATATTCCTTAAGTACCCAATCTGTACTATCCCTTGGTCCATTAGTTGTTGGAGGACCTCCTTCATCTTCTTACAGCTATTGGGATTAACCACGCAATTCTCACACTCACCGTGCATCCCTTCGAACTCCTCGTACCCAATTAATACTTCCCTCACTTTCATCATAGGGGTCTTTACTTGCTCCACCCCTTTAATTAGGACGTTCTCTCCTAGTCCCTCAACAGAGTTAACCGTTGGTCCAGCGTGCCCTAGGAAAGGGTTATCTCCTACATTTAGAGTGTCATAACTGAAGTTAATAACCTTCTGATCCAGAAAATCTTGCACCCTAAATTTGAGAGCCAAACACTTTTCAGTCGTGTGCCCTGGTGATCCAGCATGGTAATCACATCTAGCATTAGCGTCATTCCCTCGAGGAGGAGGCGTAGGAGGGGGTCCTAACGGCTTGATTTCTACCAATCCCTTTTAGATTAACATTGGCAGGATTTGAGTATATGTAGTGGGTATAGGGTCAAAGTCCTTCCATGGCATCCTTTGTTCCCTTCGGGGATGCTTCTGTTGTTGCTGATTTTGAGGGGGTGGCGCCCTTGGCTGTTGGATCTGGAGCGTAGGAGACGCTTGGCCAGAGGCCGTGGCCGCCACGTAAGGGTTATAAGGCATTGAGTATACCTATCAGTAGAAATGGCATTGGCCTCCTTCTTCGAAGGGTTTCCGGAGTACTTTTTGTTGTTATGTTGATTGGAAGACGGTGTTCCAATCTTTCCGCTTTTTAACCCATTCTCGATCCTTTCCCCAATGATAACCAAATCCACAAATCCTGTTGAGACAGATCCAATCATCTTTTCATAGTATAATCCTTGCAGAGTTCCCATGAATGTATCTACTAGCTCGTTTTCCCGCAATAGGGGTTGCACACGAGAGGCTAGCTCCCTCCATCTCTGGGCATACTCCTTAAAAGATTCATCCCTTTTCTGAGACATGTTTTGCAATTGCATGCGATTAGGGGCCATGTCTACATTATATTGGTATTGCCTTATGAAGGCACTTGCCAAATCCTCCCATTTCTTGATGTAGGTCCTTTCCAGCTGCATGTACCAGTCCAAGGATGCCCCACTCAGGCTGTCTTGGAAAACATGCATCATCAGCTTTTCGTTCTTAGCGTGTGCCCCCATCTTTCGGGAAAACATCCGAATGTGACTTTTGGGACAACTAACCCCTTTATACATCTCGAAGCTAGGTTCCTTAAACTTAGGAGGCACGACCACGTCGAGTACCAAACACATTTCCAAGGCATCAATCCCAAAGATCTTGGATCCTTCCACAGCCCTTAACCGTTCCTCAATTATCTTATACTTTTCATCCTCCTTTCTTCCTTCCATGGCAGCTAGTTTGGTTTCACGAACTACTTGCCTGGAGTCTTCCTCTCCATATTGGAGGTGCCAGCCATCAGAGACTTCACGAGTAACAGGTATCTGTATAGGTCATGATTCTCCATTGTGCTCGGGTGGGGGAACAGACCCCACAGGAGGTTGAGTGCTAGTCTTCCCTTTATTGGCCTCTAATGCTTCGCGTTCCAAGTCAGCCGCAAACCCCAAGAGAGGATTGCTCTCTTCATACTGGGGAGGAGGGGTAGGGATACTCCTACGATTACTAGCCTCGGTGTCTCTTGCTATCATGATCTGAATAGCTCGAGTCAGCTGATCAATTTTGTCTTTCATTTCCTCCACATTTCCTTTGACGACATCCACATCTCCCTTTAGAGCGGCGTGGTTCAGCTCCATTTGTTCCATAACTTTCTTCTGGTGAGCACGGGTGCATGGTCGGGAAGTCAGATTGTAGCGATGATTCTGAGAGAAGATATCAAAAGGTGATTTTCGTTTGATGTTTATTTTTTGAATTATGTTATGCATGCATGAATGTATAAGTATGCAAAAATTATTTTTGTTTCAGGAATCTTAAACTTTCGCTTATTAAGATTAAAGCCAAGGATAATGGAAAGAAAACACTTTTATTAATGGAAAGAAAGTACTAGGGTCGAAGCCCCATTAATTACATAAGGAAAACCAAGCTAGGGATAAACCCTTAAATTATTCGTAACAAAAACCAAACGTAAGAAGTCATTACATAGAAAAACTAAATCCTCCTCCTAATCCTAGCCCTAAAATCCTCTACCATCTCACGACAAAGTGCAAGAAAATAGGCAATCTCTTTGACCGACTTGAAGTTGTCAGCCATGTACTCAGCCTCCTTTAGACTTCGAGGGATCTCGTGGATAAGATCGTTGGATAATAAGACCAACTTCTGATACCTTTCTCGATAATATGCCTCATCCTCTCGTAACTTTGCCATGATCTCTAAATCCTCCCTAGTAGTTTGCTCTAGCTGTTGGTTATGTTCTTTCACATAAATGGCCCATGCCCTTAGATCTTCGTAGGAATCCTGAAGCTCCCCATATAGCCTTCTAAGTTCCTGGTTCTCCTCTTGAGTTTCTAACCATCCTTCTGGCCGTAGGGCAAGAAGTTCTTCGGCTGATATCAATTGCACAGTTGCATCTAGGGCTTGCCTTTTGCTCTCGAGAAGAGCACTAGATAAGCTTTGAACTTCAGCTTCAAGGTGGTGGATACGCCTATCATATAGCTCTTTTAATTCTCTTTGCGTTGACGTCATCCAAATGTCTCTCCACTCGTCCCTTTGACGCTGGGCTCTATCTAGTTGCTCTTTGTGGTCTTTGAGGCGTGAACTCACAACTTGAAGGTCGGCATAAGCTTGTTCCTTATTTTCTTCATCCATCTGAGCTATCCCCTTATTGATCTTTGATTGCTCCATAACTTCATTGAGACTCATTCTTAACTGGCTACTTTCTCCAGTGGCTTGGGAATATTTGCCTTCCCACTCTTCATTTTCTTTTTGTAATTGTGCAATAGTCTCTTTGAGTCTCTCACTTTCCTCTATGGAGATTGCAGCAGGTGGGGGGACCCTTGGATTAACAAGACGATCCAGAGTAAAAGGCAACTTCACTATACTCACCCTTTCTTTCATCCACTGCAAATATGGTACCCTAGATTCCTCCCTTGTCTTTTAAGACTGCCTTTCCCTTTGATACTTAACTTCCAAGCTTGAGCAATCTTTAGAACATCGGGATGATTTCCAGCTACATTTTGTAGGACGAAGCCTTCTAACAGCCTATCCTCTGGCTTGTAGGCCAATGGATGCCCCAATTGCCTCATCAATAAGACCAGATTGTAACTTATGCACCCTCTTGATCCTATCAAAGGTACATTAGGGAAATCCCCACAGCTTAGGATCACGTCGTCTCGAAGGAGTATTTGAGGGAACCATAAGATGTCTTTATCACCAAGAGATACCAAATATTAAGACCAATCATAGGCTTTCATTTTTTCCATATCCTTTAGATCCCTTACTAGATGAGAACACAACCATTTGTACAATAACTGAGAGCAACACAACATAAACCCTCCCTTTCTTTCAAATTTCTGGTGAAGGGTAAAGTATATATCTGCGAGGAGGGCCGGTGTAGGATCTTCTTCTTCAATGGTCACAGCCAAGAATAAATTAATGGCGGCGACGTCTACAAAGTTCTTCGCGCTCGGGAATAGAACTAACCCAAAGATGAGGAGTACCATGATAGCATCCATGGCTTCCCAATTTTTGCAAGCAGCAAAATGATTGGCTTTCTTCTCCAAGAACCCTTTAGAGAACCCATGAAAATCTTCTTGCACCTTTAAGTTAGCTTGCAAGTCTTCCTCACGAATATGAAAACCACTTGCCATTTCTTTGAAGGTAGGGCGGTACCCTAAAGCCTTGAATGGACCTTTGTTGTTCTTGGGGAGACCAAGCATCCTACGAACTTCTTCTAGAGTGGGAGCTATTTGAAAGTCTTGAAACTGGAAGCACCTTAACTCTGTGTCGTAAAACTGAGCCAAGGCGGTTAGACCCTCTTCTTGAATAGGAGTAGTTACCAAATCTAGTATATCCCTATACTTACGAATTAGGGGCTTTCTCCTTTCCTTAGTCAATCCCCTAGCATAAGCTTTTAAGCTCCCTATGTTCGACGTTCTTACTTTGATCGTGATAGTCTTCTTTTTCCCGAATTCCATTGTTTTTGACTTTAACTTTTTTTGAAAAATATTTAAGATTCCTGTGACATGATAATGCAAAAAGAATTTATGAGGATGATGAATGCAAATTATACTTTAGTTAGGGTAAGGTAATATGCAAGCCTGCCCTAGCAAGGTGGTCTCCCTATGATAGGTTAGATCTAAGTTTAGACTACCCAATCCCCTCACATGTAGGTTATAAAAATTTGGACAGCATAACGGTCCCAAAATGTTTAGACTATACCCTTGTTTTACCATGAGAAGGAGCAAGCCTTCCTATGGTAATCCTTCGGGATAAGTCTTATTTGGGGTAGGACCCTAGTAACAGCCCTTGAGGGTTGAATACATAAGGTCCATGATTTGGTAAGGGGTAGGCTGAAAGTTCTCAGAGTCTCGGCCACATTCAAATCATCCTTTACGTCAGGGGCTAGCCCTTCCATGAGGACACCTTTGAAAAGATCTATTCTGAGTGTGGCATCAATGCATTGTTGGGGATGTCGTATCCCCCCCAAAAACATTTCCGTTCCACATGTTAATCTAGGGTTATCCTCCAAGCTTAGGCTTTAGCTTCACTCATTATTTGCCCCAATCCCATGCTTAATGCCAAAAATAAAAACACAAGGGTTAAATAAAATAAATAAACAAAATATAAAATAAAACAAAATAAAAAAACAAAAAACATGAGAAAAATAAAAACCAAAACCCAAGACAAACAAACAAGACCCTAAATTCTAAGGATATGATGGACTCTCTTTAGGTATCCCAAGCAGAGTCGCCAGCTGTCGCGGCCGGCTAAAAATTTTCGAGTCGCCATCATATTTTTTAAGGAAAATAAATGATAAACCTAAAATCCTTAATCCCAAGGACAGAGATTTCTACAGTTCGGGAGTCGGTTAAGTGAGGGGAAGGTGTTAGGCACCCCCCAATTCCATTGTACTCAATGAGATCCTCCTTAGATTTTAGGGTATGTTTGTTTGTTGTCTAAATTCCTATTTATTTACAAAAGAATCCTAAGTTTTTTATTATTATACTCGCTAGGGTTTACTACCCTATGCCTACATACCTTCAATTTTGAAGGATCAGAGTAACCGTAGTTCACCTCCCCTATTCCTACCCCCTAATCCTATTCCCATTTCTAATCCTAAACCCAATCCACTATTTATACTCTTGGATAAAGAGTTTTATCCCTTAATCTGTTGTTCATTCTCCTAGATAAGGAGTTCTATCCCTTAATCTATTGTTTGTACTCCTAGAAGGAGTTCTATCCCTTAATCTATTGTTTATACTCCTAGATAAGGAGTTCTATCCCTTAATCTTTTATTTATACTCCTAGACAAGGAGTTCTATCCCTTATCCATTATTTATACTCTCGGACGGAGAGTTTTATCCCTTATCCATTGTTTATACTCTCGGATGGAGAGTTCTATCCCTTATCCATTGTTTATACTCTCGGATGGAGAGTTTTATCCCTTAAAATCCCTTATCCCTTGTTTATACTCTCAGAGGGAGAGTTTTATCCCTTATCCATTGTTTATACTCTCGGATGGAGAGTTCTATCCCTTATCCCTTAAATGTCCCTTTATATGAATTTTCAAAATTTAAGAAAAATAAACATCCGAAACCTTATGTTAAAAAATCCCAAACAACCCCTTTTATTTCTCCCATTAAAATGTAATTTACTATAAACTGTCAAATAGTTAAGTCAATTAAATAGAAACCTGATTTTATAATTAAGGGTTAAATAAGTTTTTAGTCCCTATAAAGTTTGAAATTTCATTTTTAGTCCCTCCTGGGTTTTGGCAACGGTTTTAGCAGGTTTTGGCAACGGTTTTTTTGTAAATACTGTTGCCAAAAGGTAGGGAGAGACTAAAAATGAAATTTCAAACTTTATAGGGACTAAAAACTTATTTAACCCTATAATTAAGTTAAGGAATTAACTTAATTACAACAAAACCCTAAAAATTTAATATTTTAATTAAATAATTAAGTTAAGGAATTAACTTAATTATCACAAAAACCCTAAATTTAAAAACCCCATTAAATAATTAAGTTAAGGAATTAACTTAATTATCACAAAAACCCTAAATTTAAAAACCCCATTAAATAATTAAGTTAAGGAATTAACTTAATCATACCAAAATCCCTAAATTTAAAACCCCAATTAAATTAAGGAATTAACTTAATTATACCAAAATCCCTAAATTTAAAACCCCAATTAAGTTAAGGAATTAACTTAATTATACCAAAAAACCCTAAATTTAAAACCCCAATTAAGTTAAGGAATTAACTTAATTATACCAAAAAAAACCCTAAATTTAAAACCCCAATTAAGTTAAGGAATTAACTTAATTATATGAGGAAAAAACAAAATTAATAAATAAATCTTAATTAAAAACTAACTTATTGTTTTTTTTTTAAAACAGGGGGGGTGCATCTCCTTTGGAAAAGAAGCAATTGGGCTTCTGGTGGGGGTGCAAAAAGTAATTAGGGCGCAGGGCCCAATTACAACATCCAATTCTGAAAAAAAAAAGAAAAAAAAAAGCCACGGTGGGGAGAGTCTGACGGTTGACTCTCCCTGTTCCACATGATCATTATCCTATGGTGTTGAACACTCTTGATCTCATCCACAGATCTGGTTGACTGGTCTAAGTACACAAGATGGACGGCTACGATGCACGGTCAACGTAAGGAGCACGGTAGACTCCAGGTTCATAGGATCATTTGTTGACTGAAGATTCAATTGATCCAAGCGCTGGTGAACAAGCCACTTGTCGTTCATCCAGCGACGCACAGAGGGAATATTTAAGCTCGCTCTCTCTCAGATTCCTTCATTTCACCATCTTCTTTCTCTCTCTAATTCTCACTCCCTCTCTCTCTAGCCTATTCTCTCTCGCTTCTCTCTAACTTCTTTGCTTCCGGCCACCGTCCCAAACCCTCCGACCACCACCAAACCCAGGTTTCTGGTTGAACTTCAACCGGAACCTTCATACTTCATGAACCCTAATCCCTCCCCAGCCCAGATACCCATGAACCTTAACCCTACTCTTCATCCTAACCCAGAAAACCCCATGAACCATACGAACCCTAAGGGTTCAATAAAGAACCCTAACCCTAAAGCGTATGAACCCTAACCCTATTTAAGAACCCTACCCCAAACAAACCCAGACCATCCAGAAACACAAATATAACATAGATCCAAAACCCCCAAACACAAACAAACCACGACTCAGAATCAAATCCAAAAAAAAAAAAGCTAAGTTTATCTTGTTTAGCGTCCGTGTAGTGACACTGGTAGTAATTTGTTTATCCCTTTCTCTTCTAATCTCCTCTTTTCTCTTATTCTACAGGTGGGGATGTGGCTTAGCTCAGAGCGATTAGGGTTCTAGTGATGAACCCTAAGTCTCTATCTGAAGAACGTGAGCTTTAGGTGAAGGAAAGGATTCGCGCAGCTGCAAGAATTTGTTGCTTAGGGTTTTTTTTAATCTGAATTTAGTTTTTAGTTTTTATAGGTACCAATTAGGTTTTAGAGATTTATTAGATTCGATTTCATTTTCTAAATTTTGGATTTGGTATTTGATTTGTAATCAGTGTTAATTGTAATCTTTTTTATTTGATTTGATTAGATTAGGGTTTGATTAAACTTTGAAATTTCTTGTACAAAATGATTTGGAAAGTTAATGGAAACGATTTGATTCGATCCTCATCACTTCGCACAGATTTAGGGTTTCCCCTCTAGGGAAGAAGATGGATGTGGGTCAACCTTTTGACCCAAAAATAAATTAAAATAAAATAAAAAATAATAAAATAAAAAAACACCTAATAACTTCTACCGTAAAAAAAATGAGTTATATAAAAAAGGATGAATAAAATGAACAATTAGTAATTATATTAATAAATAAATAGCCAAAGAAAAAAAATCAAATACTGATTGCCCTTGGTCCCTTTTAAATTCACATTAAAAATTAATCCTAATTATAATTAAATTCTAAAATTTAACTTCAACCTAAATAAATTCAATTAACCATATTCAAAATGATTTTAAAAAAAAAATTAACTTCCCAATAATGCCTAATTATCACCTAAATTCTAATTAAACTCTAAAGCTTAGTTAAAACAATTAATAAAATAAAAGGATATTAACAAAATACTTAAACTAATTAACATTAAAACAAGACCTAAAATGACATTCTAAAACAATACCCACATAATTTTTTGTAAAAAGTAAAAATCTAAAAAGCCCAATAAAACCTATTTCATTCTACTCTAACAAATTAAAATAATTGGAATCCCCCATAATTTCTTATAATAAATAAAATCTCCAAAACTTTATCCTAAAATAAGTGAGCAAAACATGAAATGGAAAATAAATCTAAATCCTAAAATGTAAACTTTATATAAACCCAAAAGAAACAAAAATGGGCCCAAAACAATAGCACACCCCAAAGCCCAAATGACACCTCCTAGTAACACCAAAGCCTTTAAAAAAACTGTTTAAAATTTGGGGTACTACAACATTGTTTCTGATCAGAGGAACCAGATTGACACCTAGGATGATAGCCCACTCCAAAATGATTATGCTTCTCAACTATATCAATCACTTGCCCCCAGCCTGGCAAGGCACCTCTATCGATTGTCTCTTTAGCACTCTTAGCAGATGCTAAAGTCAATTGTGGTGATCTACTTTGACTAGTTGAAGCAGAGCTGACATCTTCGAACTCGAGACACTGCAACGGCACCTCAGCTATGCCTTCTTCGGGCTCGACATATCGAAAAGACGATAACTCGCTTACGATCAAATCCTCTTCACCACAGACAATGACAAGCTGATCGTCAAACATGAATTTCAACTTCTGATGTAAAGTGGATGTAACTGCTCCTGCCGCGTGGATCCATGGACGACCCAATAGGCAATTGTACGCTGGATGAATATCCATCACTTGGAAGGTAATGGTAAATAAATGCAGCCCAATGTTGATGGGTAAATCCACTTCTCCAATGACCTGCCTTCGAGAACCATCAAAGGCTCTGACAACTAAGGAACTTGGTCTCATCTCGATTCCTTCTAGTGGTAATTGACTCAACGTGCCCTTAGGCATCACATTGAGAGAAGAAACGGTATCCACTAGAACACGAGATAACAGGATGTCTGTGCAGGTTACAGATATGTGCAGCGCTTTGTTATGGGCACTTCCTTCAGGAGGCAATTTCGATTCATTAAAACCCAAATACCGACTTGCAGTTATGTTGGCCACTACATCATCAAACTCGACGACGGATATGTCTTGCAGGACATAGGCACTGTTCAACACTTTCAACAGAGTTGTTCTGTGCACGGGTGAACTCATGAGTAAGGACAAAATTGAGATCCTCGAGGGAGTCTGACCCGGCTGATCCACAATCTTAAATCACTTTTCTTGATCAACTTAAGGAACTCTTGATCATCAAGGGTCTCCTTGCTCTTTGAAATATCCTCAGACGGAATAGTCGACACTGGAATGGAAGTATATGCCCCTTGTTGAACAACAGGGGTCGCAGATGCAGGCGTTTCCTTGGGAGGAACAACAGTTGGAACTTGAACAGACTTTGTAGTGACCTTCGAAGCAAATACTCGTCCACTGCGAGTCATACCTCCACCAACTGTAACATTCACGATCTCGGACTCGGTAAACCTTATCTCTTGACCTCCAGAAAACACAGAAGACCCATACTTCCAAGGTACCTCCTTGGAATTCTGATACGGAAACGGCTTCGACGGGCAAACAACGATGGGTTGCACCTTCTTCTGTTTAGGGGATTCCACCAGAACCTTCCTATAGACGATGGTGAACGCCTCAATAGCAGCAACTTCCTCGACAGGTTTAGATCTGGCAAATTGCACTTCGCCTCGGTTCATCAGAATCTGGACACAACCCTTCAGCCTTCAACACTGGTTGGGATTATCGTCACAAATCTGACACTTACCATGCAACCCTTTCAACAGCCCATGTTCCTTCAATTTCTTGAAAACCACAGACATCGGAGTCTTTACTTCGTCAATATCCATGATCAATTCAGCCTTCAGACTATCCTCAATCATGTTAACTGTAGGTCCACCGTGATTTGGCAACGGATTACTCTGAATGAGAAAAAGTCAGAACCTTCTTATCAATGAGTTCCTGAACTTTGGTTTTGAAAACAAAGAAATCCTCTGTTGCATGTCCTATGTATCCAGCATGATAAGCACAGGATGCATTTGGGTTATGCTTTGGGCCAAATGGAGGAATTGCAGGCGCAATCTGCTTGGGGACAATTGCCCCTTAGTGAACCAAGTAAGGAAACAGTTTCGTGTATGACACCGGAGTTCTATCAAAATTCGGACGCTTACGGTTTCCTTGACTGTTGTTGTTTTGACGGTTCTGATTCTGCTGACTTTTGTTCTGTTGATTCTGTTGTTGATTCTGAGCATTCTGAACTGGTTGTTGCGGATGATACTGATATGGAGGTTGTTGATACTGTGCAGCAGCAATGTAGGGATATGGATAGTACGACATGGGAGCCATGGGAGCTTGATACTGAGGAGAAACTTGAGTTGTCACAGCGTTAGCTTCACCTTCCTTCTTCTTTGATTGACTGTTCTGAGACTTCTGAGTGGCCGGCTGCTGGGAAGCAGTTCCAAGAATCTTTCCAGTCTTCAAACCATTCTCAATCCGTTCACCAATGGTCACAACATCAGCAAAGTTCGATGAAGAACTACCCACCATTTTCTCATAGTGGGATCCTTGTAATGTACCCATAAAGATGTCAACCAACTCATTGTCAGAGAGAGCATGTCGCACACGAGATGCCATCTCACACCATCTTTGTGCATACTCCTTGAATGTTTCAGTTGAGCGCTGTGATTGATTCTGCAATTGCAATCTAGTTGGCGCCAGATCATGGTTATAATTGTATTGTCTCACGAACGCTTCAGACAAATCCCTCCAAGTACGGATTTTGCTGCGCTCCAAGCCCATGTATCAATCTAATGAAGCGCCAAACAAACTATCTTGAAAACAATGAACAAGCAATTCATCAATATCAATATGGGATGCCATCTTCCTGCAGTACATAGTGATGTGACTACGCGGGCAGCTCAAGCCTTTATACTTTGGCAAATCAGGTATCTTGAATTTCTGCGGCAACACAACATTCGGAACTAAACACAAATCTTTGGCTTCCATGCCAAAAGCAGAGAACCCTTCAATAGCTCTGATACAATCTTCCAACAACTTGTAGTCAACCGATCTATTCTGATCAGTGGGCCTGAAAAGAATCTGTGGATTTGGCAGCTGAGAAGCGGCAGGAGCATTCACTTGCGGAGTAGCAAACTGAGAAGGATAAACCAAACCAGGATTAACCATCTGACCAACATTCTGACCCATTGGAACACCATACATATAATTTGGAGGAGGTACTATAGCAGTTGAGGAAGATGCCCTCGGATAGAACATCCCAGGATGAATATTCGGAACAGCAGTTTGAGCAGTCTGAGACGAAACCGAAACATGAATAGGAGGACCTCTATACACATGCTCTTCTTCATCAGGAGTTTCAGTGTCAACCAATCCGGCAGTTTGATGAGTTTGAGCCTGAAGATTCTCAGGATCGTCATTCACCACTGGAGGCGGGACTGGAGTAGGCATGACCCATGAATATGCGGCAGCATTCCCATTAGGTATGGGTGCAACAAAAGGCTGATATGGCATGAAGGCACTACCATTATTTGCAAGCTGAGAAGTGTAATTCGGAATCATGCCCCAAGGGAAACCAGCGGGCATCTGATTCAAACTAGGCTGAACAGCAGGCTGATTCACAGGCTCAACTGGTACTTCAACTCTAATAGGAAAAGGAACAACAACAGCAGGAGTAGCCGTAACAACAGGAGGAACAGTCACAATAGGAGTGACAACAGTTGCATCAGTAGTGGTTGCAACAATAATGGCAGCAGCAGCAGTATCCCTCTGAGCACGAAGGAGCTCCATAATGACATCCATGTTCGTCTGAAATTGATCCATCCGTCCTTGGAATTGTGCCAGAGTTTCCTTGTAAGCAGCGTTCTCAGCTTCAAAGTCAGCCATGATTCTGGATTTGTTTAAGCGAGTAAAATACCGATGTCGAGTCGTCGTCTTGCTACAAATCAGAAATGATCAGAGTGAGCAAAGGTTCCCGGATGAAGGACATGCATATGCAGGCATGAGTGAATGCAATTCATGCAAAAATAAAGTTTTAAAATGCTTATGCAAAAATTAATTTGACATGATGAGATGATATGCAACATCAGAATCAACAAGCCAGCATATTCGGAAAAGTATTGGTTTCCTGCAGAAAAACCCAATATCCCCCTCACAGGTATTTCCTAGAAAGCGGGATTCTCAGTTTCGGATTCTCGATTATAGAAGCAATAGTACATTCATCCCTCAGGGTACAATACTATCGCCAAACAAAGAGGCCGTCCACTGATTCCTCCAAAAAGATCAACCTATGGCAAGTTCCCAGCTTTGGGTCCTCGGATCAAGAAGCGTAATGGGTTTGCCATTTCTGGTCTGCCATTATCGCTCCTTGGGAGGAGTGTCGCAACTAAGTCGACAGTTTTCTAGATCAACACCCTTAAATGCGCAAGACGCGCAAATCAGAACATCTCCCAAGAAAACCTCGTTTGGGTGTGGATTTCATGTAAACCATACGTACCAAGATGCTACGTAGGCCACACTACTTTCCACTCTAATCCTATATGTACTCTCAAGCCTGTGTAATGGGCTTATCTCTCAAGTAGCAACCCAACTTGCAAACAGTAGAAAATAGCAAATATCCAGAGTATGCAGCATATGAATATTCAAAGCAGTAAAGAAATGCAATAAATAAACATAAAGCTAAAGCAAGGAAAAGATAAAGCGAGCAAAGCGCGAAAGATAAACACCCAAACAAGCAAGAAAAGCAAACGAAACTAGGCGAGACCCCTCAAGGGATGGACCAGCAAGAGGTCAATCTGTCCCCAGCAGAGTCGCCAGCTGAAGATGGCTGGTTTCTACCTGAGTGAATCGCACACTCAAAGATACAACAGAGTCGCCACTGAACTTTATTTAGTCCCAAAGGACAGGGAAAATATCGATAAAACCCAAGGGGAAGAGAAACGGGAACGGGGGGTCGGTTATGTGAAAGGAAGGTATTAGCACCTAACGCATCCGTCGTACTCGACGGGAACCATTTCGCTTTCTTCTAGGCTTGGATGGGTTATCTATCTAAAGTCTTCTAGCTAAAAGAAGGAAGAGAGAGAGAAAGGGGAAAAAGAAAGAAAAGAAGGATAGTGCTCGCGGAGGAACGAAGTCCTCGTGCCTACGTACCCTCATAGTGCAATGAGGAAGTCAGAGCGCCGTAGTTCTTGGAACCAGGGGACGAAGAAAAGGAGAGAAAGGAGGAAGACGGAAGAAAGGTTGAAGTGTGCTTGCCAAGACATTGCGTCTCGTGCCTACGTATCATACATCCAAAAGAATGCAGAATCGGCGCTTCCATAGTTCGGGGAACTGAACGGAAAACAAAACAAGAAAGAAACAAGGAGATGAAAGAGGTGGTGTCAAAACCAAGAGCAAGAGTGAAAGAAAAAACTCTACTGGGAAAGACCCCTTAGTAAGAGCGTTTGCACAAAAGAATAGGAAAAGAATGGTGTCAAAACCAAGAATGAAAGAAACTCCACTGGGGATAACAATAAGAATTGGTGTCGAAACCAAGAAAGTAAGAGCAAAGGGAATGGAAAGGACTCCACTGGGGATCCAACCTAAAGGAATGGTGTCATAACCAAGAGAAAAAAGGGACTCGGTATATTAACTGGCTGGCAGTGGTTAACCGAGGAAAGTGAGTAGACCCTGGCAGGGAAAAGAAGCTGGTGTCAATAGACGGACTGTGATGAACCAAGAGAGAGAGTGCTGAACCAAGAGAAGGTGTTTGACTCTGAAGGGGCTCGGTATATTAACTGACTGGCAGTGGTTAACCGGGGAAGAAAATACTGCAACTCTGTGGGTAAAGAGAAGCATTGGTTTTAACAGAGAAAACTATGATTAACCAGGGAAAGCGGGTGTAGGATCGAACAAAGATCGTGATCCAAAGGGGTTCGGTAAACTGAATGAACAAACAGTACTCAACCGAAGAAAGGGTATTTAAACCAAAGAAAGATTACTAACCCAAGGGTGTAAATATTCGAACCAAGAGGAGGTTACCAACTGTGGGGGATTCGGTGTTTACAGACGGACTGTGACCAACCGAAGAGAAAAGCGAGTGATTTGCCAAGAGACGGTGATTAACTCGAAAGGGTTCAGTATTTTAACAGACGGCCTGTGGTTAACTGAAGAAAAGGGTGATTAACCAGGAGAGGTGATTAATCCAAGAGGTGCTCAGTGATTAACAGACAGGCTGTGATTAACTGAGTAAGAGAGCCAAATTGGTGTTTAGCTGACAAGCAGTGGTTAAACCAACAACGGGAGAAGAACCAAGAGAGGATTGCGAACTCCTGGGGAAGAATGGTCATGACAGGAAAATTGTGTTAGACCAAAGAAAGAGAATCGAGACTCTTCAGGGGAATCAAAAAGCAATGATTGATTGCAAGAAGAAAGGAGTGATGGAACAAAGAGAGATTGCTAGCGCAAGAATAATGATCTCAACTAAGAAGGATGGTGATTGATCAAAAGGAGAGATTGAAAGAGATCACATGTGATCAAGGATGAAAGAGATTGCAAAGAGAGAAAAGTGATCAAGGATCGACTCGATAGGGGAATGAGAAACACTATAGCTGAAGGATAGAAGTGACTATTCTCGAGGAGAGGACAAGAAGCCCTTACCAAAGACATAGCCAGAATGAGGGCAGAAAAACTCCATCCTCATTCCTTCTCTAGCACCCAAAATATAGTGTGGAAAGTGAAACGGACAACGCAATCGCTCCGATGTTGTATAGTGCTCCTACGGAGTGAAATGGACAGCATAACGATGTCAATTTGTACAGTGCTCTGATGCAAGGCGCAGCGCGAAATTCCGACTCCACGGGGGGGGGGAGGGGGAAGAGAGAGAAAGCTCTAAAGGAAGCCTAAAGAGAGGAAAAGGGAAGATCGATTAATCGAAACAAAGTTTCGATCAATTAATCAAGGGATAAACAAGCTAACAACTTTCCAAAGAGGGTGAAAAGTCATTAAAGCACAAAGGAGTGAATTATTGATTACACAAGATTAAGTTTATCCATGAAGAATAAACTTAATGCAAACTGAAATGGAAGGTGCAAAACAGTCCCAAATGATCATCAAAAGGCCACACAAAATCATGCATCATGTGAACAAAGATAGTGCAAGAATTGTTATGTTCATACAATGCTAAAAACATGAAACAATCATGAGTAATCGAAAATGTGCATCGAAGGTTCATGAATATGCCTCAACCTGAAGTGAAATGGCATTGAAAACATCCATAAAATCAAGCATGACAATCAATGGAAGTTAAAATGAAGAAAGCATGGCAAACACACTTAAAAATGCAAGAAAATGGCCTTTATGTTCAGTGGTAACCGGTTACTCACCATGCGTTAACCGGTTACTTGCTTGAAAATCAGCATTCTTGAGAAAAATTGCACTGAGTAACCGGTTAACCACCAAACGTTAACCGGCTACCACTGAACAATGGTGAAAAAAAACAGTAAAAACAACTTTCAAAAGTAGTTTTCAACACATAATCACTTATATAAACTACCACATGCTAGGAACTGAAATTGTGCACGAAAATTGAGCTTGAAAACAACAAATAAATAGTGGTAGAATCAACTAACACAATAGGATCATGCATCAAACAAATACAAAACCAAATCACACACAACAATTATCGACTACATTGCGAACAATATGAAAATGCGCGAAACGGTAAAATTAGTTAGATTCACCAACCTACAAGTCGGAGATTTGGCTTGGTAAATGTTGCAAAGGATTCTTGATGCAGAAAATCAAAGAAAACCAGAGGAATCTTCAATTTGTAGACGAACCGTGTCAAAATCAAGCAAAATACGATAAAGCTCCAAAATGCGAATTCGAACCGTTGGAAGTTGCAGCAAATACTCAAGATTAATCCAAAAGCTGAAATAACTCTAGAAATCCAAGTGTAATAGCAAGAATGATGAAAGTTGAGCTCAAGAAATAATCACTTTTGATGTAAAAGTGATTATCCTTCAAAGTAGAAATGAGCTTTGGTGTGGTTTTGGAAGAGAATTGAGATGAAGATGAAGATGTAGTAGAGAAATTCAGAGGGAATGTGGGAGAATTGAGAGTGAAATGGAGCAAATGGTTGAAGGTCCTTGAAAATGAGTGAAGGTGAGTTATATAGATTTTAGGTTTGGAGTGTGAGATGGTTAGGAATTTGGTTTGGAATTAGCTTTGGGTTTGGAACTAGGCTAGGAGTTAGTTGGACTTGACTCACCGAGTCAAGGCGGTTGACTCGGTTAGTTAGAACCAACTCGGTAACAATCCCAAGGTGCACTCCATCATCCAAAGGTTGATATACTTGTAAATTAAGTAACATGGTGCACTTAAATTAGAGTGAAACATTGGAATAAATGCACTTGGAATGTCTTGAATAGTCTTGAAATGTCTAGAGAAGTCTAGAATGTTCCACACACTGCTAGAATCAAGTAGAACCAAAGACCAAAGAGAGTGCATGGATGCTGTCCCAAAAATGCAGCACGAATTGCAAATTTGCATTGAGTAACCGGTTACTCACCATGCTTTAACCGGTTACTTAGTCAATTTTTGCCCAAATTGCTCAGGAAATGATACTGGAGTCCTGGTTGTGGTTTTCCACCTCTTATCTTGATGAATAGGTATGTAAACCTTCATTTTGTGCTTGTTTTGGTGACGCGATGATCCTGTGAGGATATGATTAATCGGGCTTGGAAAACCTGAATATCCTGCGGCAAGAAACACGCAGAGAAAAGTGTGAATGTGTATGCTAACGATGCAGATGCGCATGCTTATGCAAAAGACAAAAGAGGGAGGTCAAATTTCGGGTTACGACACACTGCACATAGCACTTTACACATATGACATAATTAATATATTTGCACCACAGTATTCAATGAGAATTATAAATATAGATGTAATGGAATTTTATTTAATGCTGTAAACGCAGCAAATAATGAAACGCAAAGATAAATAGTAGTGAAATAAATATCTATTAACTGAAGTAAAGTAGTTCAGTATCCAAAAATTAGCAGTAGCAGATGCAAACGCATGAAGTACCAGTAGGTTCAATTTAAATCCAAAAATAACAGTGAAAAATTAAACTTCAAATTAAAGGAAAATGCGGTAAATAACAAAAAATAAAATCAGCCAATATTGCGTCTCAGAGACTCCACTGCTTGGTTCAGATGATCGAGTTACTCGACAGTAATGTCCCTTAAACCAATGACATCAAGACGGATAGTACGGAGCTCGTCTCGCATGCCATTGAGTTTTGTACGAAAGGCTTCCAATGTGGTATGGATGTTTGCAGGAGGAATGGTATTAGCATCATTAATAGGGTGGTCTGGAAAATCATGGTAATGTGGAGGTGTTTCGGGGTCTATTTCAATATCGGAGACATGGCCATCAAGTTCTTTCTCAAATTATGGTCCGTCCAAATCATACAGCCAGTTATGGCGGTTGTGCACACTAGTCTGTTCGTGGTCAGGTAATGTAAAGTGGGGTACAACCTCATTATTAATCAGTAGCTGGAAATGGTGTGGTCCAAGGTTTCCTATTAATCCTCTATTGAAATAGAAGGTGATGTTCATGGGCCAATATCCTCCTAAAGGGTTTACTCGAGAGAGACGTGTCCTAAATCCCATGGCTTCAGCAATTTTGGTCACTAGGCCACCTATTAGAATGGGACCATGATCAGCTTGAGCAATCCTACGGAGGTTGTCAAGCATAAAGGTAGCCCCATTAATAGGTCGAGATTGAAACACACAAAACAGAATAAAGAGCTCATCTTTGGACACTAGGGTATCATTATCAGATTTTTCAAAAAGGGTAAAGGCCAAGATCATATGGAAATATCTGATCGTCGGGTTATGAATATCAGTGGACACCATAGGGTGCGGGTCATGATGTGGTCGTCCCGAAATACTACCCCAGAAAAAGTTAAGTTCATTTTCCATAAGCAAATCTTCTTGTGCCATAGAGAAAACGTCAGGGCCATTGGGGAAACCCAACAGTTCCGTGATTTCTCAGTTGTTAAAATGGCAAGTGTATCCAAATAGCCTGAAGGTTATCCTGCCCTTATTAAATATCATGCCATAATTAGGGTCATAGGCCAGTGAGATCAAAAATTCAAGAGTTAACCTATGGTAAGTCGAGTGCTTCTTCCTAGCAAAACCCTCCCAACCTATTTGGTTAAACATAAAATCTATGCTGTCACCTATGCCTAGAGCAGTCATGGTAGGTCCATGGGCGAATTTGGTTAAAGCCATAGGTCTAAGAGAAAGAGCCTCGTAACAGTGCCATTGGGGAGCGTTCTTGAATAGCACAACCATGGTATCTTCATTATCCATCTTTAAAGTTAGTAGGAAGAATGAAATCAGTGGAGAAGGAAGAAGGTAGAAAAAAGAGATAAAGTCATGGAAGCATAAAGTAAGACAATCAGCACTAATTTTTAAAATAATTGAAAATACCGCATTTGTTAGTGAAGTAAATGTTGATAAAAATAAAAATAAAATAAAATAAATAAATAAAAATAAAAATTGAAAATAAAATAAATGATTAAAATAAAGAAAAACGAAGTAATAAACAAAAGAAATTTCGTGGGTTGCCTCCCACGCAACGCTTCATTTAATGTCGGGAGTTCGACACAGTTTATCAGAAATATCAGCTTAAGGGAATTGTAGGCATTTCTGTCTGTGTTAGACTGGTTGAAAAATCTCGATTGTCAACGCAATGATAGGGTTTTAAACTTTGCCCATTCACGATAAATGGTTCACTAGAGCAACCTTTTATTTCAACTTCCCCGCTTAACAGGACTTTAGTTACCTCAAAGGGACCAGACCACCTAGAACGAAGTTTGCCTGGGAAGAATCTAAGTCTAGAATTAAACAACCTACATTAAATTCTTTCCTTGCTATACGTTTGTCATGCCATTTTTTGTTCTCTCTTTGTATATTCGGGCATTCTCGTAAGCGTCTAATCTAAGTTCTTCTAGTTCATGCAAATCTAGAATTCTCTTTTCTCCCGTAGCGGTATAATTTAAATTAATGGTTTTGATAGCCCAATAGGCCTTATGTTCTATTTCTACCTGCAGGTGACACGATTTACCATAAACTAGCTTAAATGGCATGGTTCCTATAGGAGTTTTATAAGCTGTCCTATAAGCCCACAGAGCTTCGTGTAGTTTCGAAGACCAATCTTTCCTAGAGGTGGCAACGGTCTTTTCTAAGATCTATTTAATTTCTCTATTTGAGACCTCTACTTGCCCACTCGTTTGGGGGTGGTATGGTGTCGCTACACGATGTTTGACTCCATATTTTGATAGAAGTTTCTTAAAGATTTTCGAGATAAAGTGGGAACCTCCATCACTGATCACCAGTCTCGGAACACCGAATCTAGGAAAAATTATATTCTTAAAGAGCTTATTCACTACTCGTGCGTCGTATGTAGGAGCGGCTACAACCTCAATCCATTTTGAAATATAATCAACAGCAACGAGTATGTATTTGTTACCAAAAGAGGACGGAAACGGTCCCATGAAGTCTATTCCCCACACGTCAAAGACTTCTACTTCTAAAATGCCCTTTTGAGGCATTTCATCGCGTCTAGAGATGTTGCTAGTGTGTTGACACCGGTCATAATTTATAACCGCGATATGGACGTCTTTCCATAGAGTAGGCCAAAAGAGGCCAGCTTGCAAGATCTTAGCACAAGTCTTCGAAGTGCTTACGTGCCTACCATAGGGAGCGGAATGACAGTGAGAGATTATACTTTCTACTTCATCTTCGGGTACACAACGACGGAAAATACCATCGGCGCCTCTCTTGAAGAGCAATGGTTTGTCCCAACAATAGTGTTTAAGGTCATGGAAGAATTTCTTCTTTTGTTGGTAGGTTAGATCAGGTGGTAGTACTCCAGCCGCTAGATAGTTAACAAAATCAGCATATCACGGCAGCGTGGTCTTAGTGTAAATAGCTTCTACAACTTCATTAGTTTCTGCATCATTATAAATTAGAGATTGTTCAATTGTATTACTTTCCAACTGGGCTAAGAGTCTTTCATAAGGGAAATCGTCATTAATAGGTACTTGGTCAGCTTGGATGTTTTCCATTCTCGGCAGGTGATCAGCTATTACATTTTTAGTGCCCTTCTTGTCTTTGATTTCCAAATCAAATTCTTGTAGGAGCATAATCCACCTCAAAAGCCTTGGTTTGGCATTTTTTTTACTTAATAGGTACCTAATTGCGGCGTGATCGGAATAGATAATTATTTTTGCTCCTACTAGGTAGGAACGAAATTTATCCAAGGCGAACACGACAGCCAAAAGTTCCTTTTCTGTGGTAGCGTAGTTCATTTGTGCATGATCTGAGGTTCTACTAGCGTAGTAAATTGCATGAAGCTTTTTATCCTTTCTTTGTCCTAAGACTGCACCTACAGCGTAATCACTCGCGTCACACATAATCTCGAATGGTTCATTCCAATCTGGAGGTTGCATAATGGGTGCTGATAGTAATGCTTGCTTAAGTGTTTGAAATGCGTCTAAGCATTTGTCATCAAAGACGAATTCAGCATCTTTCATCAATAGCCCAGTTAGAGGCTTGGTTATCTTAGAGAAATCTTTAATGAAACGTCGATAAAAACCGGCGTGTCCTAGAAAGCTTCTTATTTCTCTAACAGTTTTCGGCGGTTGGAGATTTTCTATAACTTCGATTTTTTCTTTATCGACTTCAATCCCCTTATTGGACACTATATGTCCAAGTACAATTCCTTGTCGGACCACGAAATGGCATTTTTCCCAATTGATCACTAGGTTGACACTTACGCATCGTTCAAGCACCATTCGAGGTTCGATAGACATCCTTCAAAACTTTCCCCACAGACAGAGAAATCGTCCATAAAGACTTCCATTATACCATCTAAGAAATCAAGAAGATGGACATCATGCATCTCTGGAATGTTGCAGGTGCGTTGCATAATCCAAACGGCATCCGCAGGTAGGCAAAGGTACCATAGGGACATGTGAAAGTAGTTTTTTCTTGGTCATCAGGATGGATAGGAATTTGGAAGAATCCTGAATATCCGTCTAAATAGCAAAAATAGGAGTGTTTAGCCAGACGTTCAAGCATTTGATCTATGAAGGGCAAAGGGAAATGATCTTTACGAGTGGCTTTGTTTAGTTTCCTATAGTTGATACACATTCTCCATCCGGTTTGAGTACGTTGTGCTACGGATTCGCCTTTTTCATTATTGATAACTGTAACACCTCCTTTCTTGGGTACAACGTGAACTGGGCTAACCCATTCACTATTGGATATTGGGTATATGATTTCTGCTTCTAACAACTTCTGCACTTCTCTCTTAACGACATCACTCAGAATGGGATTGATTCTCCTTTGATGTTCTCTAGAGGTTTTACAGTCTTCCTCAAGCATGATGCGATGCATACAGATAGAGGGACTTATTCCTTTTAAATCTGAGATGTTATAGCCTAAGGCAGTTGGGTATTTTCTCAGGACATGTAATAATTTTTCAGTTTCTATTTGTCCTAAATCTGCGTTGACTATAACTGGTCGTTCGAGTTCTGCATCTAGGAATTCATATCTTAGATCTTTGGGTAGTGTTTTCAGTTCTACAGTTGGTTTCTTTGGGCAAGGCATAGGGTCAGGAGTGAGTGCGAGACATTCACTTAGATTATTATCTTGGTATTTACCACGCCAATTATCGTCTTCAAAAATTCGTGGCATAAGAATTTTCAGCACTTCAGAATATGTATTTTGTTGTTTCTCCATTTCTTTAATGCATTCATCGATAACATCTAAGAAACAGCACGAATCATCTATAGCAGGTGCTTTGAAGAATTGTGAGAGGATAAATTCTACCTTTTCTTCGCCAACCTCAAAAGTTAGATTTCCTTTTTTCACATCTATGATGGCTCCGGCTGTGGCTAGGAATGGTATTTCTAAAATGATATGGATGTTTGAGTCCTCCTTAATGTCCATAATTATGAAATCTATAGGAATGTAGAATTGTCCTATACGTACTGGAACGTTTTCTAGCATACCTAAAGGTTTCACTGAATGATCAGCTAGTTGTACGGACATTTTTGTTGGTCTCAGTTCTCCCATGTTGAGCCTTTTACAAATAGATAAGGGCATTAAGCTAATACTGGCTCCTAAGTCGCACAGGGCTTTGTCTATGATAAACTTTCCAATCACACATGGTATAGAAAAACTACCAGGGTCTTTTAGCTTAGGAGGCATGTTGTTTTGGATTATGGCGCTACACTCTGCAGTAAGCATAACGGTTTCAGTATCCTCGAGCTTTTTCTTATTAGATAGAATTTCTTTTAAGAACTTAGCATAGGAGGGCATTTGCGTGATTGCTTCTGTAAAAGGTATTGTAACATTCAATTGTTTTAGAAGTTCAACGAATTTCTTAAATTGCCCTATGTTTTTAGATTTAGCGAATCTTTAAGGATACGAAATAGGTGGTTTATATGGTGGCGGAGGCACATATGGTTCTTCTTTCTCTTCGGCCTCTTTGCCATCATCTTCTTTTTTGTTTTCCTTTGGTTCATCTTCCTTTTCAGGCTCCTTACTAGGCTTTTGATACATGGCTGGATTTTTTATCCTTCGGTCAGTTGGTCCTTCTAGTTCTGTTCCACTCTGAAGTGTTATAGCATTTGCATGTCCCTTCGGATTAGGTTGAGGTTGTCCTGGAAAATTACTAGTTGGGGCAGCGGTAACTGCTTTTTGTTGAGCCACTTGTGAGATTTGTGCTTCTAACATTTTGTTGTGAGTGGCTAGAGCGTCAACCTTGTTGGCTAATTGTTTAATTTGCTCACTAGTGTGAACATTTTGGTTAAGGAACTCCTTGTTTTGTTGAGCTTGTGCAGCAATGAAGTTCTCCATCATGATTTCAAGGTTTGACTTTCTAGGAACATTAGGAGCAGCTACGGCAGCCTTTTGATAACCCGGTGGTACAGCAGGTGCTTGTCCAGGCGCATACAAAGCGTTGTTGTTTTTGTACGAAAGGTTCGGATTGTTTTTCCAGTTTGGGTTATAGGTTTTTGAGTAAGGGTTTCCTTGAGCATAATTCACTTGGTCCATGGAAACTCCTGTTAAAATTTGACATTCAGGGGCAGCATGCCCAGGAACTCCGCATAACTCGCAATTTGGAGCTACGGCAGCCACGGTGGTTGTAGGTGTCAGGGTCAAACTTTCAACCTTTTAAGTAAGAGCATCTACCTTAGCATTTACTTGGTCAAGGCCACTTATCTCGTACATACCGCCTTTCGTTGGAGGTTTCTCTACGGAGGTTCTTTCACTTCCCCACTGATAGTGATTTTGAGCCATACTTTCGATAAGTGCATGAGCCTCAGCGTAGGGTTTATCCATTAGTGCGCCACCCGCGGCAGCGTCTATTTTCATTCTTGTGTTATACAAGAGACCATTGTAAAAGGTATGGATGATCAACCACTCTTCTAAATCGTGATGTGGACAAAGCCTCATCATGTCCTTGTATCTTTCCCATGCTTCGAAAAGAGATTCGTTGTCCTTTTGTTTGAATCCATTAATTTGGGCTCTTAGCATAGTCGTCTTGCTTAGTGGGATATATCGTGCTAAGAATACCTTCTTCAACTCATCCCACGTAGTGACAGAGTTGGACGGTAGAGACTGGAGCCAAGCTCTAGCTCTATCTCTTAATGAGAAAGGGAAAAGACGTAGTCTTATTGCTTCGGGGCTGACACCATTTACTTTCACTGTGTCTGCATATTGCAAGAACACTAACAAATGTAAGTTCGGTTCCTCCGTGGGACCACCATAAAATTGGTTCTGTTGTACAACTGACAATAACGAAGGTTTTAGCTCAAAGTTATTTGCCTCGATGGCAGGGGCAGCGATGATGTTATGTGGTTCATCCTGCGAAGGAATGGCATAGTACTTAAGAGGACGATTTTGAGGTCCTTCGGCCATGTCTGGTTCAGTTTCAGGTTTAGATTTAGATTCAGATTCAGATTCTGAGTCAGGAAAAGGAATTTCCTGTTCTAAACAGTCTCTAATTCGTTGTCTTACGCTAAGAAGACGCCCAGGTTCGTCTGTCGGTTGCGTTAGGTCTTCGCCTTTTGAGCGTGTACTTGGCATACAACCGGCAAATTAGGGAATTTGTTGCCTCAGTCTATACGGAGCAACAAAGGAATCACACTATTGACTAAATCAGTCCCCAGCAATGGCGCCAAAAACTTGATCGCGACTTTATGAGTCTATTGGGGTTACTAACTGCAAGTGCACAGTCTAATCGCGTAGTTTTAAAAGATATCGAACCCACAGGGACTGATAATCAAACTAATGCTATCGGATTGTTACTATGTTTAGCTAAGGCTGGTGATTTTATAGGTTAAGGTGCAAACGGGAAACTAATGGTAAACTAGAATTTAGATTCAAATAAAATATAACGGAATATCAGTACGTAACTCGTCTACCATCGGGGATTCAACAAATCGTCGGCATATAAATAAGTCAAAGTATTCTTCAGTAGAAAATATTAATTTAAAAGTCTTTACCTCACACTCTCGTGTTTATTGACTCTGACTATACTCCTAAATCAGAATTTTTGCTCTCGCTAAGCCATTTGAATTTAAAAGTACTTTTTGAAAACTAATAAGTCCTAATTGATTTTAAAGTGCCCTCGCTGTGTTTAAAATCAATGTCCAATTTCAGCTATCCGGTTAAAATCTCAAACTCTCGTTGTATTGATCGTAACCTTCGTTACCTTTTTACTCTCGTAACAAAAGTCCATTTAATTTAAGAAATTGAAACCAGAGAAATAAATTGTCAAAAGTTAGCCACGACAGATCGAATCTCTTTCCGGTCGACTTAATTACATACCGATATAAACGGTTTAGCCGGACATTTTAACTAGTACAAACATACACAAACAGTAGAGAAAACATTAATTCAAACATAGTATAAAAATAAAGGAAGTGCTTATTAATTAATAAAAACCTGGAAAACAATGGAGTCTTGAAACTACAACCCTCCACAAGTCGGCAGGATTGCTTAATTAAACGATGAAGGCTTAGAATGAATAAATTAACTAACTAAAGTACAATAGTTCCCCGGTGTAGGAAACTATTGCTATTTAAGTGCTTGGAAGGTAAAATGGAAAGCAAAAGTAAAAGAAATTAAAAGCTCTGAACTGTAGAAAAATGTTGTAAGCTAGAGGTCGAGAGAGACCCTAAATGTTCCTAACTGCCTCCCTTTTATAGTGTTAAGCAGTTGTTGTGAAAGAGAGAAAAAATCTCCAGGTGGATGTTAGTGGCCCGAAAATATATTAGTCACTTCTTGAATATTTCCTTGACTGGTTGAATTGGATCGTGGGTTGAATTAACACTGATAACCGTTGAGTGGTCCACGTAATTTAAATTATATTCTGAGAAAAACATATGTGTCGGTCGCCATACACCTTGTGACGAGGGTCACACTTTGAAGGCGTTACGGTCGCCACGGCCTTGTGACGGTCATCACACTATTTAAGTGCAGAATTTCTATTATTCTGTCATTTGTCTTCTTTTCTTCTCTTTTCTTCCCTATTCTTTCTTCTTTTCTCATGCAGGTTGATTGAGATAAAATACCTGAAAATGAACTTGAACACTTGCAAATAAAACGTGAATAAACGAAAACAATGAAATCATTTAATATAATTAAAGCCAAATATGCGGTGTAATATCGTATTATCATGCATGATTGATTCATATTCATACATATGTTGTATTAATATCACTCTGGTCATTTTCATCCCCAAGTGATAATATCCTCTCACCGATAGAGTTGTCAGTTCTTTCCTTGTTCGGAAATGTATCGTCTGAGCAATTTCTCCCCAGTTTATTTCTGGATTAGAGACTGTCCTCGACCACTTTGATAACTTGAACCTCTGAAAGGAAAGAAGACATTCAATAGACACCTCTGGAACATCACTCTTCACCATTGAAGATGATATTTTCGCTTTCCTGGATTAAAGAAAATCCCCAGAGAAAGCCTATCAACCGAAGACTCTCGGCAATACGACAGTTGCTCCCCAAGAAATTTGCTTTCAATAAAGTCATCAACACCTCAAAATTGGATTACATCACATGGCATTTATCCGAAAAGGTATCGAAGGAAAGTATGATGTAACCTCACCAAGCAAAAAGTGGTCTCTCAAGAGACTCGATTTTCCCCAGTAGGTCGACAAATGGCATCTCCTACAAAGAAGTTTGCGCACCTCTACAGCTCAGATCAATGGGATTCCCCAACAATTCTGATCTCAAATATTTTCCCATCAAATGGCGTCTCCCCAGTAAAACTCGGCGAGAAGTTTGATGAAGACCACTACAAATAGCGTTCCTTATCGAGGAAGGAGCTCGACAAGAAGAAACTTAGACCAGTTCCATGGCGGAAGACCAGGATCGAGGGGAAGTTTATTTCAAAAGAAACTTAGACTAGTTCCATGGCTAAAGACCAATATCGAGGGGAAGATTATTTCAAAAGAAACTGAGATCAGTTCCATGGCTGAAGACCAGGATCGAGGGGAAGTTTATTTCAAAAAAACTGAGACCAGTTCCATGGCTAAAGACCAGGATCAAGGGGAAGTTTATTTCAAAAGAAACTGAGACCGGTTATGTGGCTGAAGACTAGGATCGAGGGGAAGTTTTACCCTTTTCTAAGTAACATTACTTAGAAAAAGAAGATGGACGAGCAAATCAGCTACCATTCATAACCACATTCAAAATTTCGGGATTCTGATATTTAATCCTCTTGTACCCTGAATGTCCGAATATCTTCGCAATTCACAACTTCGGGTCCAAGAAGATTAAATAGGGGCATCTTTTATACCCCAAATTTTGACCACAATATGGATGTACCATCACACCTCATCAATCTTCTCAAAGATTGTTGAGCATTCACTTCAACCAAGAATTAGGGTTTTAAGCCCTCTCATAGTACTTAGACAAAGGATCAATCAAGAATGAACATGATCCTCAACTTGTCTAGCCTCTGAAACACCCATAAAGGATCAAGAGGTCTCCCACATCAAGAATCAAACACAAGGTTGTAACTTCCAAGTGGATCAAGCCTCAAGATCGCCAGTGTCACCAAATTAGAGTTTTGGTCGACCAAGGCCTCCAGATGAAATTGTCCATCTGGGCATGAGCCAATACCTCAAAACATGAGTGAAAAATCTCAAATGGACCTCATGGACCCAATCATAGAGTCAGAATAGCCTCAGGGGATGCATTCATCAAAAATCAGGAATTAGGGTTTCTTGACCTAATTCACCCCTAAGTTGGCTTTTGGAGCAAGACATGAGCCAAGACCTCAAGAAGAGTTTTGAATACCTCCAATACATCATTTTGATCCACTCACAAGGTTGGATTGATTCAAAGAATTTGGTCCATGAGAAATACAAGAATTCAATTTCATCTGGGCCAATTAGGGTTTCCTGATGAAAAGTCAACTGTATCTTTGACTTTTGACCAAGACATGATCCCAAACCTTGGGACATGATTCAAGATACCCTAAAACACCTATGGAATCCATCCATTAGGTTTGAATTAGGTCAAGGACTTGATTTCAAGATACCCACTTTGCAAGGTCATAACTCCCAAACCACAAGGCCTTTTTCTTCCATACAAAGCTCAAATGAAAGCTCTCATTACATACTTCAAAATTGTCAACTACATCAGATTCCAAATCCTCATGGATTTTGAGTTATGGATTGATCAAAATCACAAAAACATGAAAATGGCCACTTTTTCCAACACTTAGTGAAAATTTTGGACAGAATCTGTCTTGGTTTTTCACCAACTTTGAGGCCATTTTTCACCTTGATCTAAGCTGAACCAAGACCAATGTTGGACATCAAAGTTAAAGTATGTAATTGGGGCTTTCCAAAAAGTACAAGAACACACTCTAACTCCACTTGAGTATGGAGTTACAAGCCTTGAAACATGGCCTAAAAACCTGATTTTTCAAGACAGCATGAACATGTAACTTGGTTCCCACAATTTATTGATCTAATTTTGGACACTTACATCATTTCATTTCTATCCAAAATCAACTTGAATGATGGAGAATCTGATCACAAAGCCTTGCAAGTCAATACATCACCTCTTTTGGCATGTAGCATTCAAGTTTCAAATCCAAAACTCCAAACTTGTCATGAGGCATTGAATGGATGCATAGAGCTGTCATATATCAGTCTATGTTTAACCAAATGAGTCAAGCCTTATTCCTGCAACAGAATAATCATAGCCTGCAAGATTGACTAAAGTCAATGGCTAGAGGGGACTTGAGATTCTTTTACATAATCATTGGATAATAGGGTGATCAGCCTCCATTCACTATTGGTCGCAAAACAAACTTGCTCTACTATAAATAGAGCTTCTTTCTGATTATTTCAAGTACACCAAAGCATAACATCTCATGCTTTCCTTCCAACCTCTCTAAAAAAACCAGAATTTGCTTCTTTTGCAAGTAACAAGTGAATTTTCAAATAGAGAGCAATTCCATTCAAACCAGCCATCCTAACACCTCACATATGTCATATACAAGTGATCCATAACTTCAAAACACATATGGAACACCAAAATCAAAAAGTCAACCTCCAAAACCTCAAATTTTGACTTTTTTGCATTTTTCAAGTCATGTCTTGATTCAGTCACTTTTAAAACCAAACAACATTTCAAATAAACTCAAAATATCATCCTCAAACTGTCCCAATAAGTTTCCCTCAACTATAACACCATTTGAGTGAGTTACTATTTTGGTCATTTTTGCCACTTTTGCAAGAAAGAGCTAGTTCTTGTTCCTGAGGATTCCGGTTGGTTTTGATCATCCAAAAAGCTTCTAAGGGATCTATCAAGAGTGTCTAAGGCATTAGATTACTTCTGGCACAAGCATTTTGCAAGATAGCACAAGTAGCTTCAATAGGTAAGTGCATAACAACTTGAACTCTTTAAAATATGCATTGCTTTGATGTCCATTGATCATGAACATGTCATACATATCAAATGTGTTCTGTTCGAACCAATTTACCATGCTATTGTTGCTTATAAGAAGAGATAGCATAGAACTTGCAAAATTTGGCCTATTTTGAAACCACTATCGGATTTTAAATTTAGGCATCTTTAGAAAAATCTAAAACCACCATTGGATTCCTCATGAAATTCTAGGCAGTATCCATCTAAATTTCATCCAATTTCATGGAGAAATGAGGGAGATATGATCCTGCTTACAAATCCACCAAAACTTGAATTTTGCCTTGCCCTGACTTGAAATTTAGGCCACCCTTATATACATATGGGGTGGTTTTGATACACGTATGTATCACCACCCCAGTGGTAGCAGCGCATGTGTGTTTGGTTGAAGGGCGTGGGTTCAACACCCACCCAGACCATTTTTTATTTCCCTCTCATTTTGCTATTTTTCATATTTTTACATGATTTTCTTAATTAATCTGAAAATTAATTTTTCCATCATTTTTAATTATTTTTTATTGGTTCTTTTTTTTTTTAAATCTACAAAAATGTTGAAATATTTCATTCAACAAAAAATTGAATTTATATTATTTATTTAATATAGTTTGAATTTTTGTAAGTAATTTCATTTTAGAGTGTAAGACCTAATAGAGTGTAAGACCCAAACCCCCTTTGTACATAAATAATTTGGGCCTCATTCATTGTATAAGTCCCTACGTGATTTGTAAAATAACGGTGCGATCGTTGTTTTTCATATGGGCATCTCCTTGAGTTATAAGCCTCAACTCTTGTATAAAAATTACACTTTTAGACCTCTAATAGAGTGTAAGACCCATCCTTTTTGCAAATACAATAATTTGGGCCTCAGTCATTGTATAAGTCCCCCTGTGGTTTTCAAAACTACGACGCGATCGTCGCCTTTTCGAAAGAGATCATCTGGGCCTCTCCTTGAGTATAAGCCCCAAACTTCCTTTTAAAATAACTTTCTTTTTTATTCAAGTTTAAATTCAAAGTTTTATCAAAATTTTCTTCAATTTCTTGAAAACCTAACCATGCAGCTGTAGTTACTATGCTTGGGCTTGCACAACTGTAAGTTCCACTATTTCTTCAATACATACTTGTTTATATATATTTCATCTGTATATGTATATGCTTGTACATACTTGCTTAGAGTTTTTCCCAGCAGTTAGGTCTAGGTTTAGATCAAACCAGAGGTTACTCTTTCAACATAGTCAAAACTAGTTCCCCATAGGAAATTCCAGATACAGTCTTGCCTCCTCTTGGGCTTATACAATATGGAACAGAGAAAGGCATTATTCCCAGTGAAAATTTTCTCAAGACTGTCCAAACTTAGAAATATATATGTACAAGAAATTCATTTCCCCAAAGAGGATTAATTCCCAGTGAAACCTCTTTTGAATTTCTTCAAACCCTAGAACTGTTCAGCAAAGAAAGGATTAATTCTCGATGAAACCTTTCTTGAACTTTTCTTAGGTTTGGACCTACAGGCTTCCTAAATGCATCCCCAACCTCCTCTTGGGCTTAGTACAAGGACCCAAAGGCCTCTGACAGGTATAGGACAGAAATTAGTCATCTTTACTAGTTCAATCCTCCAGAGAGTCAGAATTCCATAACATCTGTCCATTTTAGGGTTGATCTTCATCCCTTAAAACCTCAGCCTTCTCTTGGGCATCATACAAAGATCGCTCTCTACACTGGAGCCTACCACTTCTTGAGAGACTTGCGCAGTCTCAGCCTCCTCTTGGGCATCATACAAAGATCATTCTCCAATTAAGAGTCAACCTCTTCATACTAGTAGACTTGGAAAGTCTCATCTTCTCTTAGATCTCACAGAGACCCTCAAGTTTCCTAAAGGCACAGGAAAAACCCTGATCATTTCATCAACACACTAATCTCCAGCAGAGTTAAAACCTCCATAGGTTTTCTAACTCAAGGTTTAAACCTTCACCTTAAAAAACCCAGCTAGGGTTAATTTACCATCAATAAAACCCTAACAGAATCAAAGCCTCGTGGTATCTGATACTATAACTCTCCCTTTAATCCCCATAAAGAGTAAAACCTTTGGATTACCCAATACATATTGGACCTGTCTCTGGATTTCAATAATCCTAAGCAGAAGCCAACCTCCTCTTAGGCTTCATATAAGAATTTCCCCCAACCAGCCTTCTCTTAGGCTTTATATAATTATCTTCCTCAGTAGAATCAGCCTCAATCTTGGGCTTTGTACAAGACAGATAAAATCTCCCCAGTGGAGTCAATCTTTTTTCAGCCTTAATCTTGGGCTTTATACAAGACAGATAAAATCTCCCCAGTGGAGTCAATCCCTTTTCAGCCTCAATCTTGGGCTTTGTATAAGACAGATATTAAACTCCCCTAGTAGAGTCAACCTTTTAGCTTTAACCTTGTGCTTTGATCAAGGCACACAAAAATCAACATCCCCTCGGATGAGACCATAAGTCCACTCTGCAGGATAACATTTCGTCTATACATCACATCTCAAAACAGATAACCAAAACCTTTTTCCCAGATAATTGTTGTAAGTGGCACACTTGTTGATTCAAAATCCAAGCTGGAGTCCTTCTTTTGTACTGGTCAAAAATTATCTTTTATCTAATTGTTGTAAGTGGCAAGCCTCTGGGTTATTTACATCCATGCCAATGTCCCTCTCTTAGCATGAAAGATTCATAAGGAAAAATGGCATTGCTCAACACTGAGTTAAAGTTTCTTCCTTCATGACATCACCCTTCTAAAGGAAATTATGGCATTGTTGGATTCTCATATCCCAGTTAAAGTAATTTTCCTTTATAATCAAGTACACAACCTTCTATGATAAATAGGTGAGATATCTCCCTTTACAGATGACAAATTCTCTCTCAATCAAGTTTTAGCTTCAATCTTGGGCTTTAAACAAGACACAAGAACCCGATTAGCTTCAATCTTGGGCTTTGAACAAGACACCAAACATCTTTCCTCCCATAGAAATAGGAGGAACTACGATTGCTCTGATTTCCCAGTTTTCTTTACGGGAATACTTAGGCATAAGATTGTAAAATCTTAGCAAGCACACAAATCAAAAACTTTAGGTCCAGTACCTTCCCAAAAACAACGGAAAACCTGAAAACAACAAAAACATCTCTCTCTCAACACTCCCAAAGGAGAAACTTTCCCAACCCACAGCAGATAAACACTAGAAAGTATTCAAATTAACAGAGAAATATGTAATGCAAAATCTATGGATAACCATATATACACTGGGTGTTAACAACTTCCCTTTGTATAACCTGACCCCGACCCCCCAATCTCTTAGCATTTGTTAAAGAAAACATTTGCGTGCAAGGTTAGTTTTAGATAGCTTCCCTTTCCTTCCCAGCTTCATAGGATAAATAAGAAATCAGAAAGTAGCACCCAATTCCAACCATTGCGGTAAGGTGGTCGCGTCACCGATAAAAATCGTACGCTACAGAATGGAGTATGATAGACATTAGGTTGTTGATCCAAGCATGATAATATTAGGGTAGCTTCTTCCTAATCCTCAACCTTAGGGCCATCTTGCATGAATATGTTAGGATAGAATCGTCTTCTAATCCTAACCTTAGGACCACATTGCATGATAACATCTAGGACCAAGTCTCCCTTAGAATTTGTGTTGTGTCTTTCTCTTCTTCCTCTTAACCAAGTCAAAACACTTAATAAATACAATGTGTATAGTGCGTCGCGACCCTTAAGCACATGGGAAATGATGACTGAGAGTCTCTCCTTACCTCATCTAGAGGGCTTTATTCGTGAGTCATTTTGGGTCGGTCGTATAAAGTGCTTCCTCATATTGTCATAAACTTTAGCACGATACGCATCACAAACCTATTCAATTCACTTCTTTAAAATACTTCAACAAATTCAAATATTTTGTCATTTGGGATTCTCTCTTCAAACCATTTTCAGAAAGGGCATGTTACTTTCATTCTATCACAAACAGGTAACGCGTAAGACTCCCACCAACGAGCGGCAAACACCTAAACTGCTAGAGCTTAAACTTTAGCATTGTCCATAAAAAAGCACTAAGCAACCCGTGGTTCCACGAACTACAGACGCTCTAACTTTCTCATCCCTGTTGAGAATACATAGGCACAAGGGCCCTAATCCTTGGTGTAACACCCCACTTTCCCATTTTAAAAAAAATAAACAAAATATTAAAGATAAATCAGAGTTTTCACCAAGTGAAATGTCACATTAAAAGCCAACAAATAAAATCCTTCTATTGTTGATAAAATATGCAGCGGAAAAATATTCAAATTGCGGCCATCTGCCAATAACACCAGAACTCCACATAAAATCGTGGTTCACCATAATGTTCATCAAAAATAAAGATACGTAACAAAAAGAATAACAAATAATAGAATGAATGAAAACCCCAAAAACAGTTCCCGTGTAACGTATCAGAGCACTCCTATGGACTCGATCAGCAACACCAATATCCAAGTTATCTAAGTACCTGGATTATCTGTACTTCCGAAGAAGCACAGACACAACAACAACAAAGGGGTGAGAAATCACATTTAATATTATCGGTGAATAAATACATGATAACAAGGTAGCATTCACATATATAAGTCAACAACACACCAACACGACCTACTGTCCAATATCATCAACAACATCAATTAATAATGTAATGCAACACGACACCATGCATGCGGTACAGACTCATTGGTTCATTCAATCGAACCCCGGATAGATCACATACACCTCCACTTGGAAATGATCTATCCCTCACCATTCTCCATATAGGAGTACGGATGAATCACATACACTCCTCCTGAGCAATGATTCATCCCACCAATCACCATGAATATGCAAGACTCACTATGCACAACAAAACATGTATACAAGCGTAGATATATGCACACGATCCTCCTGATCACATCATACATATCATCAACACCATCGTCGTGTAATTTGCTCATACACACCAAACACCCAATTAATTAATTAATTAATTAAAATTATTAAAATTAATATTTTCATCACCCATGCCTTATTCCTCAGCACCTGGCACCTATTCCAAACCTCTTAAACCAAGAGAAACCTATTCCGATGCGAAAACGGGAAAGAAATCGCAAAACGGTGAAAATCTGCACTCAGACTGTCCATACGCGTATTGACCTGAGTCATACGTGTATGACTTGCTCCCTTGCCCTTCCTTACGCGTACGCCCCCATCTGATACGCGTAAGGCCTCCTGCCTTGCCCTGCCATACGCGTATTGCCCTACTTCATACGCGTATGAGCAGAGACACATTTTTCCTTCAATTTCTAACTCTCAGATCTATATACGTGTAAGGCTACTCCGTACGCGTATTGCCATGCCACCATACGCGTACCATACGCGTATAAGCAGAGGGTCGTGCCAAACCCTTCCCTCAAGCTCCCCTTACGCGTAAGGCTCCCTTTCCTTCACTCCCATATACGTATGGCCTAGCCCCATACGCGTATGGCCAGATCTATTACGCAAATCACCAGAGGCCTCACCATTCTGCACTCTGCTACGATTTCCACACTTCTTCACTTCCAACCCGTCCTGTACTCGTTTCTATATTGATTTTAGGTCCAATTTTCATCTTTTCTGTTGTACCTAGAATTACTACATGTATTACAGGTCTATAATCTCAAATCGTTCTCCCAACTTGAATCAGAAACGACAGATCTGTAACAGATGTTCATACAACAGCAGCAACAACAAAAATTCATGGAAACACACATCAATTCATGCACGATTTCATAATCATAACAGGCATATAAAATAGATCAACATCACAACAGTTTACATACAATTCCTACGGGGTTAAGGACTCCCCACTACCCTATCATGAATGAATCACCAATATTAAACCCGTTTCTCCCCCCTTACCTCGAATCTTTGCAAAAAATCTGGACAATTGGGGAAGAAGATCAAGCCCTAGCACACCTTGTTCTTTCTTTCCTTTTGGTTCTCTATTCCTCGTTTCACGTGCCAAAACCTTTCTATTTTCCTTAAACCTCTCCTAATTCTCTTAATCCTATTTTAATTAAATTAATTAATAATAATAGCAATAATAACAATAATAATAATAAAATAATAATATTACTATTATTTATTAAATTATTATTATTATTAACTATACCACTATTAATATTAATCTAAAGGCTTTATCTCACCAACCCACCTTCCTAACTAAGGGCAACCCTTAAACGCACTCAAAACACTCCCCCAAACAAGGTCACACAAATAAAATAACACAAGACATCTAAATAATTAAAATGGGGTGTTACAACTCTCCCCCATTTAAATTATTTTCGTCCTCAAAAATTTCCTGATGGAAACAAATCTGGATACGACTCTCGCATCCTGCTTTCCAATTCCCAGGTCACACTGCCTCCTGCAGCACCTCCCCAAGCCACTCTCACCAGAGGTATCTCCTTCCCTCTGAGTTGCTTCATCTTAAGATCTTCGATCCTCAACGGCATCGTCTCTACGGTAAGATTCTCCCTGATTTGAACTTCGTCTCTCTGAATCACGTGAGACGGATCCGAAACATACTTCCGAAGTTGCGACACCTGAAACACGTCATGCAAGTTCGAAAGTTCAGGAGGCAGCGCCACCCTATAAGCCATTGTACCAACCCTCTGCAAGATTTGATATGGTCCAATAAACTTAGGATCCAACTTCTTGGATTTCAAAGCACGACCCACACCGGTCACTGGGTTAACTCTTAGGAACACGTGATCACCTTCACTGAATTCCAAATCTTTCCTCCTGTTATCATGATAACTCCTCTGTCTACTCTGAGACACTTTCATCTTCTCGCGGATCATCTGAATTGTCTCAGTAGTTTGTTGCACAATTTCAGGTCCAAGCACCACATTCTCACCTGTTTCATACTAACATAGAGGTGTCCTACACCTCCTACCGTACAAAGCTTCGAAAGGCGCCATTCCGATGCTAGAATGGTGACTGTTATTATACGTGAACTCAATCAATGGAAAATGAGTATCCCACGCACCACCTTTTTCCAATACACAGGCCCTCAGCAAATCCTCCAACGACTGAATGGTCCTCTCTGACTGACCATCGGTCTGTGGATGATATGTCGAGCTCAACTTCAACTTAGAACCCAAGGCTTCCTGCAGACTCCTCCAAAATTCTGAAGTAAACCGTGGATCTCTATCTGACACTATGCTCGACGGAACACCATGTAACTTCACAATTATCCTGATATAAATCTCCGCCAGCTTCGACAACGGAAAACTGATGTTAATTGGTATGAAATGTGCGGACTTTGTAAGTCGATCCACCACTACCCAAATAGCATCAAAGCCTCTCGCCGTATTTGGCAAACCAGTCACAAAATCCATAGCAATACTGTCTCATTTCCATTCAGGAATCTCTAACAGTTGCATCAATCCCGAAGGCTTCTGGTGCTCTACTTTTGACTTCTGACATGTCAAACAAGCGTAGACAAATTGAGCTATATCCCTCTTCATACCGGACCACCAAAACAACTTCTTCAAATTATGGTACATCTTTGTAGCTCTCGGATGAATACTCAAGCTACTCCGATGACTTTCTTCCAAGATTGCCTTTTTCAATTCCTCATTATCCGGTACACAAATCCTGCCCCGGAATCTCAACACACCAACATTATCCACTTTAAAGTCACTATCAGGATCATCTTTTCCTGCAGGCATCAAGCCCACCAATTTCACATCCAGTTTCTGATTTTCCTTAATAATGTTGAAAAAGTCATTATTCACCTTCAGCATACCCAATCTGATACTTTCCTGTGTAGTTTCACAAACCATACTCAAATATCTGAACTGTTCAATCAATTCCATTTCCTTCACCATTAACGCAGACATATGGATTGTCTTCCGACTCAGAGCATCTGCCACAATATTAGCTTTTTCCAGATGGTAACTCAAATTGAAGTCATAATCCTTTAAGAACTCCAACCACCTCCTCTGCCTCATATTCAATTCTTTCTGGTCGAACAAATATTTCAAACTTTTGTGATCACTAAATACCTCAAATCTTGATCCATACAAATAATGTCTCCAGATTTTTAACACGAACACCACTGCAGCTAATTCCAGATCGTGAGTAGGATAGTTTCTCTCATGCACCCTCAACTGTCTTGAAGCATAAGCCACTACCTTTCCACCTTGCATCAACACACCGCCTAATCCCATCTTAGACGCATCGCAATACACTACAAAAGAATCATTTGGACTTGGTAAAATTAACACTGGTGATGTAGTTAACTTCTTCTTCAGTTCCTCAAAACTTTCCTCACAGGAAGCATCCCAGACAAAAGCTTGATTCTTCCTGGTCAACTGAGTCAATGGCAACGCCAATTTAGAAAACCCTTCAATGAATCTTCTATAGTAACCTGCCAAACCCAAAAAGCTTCTTATCTCCTTTGCGGTCTTCGGAGCTTCCCACTGAAGTACTGCACTTACTTTAGAGGGATCCACCGCTATACCATCACCAGAAATCACATGACCCAGGAAACTCACGGTCGTCAACCAAAATTCACACTTCGATAACTTTGCAAACAATTTATTATCTTTCAACACCTGCAATGCAATTCTCAAGTGACCTGCATGCTCTTCGTCAGACTTAGAGTAAATCAGTATATCATCGATAAATACCACAATAAACTGATCCAGATAAGAATGGAAAATACGATTCATATATTCCATAAATACACCCGGCGCATTAGACACTCCGAAAGGCATCACTGCATATTCGTAATGTCCGTAGCGAGTTCGGAAAGCAGTCTTCTGAATGTCATCTTCCTTTACTCTAATCTGATGGTAACCTGACCTCAGATCAATTTTGCTGAAAACACGAGCTCCTACCAGCTGATCTGTTAAGTCATTAATCCTCGGAAGTGGATACTTATTCTTAATGGTTACTTTATTCAACTGACGGTAATCAATGCACAGACGCATACTACCATCCTTATTTTTCACCAACAACATTGGAGCTCCCCACAGCGACACACTTGGTCTGATAAACTTCTTATTGAGCAATTCCCCGACCTGAGATTTCAACTCTGCTAATTCTGATGCAGACATCCGGTACGGTGCCATAGAGATAGGTCTGGTACCCGGTACAAGATCAATAGCGAATTCAACTTCCCTCGTCGGAGGCAACTCTGTGATGTCATCTGGAAACACTTCAGGAAATTTATTCACTACTGGTAATTCATTAACTGAAGCCTTGCTTTCAACAGATAACGAGGCAAACACCACAAACAGCTTCGCTTCGTCCTCCAACAACGCCCTCAACTCCTTGCTAGATAGAGAATCTGCTAATGCTTCCTCTTCAGGAGTAAGAAACAGTAACGTCTTCCTGAAGCAATCAATATACACCCGGTTGAACTCCAACCAGTTCATTCCCAAAATAACATCAAGACTACCGAGTGGCATACAAATTAAGTACACTCTAAAATCTCTACCAAACATGGTCAGCGGACACTTCAAACACACCAAAGAAGTAACCACAGAACCAATAGATGGAGTTTCAATCGTCATCCTCTGCTCTAGAGTAGATGGCACAATCCCTAATCTCTTCACACAGTCAACAGAAATAAACGAGTGCGTTGCACCTGTGTCAATGATAAAAATCAAAGAAATATCATTAATAAAGCAAGTACCTTTGACGGAACGCTCCTCCTCAGTGGATTGGGCTCCCACCAAGGCAGCCACTTTCCCACCAGTTTGAGACGCCAGAGACTTCTTCGGCTTCTCACAGTGGGTGCTGATGTGACCCTTCTCTCCACAATTATAACAAGTAGGCATAGGGGCTCTGCAATCAGCTATAACATGACCTTCTTTGCCACACTTGAAACACTTCTTCACCTCATTCTGACAGTTGTTAGCACGGTGACCCGCGCCACCACATCAAAAGCACTTGAGCGTATCAGCGCCTGCTCCCTTCTCCTTTGGTTTCTTTCCCACATCAGTCTTCTGTTTCCCCTTATCAGCTGGAGCACTGTAAGGAGTACCTCCAAATATCTGCTTACCCTTCTTCTCATTCACAGCTTTGTAATGAGCAATTCTGGCTCTGTTGTCATTATCATAAATTCTGCTTCTGCTTACCAGCTCTGGATAGTTTCTTATCTTCTGACAAGCAATACCCAATTTGATCTCGGGACGCAGCCCGTTCTTAAACTTCAAACACTTCGAAGTCATAGCTTCTTCAGTATTGTAGTGGGTACAATACTGAACCAGCTCCTCAAACTTAGCGGCATACTCAGCAACAGTCTTATCACCCTGCTTCAGCTCCAGAAATTCAACCTCTTTTGCACTGCGAATATAATCCGGAAAATACTTTTCCAGAAACTCAGCTTGAAACACAGCCCAAGTAATCTTAGTACCTGCAGCTCCCAATCTCTGACGACTATTGTCCCACCAAGCCTCAGCCTCTCCTTCCAGCATATGCGTACCAAATCGTACCTTCTGAGCATCACTGCATCCCATGGTCCTGAAGATCTTCTCTACAGCCTTCAGCCATTTTTGTGCAGCTTCTGGATCTAAGATACCTCCCTCATAAGTAGGCGGCTTGTTGCTCTGGAACTGTGCTAAGTCACGAAACTAAGCACCTCCAGCCTGATTGGCGTTTACTAAGCCTGTGCCATGGCTTGCATAGCAGCAGCAAGAGCAGCATCGTTCCTTCTTGCCATATTGTTCAACAATCAACATAAGGTTAGAACACCAAATCAACTCCTATTCTAAGGACAGACTCAACTCTAACACCTGGTCGGACGGACCGACCTGCTCTGATACCAATTGTAACACCCCACTTTCCCATTTTAAAAAAAATAAAAAAAATATTAAAGATAAATCAGAGTTTTCACCAAGTGGAATGTCACATTAAAAGCCAACAAATAAAATCCTTCTATTGTTGATAAAATATGCAGTGGAAAAATATTCAAATTGCGGCCATCTGCCAATAACACCAGAACTCCACATAAAATCGTGGTTCACCATAATGTTCATCAAAAATAAAGATACGTAACAAAAAGAATAACAAATAACAGAATGAATGAAATCCACAAAAATAGTTCCCGTGTTACGTATCAGAGCACTCCTATGGACTCGATCAGCAACACCAATATCCAAGTTATCTAAGTACCTGGATTATCTGTACTTCCGAAGAAGTACAGACACAACAACAACAAAGGGGTGAGAAATCACATTTAATATTATCGGTGAATAAATACATGATAACAAGGTAGCATTCACATATATAAGTCAACAACACACCAACGCGACCTACTGTCCAATATCATCAACAACATCAATTAATAATGTAATGCAACACGACACCATGCATGCGGTATAGACTCATTGGTTCATTCAATCGAACCCCAGATAGATCACATACACCTCTACTTGGCAATGATATATCCCTCACCATTATCCATATAGGAGTACGGATGAATCACATACACTCCTCCTGAGCAATGATTCATCCCACCAATCACCATGAATATGCAAGACTCACTATGCACAACAAAACATGTATACAAGCGTAGATACATGCACACGATCCTCCTGATCATATCATACATATCATCAACACCATCGTCGGGTAATTTGCTTCATACACACCAAACACCCAATTAATTAATTAATTAATTAAAATTATTAAAATTAATATTTTCATCACCCATGTCTTATTCCTCAGCACCTGGCACCTATTCCAAACCTCTCAAACCAAGAGAAACCTATTCCGATGCGAAAACGGGAAAGAAATCGAAAAACGGTAAAAATCTGCACTCAGACTGTCCATACGCGTATTGACCTGAGTCATACGTGTATGACTTGCTCCCTCGCCCTTCCTTACGCGTACGCCCCCATCTGATACGCGTAAGGCCTCTTGCCTCGCCCTGCCATACGCGTATTGCCCAACTTCATATGCGTATGAGCAGAGACCCATTTTTCCTTCAATTTCCAACTCTCAGATCTATATACGAGTAAGGCTACTCCGTACGCGTATTTCCATGCCACCATACGCGTACCATACGCGTATGAGCAGAGGGTCGTGCCAAACCCTCCCCTCAAGCTCCCCTTACGCGTAAGGCTCCCTTTCCTTCACTCCCATACGCGTATGGCCTAGCTCCATACGCGTATGGCCAGATCTATTACACAAATCACCAGAGGCCTCACTATTCTGCACTCTGCTACGATTTCCACACTTCTTCACTTCCAACCAGTCCTGTACTCGTTTCTATATTGATTTTAGGTCCAATTTTCATCTTTTCTCTTGTACCTAGAATTACTACATGTATTACAGGTCTATAATCTCAAATCGTTCTCCCAACTTGAATCAGGAACGACAGATCTGTAACAGATGTTCATACAACAGCAGCAACAACAAAAATTCATGGAAACACACATTAATTCATGCACGGTTTCATAATCATAATAGGCATATAAAACAGATCAACATCACAACAGTTTGCATACAATTCCTACAGGGTTAAGGACTCCCCACTACCCTATCATGAATGAATCACCAATATTAAACCCGTTTCTCCCCCCTTACCTCGAATCTTTGCAGAAAATCTGGACAATTGGGGAAGAAGATCAAGCCCTATCACACCTTGTTCTTTCTCTCCTCTTGGTTCTCTATTCCTCGTTTCACGTGCCAAAACCTTTCTATTTTCCTTAAACCTCTCATAATTCTCTTAATCCTATTTTAATTAAATTAATTAATAATAATAGCAATAATAACAATAATAATAATAAAATAATAATATTACTATTATTTATTAAATTATTATTATTATTATTAACTATACCACTATTAATATTAATCTAAAGGCTTTATCTCACCAACCCACCTTCCTAACTAAGGGCAACCCTTAAACGCACTCAAAACACTCCCCCAAACAAGGTCACACAAATAAAATAATAGAAGACGTCTAAATAATTAAAATGGGGTGTTACACTTGGCGAGCAACCATCCCTTTCACCCGTAGTCCTCCGAACTATGATGACTCTGAATTTCCCATTGCATGAGGGAATATATAGGCCTAGGATTGCGAGATCCTATCGAGTCCCCTTGTTGTTTTTCTCCCTTTTCGTTTCTGCATTCCCTTAGTAAGTAAGCTTTAGATAAACACTCCCTTTGATTAGAACAACAAGAGTGGATCTCGTTGAGTACAACAAATACGTGATAAAATATAACATAACGTGATCGTATTCGACAATCACAAGGTGATCACATTCACCTTAATCACACGATAACATCACATGTTCCATACAATAAATCTCACTCAAAGTTATGGTAACCATCCATCCATGACACACACCTAGGTATCATATTCATGAATGTCACCTTCTAAGGTTATTTAAATCATACTTGTAACCTAGTTATCTTCCGAATCCATTTATCTAGTTATTAGCCTAGGTTTCCTCACTCATCTTCATAATGTTTTAAGCATGTTATCTCACAATCAAAACATCCAATCCACACATACATCATACATGCAACACATATAGTAACATAAACAAGTCAAACATACTCCACATAAATAATTCACTTAAGGAATATAGTCATCACTATCCTCTACCAAGCATCCTTGGTTGGTTCATGATCTCACAATGAATAAGACTTTCGGAGCCAAGCTCCTCACCAAATATGAATTTTGGAACAAAGGTTCCTCACCAAATATCAAACCAATTACCATGGTGTTCACCAAAACGCTAGGTGTTCATCTTCACTCGTTCACATATTATTCCACATTCAATTCAATTCATAAATATGCTATCAATCAATAAGGAAAATAGCTTTCCAGCTTTCCACTTTCTATCACATTGAGCATTGGAACAACTTTCCAACGCTTCCAGTCGTGCCTCAATCCGAGTTACGGTTCTTAAGTTATAAGGAAAACAAGAAACGAAAAATTTGCACCCTATCATGGTCGCCCAGCGAGCAGCCAGCGAGGTTGGCTCACTTTTGGTTCGCTCGGCGAACCCCGGGCGAGGCCTAGGCAGTGGTAAAATTGCAGCATGGTCGCCCGGCGAGTAGGTAGAGAGGTAGCTTGCCTTCTATTCGCCAAGGCTCGCCCGACGACGCTAGCAGAAAACAGGTGGCCAAAGCTCGCTAAAGCTCGCCCGGCGATGATGACAGAATTCATCTCGCCTCGATACCGCCCAAAGACTCAATCGAAACTTAGATTCTGCAGAACGTGAAATGAAGGAAAACATGGCCAAAATTTCACACCCACATATTCACACAACATTCAAACGCTTAATTAATCAAGTTATAACATCATTAAGCATTCAATTCATCGATTACAACGTGGAAACAACACAAATCTAATTTCAACACAAAAACCTAACCCACTAATGTTCTCATATTTTCCCCCCAAAGGCTACACTATCTAATGGAACTCACATTGGAGATGAATAAAATGAGATAGAGTTGATGATGATGATGAATCCATAGCTTCTTCTTCCAAGAGTTCCTCTTCTTCTTCTCCTTTTCTCTTCTCTTTCTCTTTTCCTCTTTTCTTACTATCTTCTTTTTCTTCTTATCCACTCTTAAACATATAATACATATATAATATAATATTTTATAATGATACAAAATACTCCAATTTGTATTTTGTCATCTAACACAAATTGATCAATTATTAATGTTACCAAAATGTCTCCTCACATGCTTATTAATATTGGTATGTCTCCTTTATTAGTGATTGCTCTCTCTCTATCTCTATCTCTATCTATCTCTCTCTCTCTCTAGAGTTCACTAGTTACTCTATTGGTCCCAACAGATAACATTTAGAGCACTTAGGAGGTCTAATTGTTCTAACGGTTAAAAGATGGAGTACATAGGAACTCAGTTGATCACAACTGACACCCAATTAAGCATTTGAAGGAATATAGGATATTACATGTAACACATATGATTTTAAAAGTAAAACATTTAACACCTGTCATCTTATGCTCACAATCACTTAGGGTAACATCGCATCTGAAGTCATCAATTAAACATGCAGTATAAACTCATATATGTCTCAAATCAATTACTTTAATAAAATTGAAAGGAAACTATGGTAAATCCTTTGCACAACAACAAAAACATAAAACATTGAGAGCATGATATTCAACTCACTAAATAACATCAACAAACGAAAATATAAATGAAATAGAAATATTGTTCGCCCCGCCCAGTGTTACAGAATCAGAGCAATGCAATATAAACTCAAAACAGAAATAGTAGAAGAATACCATCATGCCATCCTCTCGCATTAAGCAGATACTCGGTTACCTACTAATTTGTACTCCAAAAAATGAGTACAGGCCACAAAGACAACAAGGGGTGAGAATACACCTTACCATTCTTAATGATGAAAACTCAACAATTGGATGATAAAAATGAAATAACAATTCAATACTTATTCATTACATTTAATTATAAACATCCACAATATAATAATACAATGCTAATGCTCCAACTCCATCACCCAAAATGCATGTGGTACCGGTTTTTGGATATCATAGATTTGTTATTGATCAATCCACGACCTCTGGTCCCTCATCTGAACCGATTCCATCAATGAATCTAAGACCCGCCCCTAGTTCCTCACTGAACCAACGATTCCACCAATGAATCTGAGGCCATCACTAGACCGAAGTTCTACCTATCTCCAACTATATATATGAATGATGTAATATGAAAATAACTTAACGGTTCATATTATTCATCTCAAACATCAAAAGCAATCATCATAAACCACCATCAAAATTATCATAAAAACTTATCATGAAAATGGTTCCTCATCTGAACCCCATTTACACCAATCTAGGCCATCACTGTAACCTTCGGGGTTACTAATCACAACAAAAGACACCTCATATAATTGAGTAATATTATGTTATTACCCTAAAATTCGACAACTCAAATTTCACCATTCACCCGAAACAGCATTATTCACCCGAAACAACACTATTCACCAAGAAAATACTATTCACCTAAAAAAACATTATTCATCCAAAAAACACTATTTTCCAATTTTTTAAAAAGTCGATTTTCTTTGATTTTTGAAAAAGTTAAGTTTTCTGCTAATTCAAAAAAAGTGATTTTCATAAAAATGGGTTTTTCTTCCAAATTTGGGAAAAAATGCTTATTTTATCAAAAGATACTATTTTACTATTAACAGTAACCTTTATCCTCAATTCAACTCAACCCCGCACACAAAAAGTATGACTACCTCAGGGGATTTTCCCAAATCCCCTTAGATAAAAGCATCATTACAACAATTCAAAAAAATTAGAGCAATGAACAACACAGTAAAACACAGAATATTATATGATACCTTAGGGGATTATCCCAAATCCCCTTTGGTTTCCACGACATTACATCAAATAAACATATACCAACATACAGGTCATTCATATATCAAACATACAACCATCCATATTCAAAAATTAATAATAAACTTCCCATCAAAGAGCGTTGATTGTGAGGGTAAGGACCCCTCCTCATCCTAGCTGCCAAGTTATTCACCGAAAAGTATGGTAATTTCCCCCCTTACCGCGTATGCCGAAACTCTTGACTAAATCATGATTGATTCCCCACTACCTGTTGTCACTCTCATTCGCTTCCCAATTCCTTCCAAAATGCATCACTTCTCCCTTCTCTTTTCTTTTCTGTTCTAAATTCTAACATGCTAACAAGTTTATAACTAACCTAATATCTCAATCGACCAATTCACCTCCTACATGCTCACGCACCTCCAATCCTAACGTTACTGTACGTTTCTTTTTTATTATTAGTAAAATAATCTCAATTAAATAATTATTTAAATTCACTAATATTCTTAAATCACTGTCACATCTAATTATACTTAAATAATTATTTTACTAAATAAAATAAATAAAACTTGTATTATTAATATAAAATTCCAATTATCCTAATAATCATAAAAAAAATCAAAATTAGTCAATTGTTACTAATTATTTAAATTGGTTCGATTCTAACTTTTTCGCTCTCAAACTCAAATATATCAGTAATTAGCAAATTATCGAAATTCCCCTACATGCCAAAAAACACCAAAAAGCGTCAAATAATCACACAACACCCAATATAATTATTATAATAATATATATAAAAATAGTAATCTATAGTCAGGGTGTTACATACGTCATTAGAGCTACCAAGATCTATCAAGACATACATGATATCGCAGTTCCCATGTTGCACAGTAATTACGAAGGGATCGTTGTCATGAGAGTTGATGCTGAGGACGTCCTCCTCGGAAAATACGATGTTAACCCCTATTTTCTCTTGAGAGCTTCTGAGGAAGCCATAGGATATTACATTTGCTGGAAACACCTACTATTGCTTTATTACGTGTTTACTTTTTGATATTGATTTAAAGCAAAGGTGTCACATGCAAGTATACATGTATGTTTGATTGCAGCAAGTGATAAATTAAATAGATCGTACCCACAGGGAGTGAAATTGATCTAGCTTTGAACTATAAGTATTCAACCATTATTTAAAATAAGTATGAGCAAGGTAACAAAATACTAATGGTAATAAGCAGCAATAGGTTCACACAACAATTTAAAATACTAAATAAAAAGGGAATAAAATATCAGAGAAAGTGATTGGTGAGCTAAGGTCCATTAATATATTATTGCTGAAATGTATTCATGATGTGAAGTGTTGTGCCTCAAAAGGTCAGAACGTGATCTAATGGTGTATCTCTACAACATCAAAGAATGCATAACTAGGGCAAGGGAACAAATCTCTAAGTCTCAATTATAACCCTAAAATACGTCTGGTTTTAATTCTGAAAATTTTTATGGCTTTAGCTTCTTATCTCTAAGCAAGCTAAATTAAGTGAGCATCTCTATCCTACTTTATTAACCACTTTTGTTATGAAATCCACTTGTTGTTGGATCTCTCTCAACAACAAGCTTGTACCTTTTTCTAAGTTTATCATTCTAAGAAGCAGGTGTATAGAATAAAAACACATAACAAAATAAGACACTAATCAACACATCACTTCAACATAAAAACAACTTTATATTAACTTCACTTTACTCATCAAACAAGAGTTTAGCTCATAATGAACTGAGTACAAACTACTGCAATGAAACTACAGGAAGACATACTCTTAGAAAAAATATGTAAAAGAAATGATAACCTAGTAGTAACTTGAAGATCCCTTGTGTTGGATAAACAACAACAGATCTCTTCAGTCACGACAACTCCAAGCAGTGAATAAAGAATTAGATGAGAAGAAGAAAACTCTCTAATTCTTTCCTAACCCTCAAAGTGAAGTAAAACTAAACTGAAAATAAATATGAGTGTGTGAAAATCTCCAGCTCTCTTTCTTTAATGCGCAAGGCTTGCTTTTATATACTTGAATGTGAGAGTAGAAGTTGGTGAGTCTTGGATCATGGGCCTTTGATAGGAATAAGGTTCAACCCATATCAAATCACTAAAATATCCAACTGTCCAATCTCCCTTTATGAGAAAGTTATCCAGTACAAACAACAATGGGGGACAAGGTGTCTTTGGCAGGCTGCTGTAGCAGGTAATGTCGCAGAGCAGACGGAGCGTGGCTAGGTGTAGGATGCGCTTTTTCAGGTGTGGTCCCCATCGTACTATCTTTTGTCTTCAAGCTCCTTTGCTCTTATCTTTATGCTCTAGCTCTTTCTTTGAACAAATCCTTGCCACATGTGCCCTAATGATAAAATCCTTCTAAGCTCTTGGTGAATTGCTGATAACGAGAATCAACATCTTCTTTTCTTTAATCTTCTTTCTACTCCAGACTCTGTCTTGAGGTGTCATGCCTCAGCTTGCCTTTATCCGATTTTCTTTAAAACAAAAACACATAAAAAAACCATAAAAGAAGCACCTAGTGTGCTTAAGGTAAAAACATACTAAAACAAGTAAATTTAAACAAATCCTAATTAAACTTTAACTAAAACCATAAGAAAAATGGATCACTATGACACACTAAAATAGTGTTATCACCTACCGTGTATATTTCCTTTGGGAGGACCTGAAGTTACCTTCACCAGCCAAACCTTCAATGATGATCTTTGTGTTCTAAGTTAGGTTTTTGTCAACCATTTGAGAAGGAAAGATGGTGGGGTTAGAGTAGGAGTGCAACGTGGGTTATTTTTATCGGATCCTCCTGATAGGAGCCATTGTACTGGTCAAAAATTATAGGTGTGTGTTTTCCTTCTGCAAGAGTAGGGGGACTCAGAGGCCTTAGTAGGTATATTATGATGTATGGTGGTTAGGGATTGCCCATTGAGGCAAGAAGCTTTGTATGATGGTGTTTTACGGTGTTTTTAGGAATCTTTCTCACGTGAGGTGAGATACTCTATAGATGGACAATGTACTTAGGTGTAAGCCTCTGAGAAGTGTAATCATATAAGTTATGATCTTGCTAAGCGTTATGCTTTAGGGTGTAATACTCTCACTATCCTCTTACGAGGGAGGTATATTTATAGAGTCTTTTAAGGCTTTAGGGTTCTCTTAGGAAGGGTCACATCCCACTTAGTCAATATTGGACGGTTGAGTCCCTATTTCTATTGAGGACGTGGGTCGGTTAATGATCCTAACTTCTCTCTGTCCTAGGAATTTCTTTTCCCATGTTTCCCATGATTATATGAAGACCTTGGGGGAGAGGTGATACCTCCCCTTGGGTTTCATTTTATCATCGTCTCTCTTTGGGCGTCCTATAACCATTTCCCTAGTAGAGTTCTTTTACAAATATAACACTACAACTCATGATATTGATAAATCGTGTTTTCATTTGATTAATGTTCTTTTCAAGTTTTTTTTAAGAGTCCGTAGTCATGAGTTAATGTGCCCAACCTTACTCTCTTTACCTTAATAGTTCCTTCATAGGTAATTTGGAGGATGTCCCACATTTCTTTTGCAGACTCGTAGTGAGAAACTCACAAAATTCATTGAAACAAAGAGCGGCAGTGATGGAACTTTTTACTTTCAAATTGCACTGCATGTTTTCTTTATCATATTTGGTCTAATCCTTTTAAATTTTGTTCACTGCAACACCATCGACATCACGTGTAGGAATAAATGGACCTTCCTTTAAAGCCTTCCAAATACCATGATCCATCCCTTCTATGAAAACATCATTTTATCTTTCCACAAACTATACTCTTCTCCATTTAATTATGGGGTTTTGTTTAGTTAATAGCTTGAAGTCATTTTCCTCCTGGGACGATTAGTCTTTGACATGAGTTAGGCTCTGATGCCACTTGTTGAACAAGTGACTCCAATCATAAGAGGGGGTCGTGATAAAATTTAAGTTTTTGTTATTTAAGAAGAAAATTGTGTTAGTATTAAAATAAAAAGTATCATAAATTAAAAGAAGTGAACTAAATAGAAAAAAAAATAAGAGATAAGGGTTAGAGAGATGGCGCTAGAGAATTATCTAGGTTCAGCTGAACGTTGGCCTACTCTTGTCCCCAAGAGATATTCTTGAGATTTGACTATAACTTGATCTTTTACAGGTTTATTCCCATGAACCTTTGATACAAGTAAATCCAGAGATTTTATAATGGCTTATCCCAAACCAATATAAAGATTTTCAACAGGCTGAGCTAAGGAACTGATTAGAGATTTTTCAGGCTAATCTCAATAAACAAACATAATTTTTATAGGCTAATATCTAGAACCAAATAGATATTTTAAGACTAGTTAATCTCAACAACCAAACTCAATTTCTAAAGAATATCGCACTCTTGAGAGTAACAACAATGGCACGACCCCGGTACAACTGCTTACTCGCAAATAGTTTTCAATCATAAGGCATTAAGAACCATTGGTGAAAGAAAAATATTTAGAGAGAGAGAGAGAGAGCGAGAGAGAAGAAATATAAATTCCAAAGAAATAGAGAAATTTGGAATTCTGGTGTGGAATTAAGAGGAGTGGTGTCTCCTTTATATAGGAAAAGAATTAGCTCAAAAAGAAAAAATACATGGACCAATTAACTCATCTAATTGATTAGGTATGAACCCTAATCGATTAGACACCTTAAATAATCGATTATTTATGGTCAATTTGAAAGGTTTGGGTATAGACTCGTTACCAGTCATTAAGACACTGTCATAATCGATTATGTAACCAACTTCGCTTCATATAATCGATAAGCTTTGGGGTTTAACCGATTAGGTAGTTCAAAATGTGAAGAAGAGTTCTTCTTGTCCTTGGTTATAGTTTTGATGAAGACAAACACATCAAAAATAAAAAGAAGTCAAAGCTTGAAGACTAGAGCAATCAAGTTCAAATTACCAAAAGGTTTTAGAAAATTAATGGGAAAATCAAGATGATTGAATATACATTACAATTCAAGTATATATATATATATATATATATATATATATATATATATAGATATATATATATATATATATATATATTAATTGCTAAGAAAAATAATGCATATTTATCTTAAACGTTTCATGCAACTTTTAAAATGATTTTGAAACCTACCATTCTGTTTTTGATAAATTGTAGCATTTGAAACCCCCGTAAGAGCACTTTAAAACCGCTACAATTTGCTCCATTTACTCAAAATGTAAAAATACCTTAATTTTTAAAATGTTCTAGTTACCGGTTACACATTAAAAAATTTCAATTTTTGGGTACCGCTTCAGGTGTAACCGGTTACGCCCTTTTTGGTAACTAGTTACCATTGAAGCAGTGCCAATGGTTCATTTAAATTTTGATTCTAACGAGTTTTTTATTGCATCCCTCAAGCATGAAATATTTTCATGCATTCATACACTTTTAGAAATTTCTTGAGGTACTATAAATACATTGCAAATCAGATTTTGAAAACATCTCTCTTTTATAGTAGTTCAAACTCATTACTCTCTCATTTTCAAAACAAGTACCTTGTGACTTAACTTTTGTTTGAAACTTACTGCATACATTTTCATTCATCTCTGAAAGTTTCAAAACTATAATCATTGAGCACTTGTGTTGCATACTGTGAATTTCCTACTTGATAGAGAAGATAAATTTAGGAATTGATATAGATTGTTATACAACTTCAAACACTTGTAAAAATTCAGATTGTTGTGATTTCCTTGTTGTCCAGGATTGTTGGAAGCAAAAGACTGAATAAGGGAGGATTGGTCTCTTGTTTCACTTTGTAAAGATCATAAGGGGATTGTCCTTATTGATTGTGTTGCTTATTATAGAAGATTGTAGGATAGGTCTTGGTGGAAGACTTGTACAAAGATCTGACATAGTGCAAAATCTCTCATGGGTAGTGAGAGGACTAAAGTACTCTTGGATTATGAGAGGAACCAAGATATATCGTTGTGTCCTTTACTTTTGCATTTATTTTTTAGCGTATTTATTTTAATATCAATTATGAAAAATAACAAAACTAGTGCTAACGCTTCAAATTAAGAAAAGTCCAATAAATTTAATTCACTCCCCTCTTAGAAACTGCGCATAAGCCAACAATTGGTATCGTAGCAAGTTCAAGTAATCTTCTCTTGTTATCCACAATGGCTTCCGCAAACTCGGTGTTCAAAGATGGTGGTAGCAATAATAAGCCTCCATTGTTCTGTGGTGAATACTTCAATTTTTGGAAAATTCGCATGAAGGCTCATCTAGAAGCACAAGGAGAAGATATATGGGATGTTATACAAAATGATATGTTTTTTCCTACTAGTGTTGTCGATGGTGTTGAGACAATAAAGATTAAAAGTTCATGGAATCAAGATTATAAGAAGAAGGTACTCTACGACAAGAAAGCAATCAACATACTTCAAAGTGCACTTATCATGGATGAATTCTTTTGTGTCTCTCAAGTTACAACGACAAAACAAATATAGGATACATTAGTGGAAACTCATAAAGGAACCGCTGAAATAAAGATATCAATATTGAATACATTGAGTCAAGAGTACGAGTTATTCAGGATGCAACCCAGAGAATCAATCCTTGCTCTACAAAAGAGATTTGTTCACTTAACCAATCACTTGATTGCTCTCGGTAAGACTTTTACTAACGATGATTTAAATCTTAAAGTGCTTAAGCCTTTAACCATGGTGTTGTACCCCAAATTTTACCCCTTAGATGTCATAACATTTTTGCACTTACATTTAGGTTTCAATCTTCTATGCATTGTTAACTAACTCATATCTTTGCTAGTTTGTTTCTTTTGTGAAAATTAGGATTGGCACAAAAAAAGGGACAAGAGCAATAAACCAAGTTCTCATGTGTTTCAAGGTCTTCTAAGACTATTCTTGGCTCCATATCTCTATTACCAGTGTTCACCAGTTGAGAGAAATTAGTGGGAAGTCATCTGTGCAAGAATCACTGAAGAGGTTTGTCATGATCAGTCAAGGTTTGATTGGTTCATCAAGCAATTGAACTTACCTACATTCAAGAGGTCTTACTCAATAAGAAATCAAGAGCATCTGGTTTTCATCACTAGTACAAAAAGTCACAAGTTCATCTTGTCCTCAGATTAGGGTTTTGTCAGGAAAGTCAACTTTGGCCTTTGACTTTTGATCAAGGCATGTTCCCAAGCTTTGAGACATGGTTCCATATGTTCATAAACATATTTGGAGGCCATCCATTGGCATTATAAGGGATTGAGGAAGCAAGATCATCAGAGATCATCCTGTGGAATTCTTGAGGAATTTAGGGTTTCGACTAAAAAGTTAAATCTCTGACTTTGGTTGTTATTTGCCCAATATGAAGTGTTCAAGTCACATTCTGATGTTTAGGTACAAGATTAGCATGCTTTAAACCTCTTCCGCGATTTTACCAAGTTGAAACATTAAAATATTGAAGTTTAGGCAAGTTGATGCCACTTGACACAAGGAAAGCGAAACTTTTCCAACCAAAAGCATGGCAACTCTACTTTCCTTGAAACTTGGACTCTGCCCCAATCCCATCAGAACACAAAATCAAGCCAAACCCTATCCTGATCAGTGACTAGTGTTTGTGAAGACTTTTGGCTCAGTTGCTAGCTCACACGAGGGAAGTTTCCAAAAAGGGCAAAGTTGGCAAGTTGTGCTATTCTGACCATACCTCATGCCCTCAACATTTCCTATAAATAGGGGCTTGGTCTACACTCCAAAACACACCAGATTCACCCCAAAAGAAGGCTGAATACTCACTCCATTCTCTCATTCACCAACTCTTGCAAATTTACAAGAACACTCCAAACACTCATCCCACTCGTGCACTTCCATCCGAACTCCACAACCCTTCTTTAAGCATTGTATAGAGAAGCTACAAACACTTAAAACCTAACTGTAACACTTCCATCACCCTCTGCCATTTTTGAACTCCAACTTGCAAGAAGGATCGGGTTCCATATTTGAAGCACTCTCCAAAGCTCTTAACCATCTGCATCCTCTCTCCAAGGTTCAGCAAAGTTCCAGAAGGTGATTCTTATCCATCACAAGTGTTGTAGAAGAAGCCTTGGACTTTCTCCAAGAGGTAAGGTGTCTATCTCTAAAACTCACATGTTCATGCACTGTTTCAACTTCATTTAATTGTTAAAATGTATCATGTATTGTGTTTTTGTCTGTTCTGAGTGAATGCTTGTTTGTTTGGTGTAAATATCTCATGTTATAACATGTTGGAGTTTCATGATGTTGCACTGTTGGCTGAGGTTTTGTGAATCATGTAATGGTTGTTAATAAAAACTAAGGACATATTCTTGTTCCTGGGAGTATTTACTCCAATTTTGATTTTTATTTCATTTGATTTGGTGGAGTAATGAGAAAGATTCGTTAGCAAGAAATTCTGGCCATTGTTGATGTTTTAGGGCACGAGCGAGAGAGTTTGAGGGGAGAAAAAGAAGTTGAGTTAGCACTCAGTCTGCCAAACATGGCGCTGAGGTGGCCATTTGGTTTGATCCTTAAAATAAAAACAATTTGAAGCATATATTGTTTGGATGTATTAGTCGCCCCAGTGGTAGAAACCTTGACATGCCTTTCCCTTTCACTTGCCTTGTCTGGGTTCGATCCTGCGGATCAACCCTTTTGCCATTTTCTGATTTTTTTCGCCTGCTTTGATATATTATTACATGCTTGCATCTTGTTTTCACATTGCGCGCATAGCTCAGATGGCAAGGCTTTTGGACACCCATCCTCAGGACGTGGGTTCAACACCCATGGGGTACATTCCCCTTTCTTTTTCGTTACTTGTTCCATTTTATTTTTATGGTTTGTACCTCATCTTCAAACAATCATAACTTGCTCATTTTTCACTCTTTTTGAGCCATTCTTTTTACAAATTGTTCCTTAACATGTCTATTTTATGATTGTAAAAAGAAATTGGTAAAAATAATCATTTTTGAAACATTTATAAATGTTGAAAAGAAAGGATATTTTTAGGGTTTCCGTGTGAACTTCTTTGTCTCCTTTTGTTCTCTTGCCATACTTCTTATTTTATCTTGATAATTTAGAACCTAAAACATGTTACCTTGAACCTTACTTGATGTTGTGACTTTGTATATTTGTGTTTCACTTTAATTCCTTGATGTTTGAGGTGTTTTTACATGAAAATATCCTTTGAAATACCATGAGATCTCTTTAGATCATTTGCCTTGTAACATGAGTTTGTCTGATCAAATATGTGACATGTTTATGTCTTGAAACTTGAATGCCATGTTTGGAACCATCTTTAAGTGCTTGTATGCCTTGGATTGTCATTTCTGATTACATGAACTTTAAGATGTTGTCACACTCTCTTTTGTTCACCTATATCACTTATGTTTACTCATACCTCTGACATTTACTCCCCATGAAGTGTCTTGGTCTTTACTATGCTCTTGTTTTCATCTTGTTTAGGATGTTTATAATTTTGTTAAGTTCTTCCCAAGTGGGGCTAGCTCTTTAGCTTCCCCTCCTTAACCCTCATTATTCCCTTCCTTCCAAAGGAAAGACTCTCTATTGACCTCAAGGTCATAGATAGCTCATATACCATCTTGGCCTCTTTAGAGCCATCCCCTATCCTCATTAGGATCCACCCTTGGCCTCATAAGAGCCTCTTCTCCCTTTAACCATTAGGTTCCCCTCTTGTGAGCACTATCATCATAGTTGCTTACTCCCTTCCTTGGCATTATTAGAGCCACTTGCTTCATGACTTAGGATTCGCCTAGAGTTCTTCAACTCTATGTGAGCATCATCATTATGATGTTCCTTCCCCTTTGGCCTCCTTAGAGCCATTTGCCTTCAAACTTAGAAATAGGCTACAGTTCTTCAACTCTATGTGATTCTCATCATTATGAGTATTCACTTCCCCTTTTACAACTTAGACTTAGAGAGTTCATTAACTCTATATGAGTATCACACTCATTCCTCTTTGAACTTTGGCCACAGCCAATGGTTCCTCGCCCTTAGTTGGTTGAACTACGGTTGCTCTGATTCTTTAGTCAGATATGTAGGCACAAGATGTGATGTCTTGGCGAGCATACTTAGTGTATATACTAATAGGTATTTGCCTTAGTATAGATCCCTTAGCAAGCAAACATAACATAACACAAACATTAACAAGAGGTTCCTGTAGAGTACTATAGATACTTTGGGTGCTAATACCTTCCCTTTGTATAATCAAACCCCGAACCCTGATCTCTTAGTTGTGTCTTCAAATGGCGCAAAAGGTTTTTCTTTTGATCTTTACCCTTTCCTTTGGATAAATCAAAGCTCGGTGGTGAATTTCAAAGTTTTGTGATTCAAGTTAATTAATAGCTTGACATCTGATTCTCACCGCAACAGAAATGGGGACTTCACTGGGGATATTAACTTGAGGGTTAATCCCACCTTGTTTGTGCTTGTGTGTTATTTATGTTTTTTTACCTGTATGTTTGTACATATCTGTATATCTATATACCTGTTTTGTTCGGTTCTTCTATTTGGCAGGGTGCTACTATTGAGTGGTGAGATAAGTCCTAGCCCGGACTAGTACACGTATTATAGGACGATGGTATATTCAAGGAGGCTTTGAGGGAGTCGATTCCCAAAAAATTTGACTTGAGACACCATCACTCAATTGAGGCCCTCTTGAGAGTCTAGTCATGTTGAATGAGTCTATTCGTGAAAACGTGCTACTCTCGACCTAGGTGCCCTTGATATTGAGAACCGTAGTTACCTCTAACCCCACTTGGCCTTTTTAGGATGTAGTGCGAGGACTACGAGGGAGACTATTCTCGAATTGGTTGCTACGCGATGCTACACTCAGACGAGATTCTCTTGAGAATATTATTGACTACCGAGTCATTCGAGAAATCGATAATATCCGAAAGATGGGTTGTCGACTCTAGGAACTTCTTAGAACCCTGTTCTATAGTTGATAAACCAATAGAACATACCAATTGGGGAGGGTAAACCATGGCTCCATAATCATGACCTTAACCTAAGCCTTTTGTCTGCGTGTTTGTACATTTGTGAATATGTATGCATCTATGTGTTTATGCTTGCTTTGCCTTCATACATCATAAGCATTCATTTCATATCAGTTTCCTGGAACTCATGCCTCCTTTTTGTGAATATCATAGGGATATCATGGACAGTGCATGAAGGAATACCTTGAAATACACTTTCAAGAGTCCTAAATTGGACGACCTAAGGAGATTGGGAGACTTGTTAACAGGCCCTGAAGGATTCAAGACCGATATGGGAAGCTGTGGATCTTGTTAAAGAAGAAGGTTGATGAAGGACTCCTCTCTACTTTGCTTCAGTTCTATGACCCAAAGTACAATTGCTTTACTTTCCCTGATTATTAACTCTTACCCACCCTTGAAGAGTATTCTCAGATAGTTGGTTTACCTATTAAGGATGAGTCTCATTTACCTGTCTTCGAGAGGAACCCCAAAGAGCAAGAAATAGCTAAGGCTACTCACTTGGAGTTAGTTGACATCCAAAACAACATGACTGCCAAGGGAGGAATAATTGGTTTGAGTGCTACATTCTTAATTGGAAAGGCTTAATACTACGCCAAGCACTTAAATAGGGATGCCTTTGAAGCCATTTTCGCATTACTTATCTTTGGGCTCTTTCTGTTTCCAAACTTCGACAACTTTGTGGATCTAAATGCTATCAAGATCTTTTTGAAGAAAAATCATGTACCAACCTTGCTAGCCAATGCTTACCATTCAGTCAATTTGAGGAACGCCTATGATGGAGGTCAACTCACTTGTTGTGCTCTTGTGTTGTATAGATGGTTTGTTTCACATCTGCCAAAGGCAAGCGCTTTTTTGGACCCTAAGAAGGGATGGTGGTCTAAGAAGATTGTGGCTCTCTCTCAATCTGATATTGATTGGTATAACCGTGTATGATGGGATAATGATCACAGATAGTTGTGGGAACTTTGGCAACGTACCTCTTCTTGGTACCAAAGAAAGAATCAGCTACAACCCTGTGTTGGCTCGTCGACAATTGGGGTACCCTCGAAAAGATAAGCCTCTTGGTATTAATTTGGAAAACATCTTTTTTAAAGTATATGACATATATGAAGAGCAGAGAAGATTGATCTTGAGTGCTTGGGGTAACAAGCACAAGAAGGGAAGGAGTGCTATGGGAAAACCTAATTGTATGTCCTTGGAACTGTATCTCCAATGGGTCCGAAGAAGAGCTATTGAGTTGAAGATGCCTTATTCTAGACAAAAACCAATTGCTTTGAAGGAAGAGCATGTTCTGTTTTTCATGTCAAAAGAAGAAGAGTTGAAGATTGCATTAAACCAAGCCCAACAGACAGGAGAAGCTTGGAAGCACAAATATCAAGTGGTTGTTGAGGAAAACCTAGAACTTTAAAAGCAACTACAAGCCAAAAATGAAGAGCTGCTCTCATGCAAGAAGAGGAAGACCCAAGAAGGACCAAGCACCTATGATACTCAATCTACTCCATGGAAGTTGATCGTCGACAAGCTCGTCATGGAAAAGGCTCGGATGGAAAAGGAAATTAAAAGGCTCAACATGAGGCTCCTAGGAGAATCTCCTTAGGTCTTTTTAGCTTTTATATAGCATTATGTTTAAGACTTTTGAAAGTGTATTGACTTTTGTAATTCACTTTGCTATTAATGAGAATGAGACTTTTTTGGTATCCCTTGGTATTTCACGAGTGCCTGAATTCCATGAAAATTTGCATTTGCATCCCGCATTTTTTTCGCTAAACTATCAAGAAACTAATCTTGTTCTGCAGACTTTGTAGAAATGGATGTTGGAAGAAGAAGAACACGGTCGTATACTTTTGAGGTTCCTGATTTGGAACAACTGTTGGGGTTGGGAGATATGATTGAAGAGCCGTCAACTTTCACTGAAAAGTATGGGAGGATCCTGCCATTGCTGAAACTCCAAGTGACCAAAGGACCGCTTAAGACATTGGCCCAACTCTACCATCCTGTTTACCGCTGCTTTATGTTTCCAGACTATCAACTAATGCCAACTTTGGAGGAGTATTCCGCTCTGATGTGCATCCCTGTCAAAGACTCTCCTCCGTTCTCTAGAATAGAAGATGAACTCACCGACAAAGACATCTCAAGAGGAACGAGGCTGAGATTGTCTGACATCAAAGCTCACTTGACCAACAAGGGAGGACGTCGTTGATTACCTGCTCAATTTCTGCTCGAGAAAGCTCTCTACTTTGCTGATAGGGGAAATTCTGCACTCTTTGAATCAACCTTTGCGTTACTTATCTATGGTTTGTTCATGTTTCCTAATGCCAAGTACTTCGTCGACGTTCAGGCTATTCGAATCTTCATGCTCAACAACCCATTTCCTACACTTTTGGCTGATACTTATATTGTCGTCCACACAAGATACATGCAAAAAGGAGGATCGGTTGTTTGGTGTGTAGCTCTCTTCTATAGGTGGTTTATTTCGTACCTACCGAAGACGCCAACTTTTTGGGAAGTGGAAGATAGCACGATTTGGTCCAAGAAACTGATGGAGCTAACCCACACTGACATTGAATGGTACGACCCAATCTATGGGAGAATTCTGATGATCCATAGCTGTGGGGACTTCCCCAACGTGCCTTTCATGGGAAGGAATGGGTGCATCATCTATAATCCTGTACTCGCTCGCCGTCAGTTAGGCCATCCAACGGAGGAGATTCCTGATTTCAACGACCTTGAGATGCTTTTTCTTGAGGAGGATGAAGGTTTTGAGTTTAAGATCAAAGTGGAGCGCGCTTGGCGCAGCATCAACAGACAAGGATGGACCGCTTTGAGAATGGTCTCGCGAAAGAGCTCTCGTGATGAGGACGCCTTATCCCCGTCACGAGTCATCTACAGAGGAAGAGCTGAAGTTGAAGAATGCGATAGGAGAATTGACCCTTGAAAAGGCAAAAATCAAGGAGCGAATCAACAAGCTTATGAGAAAGATTAATAGAGGGGAGGGACCATCTGCCAGTGGATCAGATGCTTAGTTTCCTTTATGTTGTTTTTTCCATTTCCGCTTATGTATTTGAACTATGAAGGTGTATTATCTATGATGTAACATTTGCAAGAATTTCTAATGAAAGAACTTATTTTGATGAGCATCCGGAGAGTTCCCTTCCACTATTGGTGTATGTCAAATAAAGAATCCAATTTATTTTGTTAAGTGGAAGGGAAATATCCAAATACATGTCTTATTCAAAAAATAATAATGCATATTTGTAGCAATGAAATGGGTATTGTACTCTCGGGTCGGGTGAATTCCATAATAGACGCCTGTTGGCATGCCAACCTTCTTTCTCCTTTCAGGACAGGACCTATCTGAAAAGAAAATTCTGTACTTATTAGTTGTGAATATCTGAATAGGACAAATCACCCCGTGGATCTCTTTCGAGAATAAAAAGTATCGTGAAAAATAGCGGGATACATTAAATAAGAATGATCCGTATATATGATTGGATGAAATATTAAATAATCGCTAATCCCCTTTTCTTTTGTCCCAAAAGTATGGAAACGAAATAATTTATGTTTTACTTGATCATTCCAAAAAGGATTCTTTACTATTTTCTAACTAGTTATTCGATTGTATTCTATATTTCGATTACTATAGAATACCTTTTTTCAAATATCAAGCAATAAGCAATTCTATTTATTCGAATACTTATAACTATAGACTAGATTCGAATATAGAATCTAAATTTTTCGATTTTTATGATTTAGTATTTAAGAAAATAGAATATTAATAAGATTTTGAATTTGAATAGAATTCAAATACAAAATCTTATTAATCGAAAATTCTTGGTTCCTTGATAGTTTAGCTTGCATTTGCATCTACATCACGTCATAGCATGTGCATTTTCTTTCCTTTCTTTATCTCATATCGCCGTATTCTCTTCAGAACCGTCACACTGAGTTCCCGACACCGCTACAACACACGAGCCCAAGCTCGTCAAAAGATGTCAGAACAGGACTTTGATATGGACAAAGTCAACAATGAGCTAAATGAGCTACAAGGAGGAATGGGGCAGATTCTGGAGGCTACACAGGTTTTAAAAGCAAAGATGGATACACAGACCACTGTGGTCTCTGAGATTATCACTCCTACTGTGGAACCCCCAGCTACTACTACCGTTGTACCTTCATTAGGAATGCCTTTTGACTTCATACGTCCACTGGTTCCCACTCCTACTCAACAAGTTGTGCCCTTGGGTAACGAGAATCATCATGTTATCCCTACCTTTGCTCCAGCAGCAGTGCAAACCCAAGTGCACCCTATTTTTCACAACCCGCATCCAGTTTATGATTACCCTAAAGTGTCTGAAGAGGGTGACGAATGTCGTGAGAAACTGAAAGAAAGTGTTGAGACCATCCAATGAAAAATGAAGGCAATGGAAGAAAGCAATGTTTTTGGTACTGATGCTAAAGATATGTGCTTAGTCTCTGGTTTGGTAATTCTGCCAAAGTTTAAAATGCCGAATTTTGACCTATACTCAGGTGCGACCTATCCTAAGTTTCATGTGATCATGTATTACCGACGAATGGCTACGTACATGGACAATGACAAGTTGATGATCCATTGTTTCCAAGATAGTTTGAAAGGGGCTGCGGCAAAGTGGTATTTGACTTTGGACCAATCTAGGATCCAATGTATTCAAGACGTATCTGATGCTTTGGTAAATCATTATAAATACAACATGGATTTGGCACCAGATCGTAGATAACTTCTGAGTATGTCACAAAACAATTCCGAGTTTTTTAAGGAGTATGCGCAGAGATGGAGGGAGCTGGCTTCACAGGTAGAGCCACCTTTGTCTGAAAAAGAATTGGCTGATTGGTTTGTGGATACTGTGAAGCCAAATTTCTATGAGAGGATGATTGGTAGCGCAGCGCTAACTTCGCAGATATTGTTGTTGTAGGCGTGAAAGTAGAAGCTGGGCTGAAAAGCAGAAAAGTGGTTTGTTCCTCGAGCAGTTCAAACAGTACCAATACCAAGAAACCTCCTAGCCACTTCCACAAGAAGAAAGAAGGAGAGACCAACGCCGTTATGGTAGGGAAGAAAAAGAACCCAATGTGGAAACAACCAATGTATCAATAGCAGTCAGTTCCGAATTTTACTCAACAACCGATCTATCCCATGCAGTATGCTCCACAACACTGCGTAGCAGCTGTGACACCTACCTTTAATCATCAAGCAGCGCCGCAGGCGCCGGCCTATCAACAACAGCCAGCTTATCAGCAAGCACCAAATGCTTAGAATTATCAACAACAAAAACGACAAACTTCTCAGTCAAGTGCTCCCCATAGGAGACAAGGGGGAACGGCCACATTTCCGCCCATACCAATGTCTTACACTGAACTCTATCCTTCATTAGTGCAACAAGGACTGATTGTTACTAGACCTCTCGGTCCACCCACGGAGAAGTCTTTGTCATTCCACAATCCAAATGTTAATTGTGCTTTTCACCAAGGGGGAGCCAGTCATGACTTGGAGGGTTGCTTAGCTTTGAAACATGTAGTGAAAAGGTTGATGGAAAAGAAGATCCTATCTTTTGCAGATAATCATCCAAACGTGAAAAGCAATTTGTTACCCACGCATGGAACCACAAATGCTATTGAAGACGAGAATGATGAAGTGTTAATTATGAATGCGTCGAAGGTCAAAACTCCTGTCAAGATTCTGCATGCTAAACTGTTTGAGGTTGGCTTGGTGAAAGTCTATCATGGTAATTGTGAAGAATGTAATATCAGTGTCAAGGGTTACCAATTGGTCCGAGACGATGTTCAGAGGTTGATTGATGAGGGATTTTTGTAGGTGTTTAGTAAAGAGAGGAAGGATGAAGTTACAGTAATTGAGCATGTGTTCAACTTGCCAAAATCAAAGGAACAAATGCCTGTGTTCAACATACCAAAGTCTGGTTCTGTGATTCCCGTGTTCAATAAGCCAGTACCAATCTTCAACAATTCCAAATCCTTTCTTGCTTCCACTGCTAATCATTCAAAGCCAAGCAACATCTGATAACCCGTTCCATTCCATTTCAGAGGTTTAAAAGTTGTGTCGTGGATTTATGAGAATGCTGGGGTTGACGAAATACATGAAGGGGTGGTTCCAAGGAATGAGGTGGGAGCCATTAATGAAGAGGTGACCAACATAGTGGGGGCTAGGAAAATGACTCGCATTGGTAGAGTTTACACTCCTCTATTCAAAGGAACTGTTCCCAAGGAGACTGTTGTTCCTGTACCCTCCAAAGATAAGGAAAAAGAGGCGGTTACGAAAGAGGATGATGATGAATTTCTAAGAATTATCAAGAGAAGTGATTACAAAGTGGTGGATCAGCTTCACCAAACTCCATCCAAGATTTCAATTTTGTCTCTGCTGATGAACTCTCCTACCCACAGAGTAGCCTTGTAGAAAATTCTAGCCTAAGCACATGTAGCCCAAGACATTATTGCTGGACAATTTGACCACATCATTGCTAACATCACAGCCTGCAATACGCTCAGTTTCAGGGACGAAGAATTACCTCAAGGGGGCCAAAATCATAATCTAGCCTTGCATGTATCCATAAAGTGCCAAGAGGATACTTTAGCCATAGTACTTGTAGATACTGGTTCATCTCTGAATGTGTTGCCGAAGAGAACTCTGGAAAAGTTTACCTATCAAGGAGCTGTGATGAAGCCTACTTCACTCGTTGTCAAAGCCAATGATGGCTCGAGAAGGTCAGTAATGGGAGAGAGTGAGTTACCTATTCTGATTGGTCCTCATGTGTTCAACATCATTTTCCAAGTCTTGGATATCAATCCCGCTTACGGCTGTCTATTGGGGAGGCCCTGGATTCACGAGGTCGGTGCCGTAACTTCGACTTTGCATCAATAGATGAAATATGTAGCTGATGAGAAGTTGGCCATTATCCATGGTGAAGAAGATCTAATGGTCAATAACCTGTCATCTTTCTGATACATTAAAGCTGATGAAGATGCTTTGGAAACTTCTTTCCAAGCTCTTGAGATAGTTAATGTTGTTATGCTTGACAATGAAGAGCCATTGGCCTCGAGTAATCCATCTTTTGCTTCTTTCAAGAGTATCCAATCTTCCCTAAAAGAAGGTGTGCCTGAAGGCTGGGGCAAAGTCATCGAGATTCAAGAGAGAGAGAACTACCGAGGGTTGGGTTACAAACCCACTCTTGATGAGAGAACTGCTACTACAATGAGGCGACTGAAGACGATTCAGGAAGTATTTGTCAGTGGAGGACATAAAGTTCATGCCATCATTGAAGACGCTGAAGACGAGGACATTAGCCACTTGGTTTTTCAGTGTGACGCCGCATTGAGTAATTCGGAGGTGATTGAAATCCTTGTTTTATACCCTATTCCAGAGTAATTTGCTTGTTTTTGTTGTTATTTTCAAATTCCGCAGCTCTGCCCAAGGCTGGCAGATTATTTTGTATGGGCCACCGCTTTTAATTCTTATTAATCAATGAAGTTAATGTTTTGTTAAATTATTTTGTCTTTATTTACTGTTTTTGCTTTTAAGGAAAAATTGCAACCTTTTCAAAAACTACAAAAACATTTTCTTCTTGCATTTGATTTTGTGCATTTTAATAAAATAAATCCCTCCATCATGCAAAATAAATCCCAAACCCATTGTATTCAATGACCCTACTCTCACTATCGACTTTGATTCACCTATCTATCAAGCTGGGGATGAGGAGGATTATGAGGACCCTGACGATTTGGCAGAGATGTGTGAGTATCAATACACGGATCTTCAATCGCATAAGGAACAAGTTGACGTCATCAATCTTGGTACCAACGAGGTCAAGAAAGAGGTCAAGGTTGGGGCAACACTTGGAGCAGAGATCAGACGACAGTTAGTACAGCTTCTGGAAGAATATGTGAATGTGTTTGCATGGTCTTATCAAGATATGCTTGGTTTGGATACACACATAGTAGTTCATAAGCTACCGCTCAAGCCTAAATGTCCACTAGTGAAACAGAAACTTCGAAGAAGTAGACCCAACATGGCTCTCAAAATCAGAGATGAGGTCAAGTGACAACTGGATGTCGGTTTCTTAGCAGTTTCCAAGTACCCTGAATGGGTAGCTAACATTGTGCCAGTAATGAAGAAGAATGTCAAAGTGCGAAGGTGTGTAGATTATAGGGATCTCAACAAAGCCAGTCCTAAAGATGATTTCCCTCTGCCGCGTATCGACACTCTTGTGGATAATACAGCTCGATTTGCAGTTTTCTCCTTTATGGATGGTTTCTCAGGCTACAATCAGATCATAATGGATTCAGTCGATATGGATAAGACTATATTCATCACTCCATGGGGAACTTATTGCTACAAAGGCATGCCCTTTGGTCTGAAAAACGCAGAGGCAACCTATCAGAGGGCAATGGTAACCTTATTCCATGACATGATCCATAAAGAAATTGAAGTGTATGTGGACGATATGATTGCTAAATCTCAGAGTGAGGAGGAACACTTGGATCACCTTCTAAAATTATTCAAGAGACTCCAGAAATATCAGTTAAGGTTGAATCCTGCCAAATGTACTTTCGGTGTCAGATCAGGAAAGCTGCTTGGTTTTATTGTCAGCCAACGAGGAATTGAGGTAGATCTCGATAAGGTACGAGCTATTCAAGAGATGCCAGCTCCGCAGACCGAGTCTCAAGTAAGGGGTTTTCTGGTCCGTCTGAATTATATCTCCAGATTTATCTCCAACATGACTCCTACTTGTAAGCCAATCTTCAAGTTGCTCCACAAAGATCAAACTGTAGAGTGGAATTTTGATTGTCATCAAGCTTTTGATAAACTCAAGAATTATCTGCAAGAACCACCGATCTTGATTCCCCCTGTTCCTGGAAGATCTCTCTTCATGTACATGACTATGTTGGAAGGATCCATGGGCTGTGTCTTGGGCTAGCATGATGAAACTGGTCGCAAGGAGCATGCCATCTATTATTTGAGCAAAAAGTTCACTGATTGCGAAAGTCGTTATTCACTGTTAGAAAAAACCTATTGTGCTTTAGCATGGGCCGCCAGACGTTTGAGGCAGTATTTGATATGTCACACTACTTTGTTGATCTCCAAAATGGATCCGATAAAGTATATCTTTGAGAAGCCTGCTCAAACAGGAAGACTTGCCCGTTGGCACATTCTCTTGTCAGAATATGATATCCAATATGTCACTCAAAAGGCTATCAAGGGAAGCGTCTTATCAGAGTACCTTGCAGAACAGGCCATTGAAGATTATGAGCCTCTCAAATTTGATTTCCCCGATGAGGATATTATGTTGATAAAGACAGATTGTGAAGAGTCAGGCCCTGATGAAGGTCCTGAACCTGGTTCACGATGGAAAATGATGTTTGATGGTTCTTCCAACTATAAAGGACATGGCGTGGGTGTTGTACTGATGAACCCTAATGATGGTTATACTCCTTTCACAGCAAGGTTAGACTTCGAAGGCACAAACAATATTGCTGAATATGAAGCATGTATCTTGGGTTTGGAAGCTGCAGTTGACCTCAGAATCAAGATTCTAGAAGTCATTGGTAATTCTGCTTTGGTTATCTATCAGGCCAAAGGTGAATGGGAGACTAAAGACAAGAAGCTGATCCCGTACCACGATTACATTGTGGAAATGATCCAATACTTTGACGAGATTACTTTCCGTCATGTTCCTCGCTCGGAGAACCACATAGCTGATGCTCTAGCAATATTAGCTTTAACGTGGCAAGTCAGATTTATTAATGAGGCACCATTGATCAGAATTGAGCGCAAAACTGAGCCCGTCTATTGCCAGTCAATTGAAGAAGAGGTAGATGGGAAACCGTGGTTTCACGGCATCATGAATTATCTGAAGACTCAAGAGTATCCTGCCAATGCTTCCAGTCTTGATAAGAATACTTTGTGAAGGCTATCATCCAAGTTCTTCCTCAGCAATGATGTACTTTACAAGAGGAATTACGACATGGTCCTGCTAAGATATGTTGATAAACGAGAAGCAGACCTGTTGATTCACGATATTCATGAAGGAGCCTTTGGTACTCACGCTAGTGGGCATGTCATGGTTAAGAAGATCTTAAGGGCTGGGTATTATTGGTTGACTATGGAAGCTGGCTGTATCCAATACGCCAGAAAGTTTCATAAATGCCAGATCTATGCTGACAAGATGCATGTGCCTCCAACATTGCTGAATGTTTTGTCATCCCCTTGGCCATTCTCTATGTGGGGCATTGACATGATTGGAGCTATTGAGCCGAAAGCTTCTAATGGTCATCGTTTCATTCTAGTGGCCATTGACTATTTCACTAAATGGGTTGAAGTTGCGCCCTATGCCAATATGACCAAACAAGTGGTTGCTCGTTTTATCAAGAATAATATCATTTGTCGTTATGGAATCCCTAACAGAATCATAACTGACAATGGGACAAACCTGAACAATAAGACAGTGAAGGAATTGTGCGACAATTTCAAGATTGAGCATCACAATTCTTCACCTTACCGTCCCAAGATTAATGAAGCAGTCGAAGTTGCTAACAAGAACATCAAAAAGATCTTGCAGAAAATGGTCAAGACTTATAAGGATTGGCATGAAATGTTACCATTTGCCTTGCATGGATACAGAACTTCGGTTCAAACTTCGACAGGGGCAACTCCCTTTTCTCTAGTATATGGAATGGATGTTGTTCTTCCTATTGAGGTGGAGATATTGTCCCTAAGAATTCTGATGGAAACCAAGCTTGATGAAGCAGAATGGGTCCAAGAAAGATATGACCAGCTGAACCTCATTGATGAGAAGCCACTGACTGCCATGTGCCATGGTCACTTGTATCAAAAGAGAATGAAGAGAGCATTTGACAAGAAAGTCTGTGTTCGAGAATTCCGAGAAAGAGAACTTGTAATCAAAAAGATCTTGCCATCCCAAAGGGATGCTCGCGGAAAATGGGCACCCAACTATGAGGGTCCGTTTGTGGTGAAAACTGTGTTCTTAGGAGGTTCCTTATTCCTTACTGTAGCGAGCGATTTTTGTCGGTGTCGCGACCACCTTATCGCTGAAGTTTGGGTTTTCCTCCTCGAGGAGAAAGGGGTGCTACTTTCTGATTTCTTATTTATCCCATGAACCTGGAAGGGAAAGGGAAGATATCTAAAACTAACCTTGCACGCGATTGTTTGACTGAACAAATGCTTAAAAGAGATTGGGGGGTCCGGGGTCATGTTATACAATGGGGAGTGGTCAATTACCCATCCTATATGTGGTTATCCACAGGATATTAGCTTTAGGTTTTGCTTTATATTTGATGGTGTTTATCCGTTAATGGGTTGGGAAAGTTTCTTGGGAAGTATGAGTGAGTGAGTGAGTTGATGTTGATGTTCGGGTGGTTTTTGGTAAGGTATTGGATCTAAGTTTTGATTGGTATGAAGGTACTAGACCTAGAGTTTTTTATTAGTATGCTCGCTAAGATTTCGCAATCTTATGCCTACGTATTCCCGTTTAAATGAAACAGGGAAATCAGAGCAATCGTAGTTCCTCCTATTCTATGGGAGGAAAAAGATGTTTTGGTGTCTTGTTCAAAGCCCAAGATTGAAGCTAAAAGGTTTATTTATGTCTTGTTCAAAGCCCAAGATTGAGGCTAAAGGTTTGATTGAGAGAGAATTTGTCACCTCTAAAGGGAGATGTTGATTTTTGTGTGCCTTGATCAAAGCCCAAGGCTGAAGCTAAGAGGTTGATTGACTCCACTAGGGAAGTCCTTATACAATGCCTAAGAGGAGGCTGGAAGAGGCTGACTCAACAAGAGAGATTATATATGTGTCTTGTACAAAGCCCAAGATTGAGGCTAAAAGAGGCTGACTCTTTGGGGATATCTTTATACGAAGCCTAAAATGAGGCTTTGACCTTTCCGGGGGAAATGTTCTTTATGTCTTGTACAAAGCCCAAGATTGAGGCTAAAAGGGATTTTACTCTGCTGAAGAGTATTATCTATCTTGCACAAAGCCCAAGATGGAGGCGGAAAAAAGTTGACTCTGCTTAGGAATTATTTCTCGAAGTCTAAAAGAAGGCTCGGAGGAAATAACTCCGCTGGGGAAGAAGTTTTTTCCCAAGCTTAAGAGAAGGTTATGAAATTTTATGTCTTGTACAAAGCCCAAGATAGAGGCTAAAAAAGGGTTTGACTCAACTAGAGAGTGTTTTTATCTGTCCTGTACAAAGCCCAGGATTATGGCTGAACGAGCTGGAGAAGTCATCATACACAGCTTGAGATGAGGATAACTCCTGCTAGGGGAAATCATTATACAAAGCCTAAGAGGAGGCTATTGACTCAACAAGAGAGTGTTTTTTATCTGTCTCGTACAAGGCCCGAGATGGAGGCTAAAGGGTTGACTCAACAAGAGAGTATTGAAAGGTGATTGACTCAACAAGAGAGTCTGAAAATGTGATTAACTCAACAAGAGAGTCTGAAAGTGTGATTGACTCAACAAGAGAACCTGAAAATGTGATTGACTCAACAAGAGAGTCTAAAAATGTGATTGACTCAACAAGAGAGTCTGAAAATATGATTGAGTCAACAAGAGAGTCTGAAAAGGTGATTGACTCAAGAAGAGAGTCTGAAAAGGTTAGCTCCGATGGGGAGAATAATTTGTACAAAGCCCAAGAGGAGGCTAACTGCGCTGAGGAAATGTCATTATACAAAGCCTAAGATGAGGCTAGCTTCTGCTGGGAATTATTGAGATCCCGAGGCAGGTCCAAGTGGGGAAATCAACTCTTGCTGAGGGTTTACAGCAGAGTTAAAGTATCAGATGCCTTGAGGTTCTAATTTGAGATAGTGTTATCCTGATAATAAACTGACCCTGGTTGGGGAATTTTTAGGATAGAGACTGGATTTTAACTCAGTGGGGATTTATCCAGAATGATCGGGGTTTCTTCCTATGTTTGTAGGGAACTTGAGAATGTCTTGGAGACTCAAGAGGGGATCTAGACTGTCCAAGTCTACTGGTATGGAAGAGTTTTATCTTTTGTATGATGCCTCCAAGAAGAGGCAGGTGTATTAAGGGATGAGAATCAACCCTAAATTGGTTTGAGATTTCCACACTGGAAAGACTGCTCTATCAAAGGATGACTAAGTTTATCTTATACCTATAAGAGGTCGTCAGGGTCCTTGGATTAAGCCCAAGAGAAGGCATGAGAACTTCTAAGAAGCCGGAGGTTCCTTGTACAAAGCCCAAGAGGATGCGGGGATGCTTTTAGGAAGCCTGTGGGTCCCAAACCAAGAAAAGTTCAAGAAATGCTATTCACCGAGAATAGATCATTTATTGAAAGTTTTGAGGTTTGAAGAAACTCAAGAGATGCTATTCACCGAGAATAGATCAACTCTGGGGAGTAGAATTTCTTTGACAATTTCTAGGGGTGACAGTCTGAGAAAAGGTTCACGAAGAATACTGCCTTTCTCTTTGTTCCATATTGTTTAAGCCCAAGAGAAGGCAAGACTGTATCTAGAAATCCTATGGGGATCTAGTTTTGACTGTATTCAAGAGTGACCAACTGGCTTTACCTAGTTCTAGACCTAGTTGTCGGGGAAAACTCTAAATAACTATACTAGTATATATACAATTGATATATGATAAGTATTTAAAAGGATATGAAAGAAGACTAACCGTGTGCAGCTTCCCACAATACAGTTATATTTATATGAAAGCGAGTAAATGAAAGCAGATAAAAACTTACAGGCGAGCAAGCTTCCATGCTGTATTGTTAGTGGTTCAAAGAAATTAAAGAAAGTTTTGATAACAACTGCATATTTGAATCTAAATCAAAAGGGGAAGTTATTTTTGAAAAGACAGTTGGGGCTTATACTCAAGGAGAGGCCCAAGGTTTGACAGTGATCGCACCGTTGATTTGAAGATCATATCAGGACTTATACAATGACTGGGGCCCAAAGAGGTTTTCTGTATAGAGGGATGGGTCTTACAACTCAAGGAGATGTCCAAAAGTGTTTTGAAAAAGAGAGATGGGACTTACAACACGAGGGGAGACCCAGATGATTTTTGTTTTGAAATGGTGATCGCGCCGAGATTTTTTTTAATGCAGAGGGACTTATACAATATTTGAGGCCCAAAATGGTTTTGGTTAAAAGGGGATTGGGTCTTACACTCTATTAGAGGCCTAAAGATGTTTTGAAAAATAAAGATGGGACTTACAACACGAGGGGAGGCCCAAGGTTTTATTTTAAAAGGCGACGACCGCGCCGTGATTTTGAAAATACAGCGGGACTTATACAACATCTGAGGCCCAAAATGGTTTGTATTTACAAAGGATTGGGTCTTACACTCTATCAGAGGCCCAAAGTGTTTTTTTGAAATGTTTGATAAGGATCAAAATCAAAGAAACCCTAATTTTCATTTTTAAAAGTAGTTTTTTAAAGAAAATTAATAAAAATGATAAAAATACCAAATAAGTTTAAATAAACTACTTGCGATTTTTGGTTAAGGTTTGAAAAATGAGGTTTTAATCACAAGATGATTTAGAACTCATTTGGTTTTGATTTTCAAGATAAAAATTCACTTTTAAAATGTTTAAAAACAATAAAAATGAATTTATTCACAAAAATACCAACTATATTAAATAAATAATATAAATCTGATTTTTTTGTAGAATAAAATACTTTAATATTTTTGTGATTTTTTAGAAAAAGAACCAATAAAAAATGATTAAAATTGAGAGAGAAATTAATTTTCCAAGTTATTAACAAAAATAATATGAAAAGTAATTAAATAGGACAAGTGATAAAAAAGAGGTCTTGGGTGAGGGGGATTCGAATCCCAGACCTCTCGCTCGCTCAATACACACAAACCTGTTGATCAACCACTAGGGCGCAATGCCAATTCAAGAATAATATGGCAAGTGAAAATTATATAGTAAAACAAGTTTAATTTCTGAAGAATGGCGCCATGGCCATTTTCAACCTCAAGCTCAGATGCGTGAAGCCTCCTGTCTCACTCATTTCTCAACCATTCCTCATGATCCAAATATGAAAATCGTGCGTTTTCAGATGAGGAACACAATGGCAATACTCAATTTTATTGAAATTAAGTGAATCAAAACATAATCTGATAAAACCTGAAGAACCCTAAAATTGGCATGAACTCAATGAAATCCTATACACGAACTGTAAATAACAATTGATTGAGGGGAAATGATCTACAAACATTTAGAAACACAATGGTAACAAGAAAACATGTTTATGATGCATGATTCATTGAGTTTGAGAGTTCAAGTTTTACCTCTGCAAGTGAGAATCGAATTCTGGTTTGGAGGTGTTACAGATGAGTTCCAATGATTTGGACAGCTTCCTTGTACCTCAATGGATGTGTTTGAATGCTTAGGTTGATTGCAAAACCTCTGGATTGATCAACTTGATTCCTTCTGCAGCAAGTCATGAGTTTTGTGCAATTGAGTGGCCATTTGGTGATTTTGATGTTACAGATGGGAGATGAGTGTTCAGACACCTTCTATATGTTATATGTGATGTGTGTGAATCATTGGTTTGAGTTACATTGGCCTCAAACTCAAAACCCGATAGTGTTTTCTCAAGAACAATGAAACTTGGAGTTTAAGAAGGAAATGAGAGAAAGCAATGGTGTAAGCTGCTTTGGTGTAGTTTGAATGATCAGTTAGGACCCCTATTTATAGTGGATCAACTCTTGTCTTGGAGGAATAGTGAATGGCTGCTGGATCAGATCACGTTCAATGGCTTTGGCTTGGTGGCATTTCTTCTCATGTAAGGCAAACTAGCCTCTCCCAAGAGCAGGGCTATGTCTTGACCAAATCCACATTCTTCAGATATTTTAATTATTTTTTAAGTGAGCATCTTGACTGAGTAGAGTGGCTTTATTGAAAGTGCACTATTTCACATAAATGCCTTTGAATTCAAGGCATAATGTGACAAAATGCATTAACCTCAAGTTGGAAGATCCCTTGGCTTTTTTACTCAGATTTATAGGTTGGATCAGGTGGATGAGGATCAGATTGGATGAATGTGGCATAGTGATCCTAGGCCTTGACTCAGAAATTATGTAAAGCAAGAAAACATGTAAATTGGTTTTTCATGACAGCCTTGCCATGGTGTTTTGCAGTAGCCATAACTCTTGGCTCAAGCAGAGTTGTTTCATGCCAATAAGTTCCTTGGATTGTAGGCAACATGCTCAACAAGTTTGATGTTTACATCATGAATTGATTCAGCCTAGAACTAAGTGAAACAGCCCTCCAAGTTTTGGTGTTTCACTTGAAATCTGCCTTGGGCATAATTCTTCTAAGTGTTGGAAAAATGCACTTTTCATGTTTTTAGTGATTTTGATCACTCCATAACTTAAAATCCATGAGGAATTGGAATGATCTGTAGTTGAAGCTTTTAAAGTATGCCATGAGAGCTATAAATCCACCTTTGGATCATCCAAAATGGTTGCTTGGATCTCAAGTTATGATCCTTGGAAGTTGGTACCCTAGCCACTTTGTTCCATAACTTAGAAAAATTCTAAGTTTTTTATGGTTACCCCTTTTACAAGTTAACTCACTTTCTTTGATTTTTCTTGATGAATGATGATTCAAATCACATATTAACATTGTTTTAGGGTTAAGGAACCTTGGTTGACCAAAAAATCAAAAAGTCAAATTTTGACTTTTTGTACAGTTGACTTTTTCAGCATATGAGATTTAAACTGAGCGATCCTCTATGAAATTAAGTCCTTGACCTAAATCAAACCTAATGGATGGATTCCATAGGTGTTATAGGGTGTATTGACTCATGTCCCAAGGTTTGGGAGCATGTTTGGGTCAAAAGTCAAAGGTACAGTTGACTTTTCCCTCGAAACCCTAATTGTGGTCCTGATGAAATTGAAACTTGTAGATCAAGCTTCTTATATCAATCCATTGTTGAAAATGGATCAATGTAGTGTATTGGAGACCCTCAAATCATGTTTTGAGGTCTTGGCTCATGTTTGGTCCCAAAAGTCAACTTAGGGGTGAATTAGGTCAAGAAACCCTAATTCCTGATTTTTTGGTAAATGCGTCCCTTGAGGCTAAATTGACTTGATGATTGGGTCCATGAGGTCCCTTAGAGTATCTTGGGTTGTTGTTTGAAGCATTGGCTCATGCCCAGAGGAAATTTTCTATCTGGAGGCCTCAGTCGACCAAAACCCTAATTTGGTGACACTAGCGATCTCGAGGCTTGATCCATTTGGAATGTGGCAAATTTGTGCTTGATTCTTGATGTGGGAGTCCACTTGATCCTTTATAGGTGTTTGAGAGGTTAGACAAGTTGAAGATCATGTCATTTCTTGATTGATCCTTTGTCTAAGGCTCTAAGAGGGCTTAAAACCCTAATTCTTGTTTGTGGTGAATACTCAACAATCCTTGAGGAGATTGATGAGGCATGAAGGCACATCCATATTGTGATGATGATTTGCACAATGATGGGAAATCTTAGTGGTCAAAATTTGGGGTATGCCACTTACAACAATGGAAGGTGAACAACTCGCACACCCTATGAATGCTGACTCAGTACGAAAATATTACGCCTAAAAAGCCCGCTAAGTTGAAAACTAGAAATGGCGACTTAGGAAAAAAAAGGGTATCCCGGTGGGTCATAACCTATAAAGGAGACTCAGGAAAAAGTTAGGGATCAAATAAAAAGAAAAGAGCTTGCTAGGTTGAAAACCAAAAATGGCGGCCTAGGCAAAAAAGAGCGTCCCAGTGGACTGAAAACCTGAAAGGGCGGTCCAGGCAAAAATTAGGGACAAAGGCATTTCACTGTGTCAGAATGGGTTGTCACCTACATCAAGGAATTCACGAAGAAGTCCAAGTTCATTCATCCTCATCAGCAGCAAAGTTTTTCTTAGGACTCTTAGTCATTAGGGATGGTAGTGGTCATTGAACACGATGTAACCTTTTCCCAAATTGCCATATTTTCCAAATTGTAATGTTCCATAGAGCTTCACCATTGGCAAGTTACCTTTCTAATAAAATCATATTTTCGAACCATTCTTTGTTTGACATTTATCACTACTCTTTTATTTTTTGTTATGCAAAACTTCACTAATTCATTAATAACGGTTTTGAAAGCAGAAAATATTTTGAAAGATCTTTTGAGAAAACACAATGAAAACCTGGATTTACTTTGGCATTAGAGTTTGATTTAGTGAAATCATTTGCTCTCCCCAATAAACTCTGCTTGTGACAAAAGTACTGTTAAACCATCAGGCGTTAGCTCGTCATTAAAGTAAAATTGGCAATACTCCCCGGGTCAGACATTTCAGTAATGATTGACTACCACGATACAAAGGATTTATCCCCAGTATCTTCCACAAATGATTTGTTAAAAGTGGAAAATCTTTACCTTTTTCAGTAAAAGAAGATTGTTCCCTATTCAATCCTCAGAGTGGTTGTTCTCTTCAGGTTCAGTGTGACTCTTGGAAGTGGATGCGTTATCCGTCCACTCACTTTTCCCCAGTCTATCATCTCTCGTTAGAGTCGTCTCTTGCATATCATCAAGCATTCGCATCATACCATATCATCCTGCATCTTTGCATCTGGGTGTACTTTTGCTTATAGGTCTTCACCTCCCTTTACCTCATTTTTTTGATCCGTGGATCTTTATCTGTGTCCTGCTTGCGTCCGGTCTTCACCTGCGTGCGCCAGATTTTTCTCATTATCCATATTCCCCAAGAAGTCTATTCTTCATTTATGCAACCCCGGTACTGACCTATCAGATACCTAAATATAATTCAGGTCACCTATGAACCTAAAGTCCAGTAATTGCTGGCATTGTTTGTTTCAGGTCACCTATGAAGCTAAATATCATTCAGATCAACTATGAACCTTGGTCACCTATGAACCTAAACATCAGATCAACTGTGAACCTAAAAACATCATTCAGGTCAACTGTGAATCTTGGTCATCTATGAACCTAAAAACATCATGCAGGTCAACTATGAACCTTGGTCACCTATGAACCTAAACATCAGGTCAACTGTGAACCTAAAAAAATCTCAGGTCAACTATAAACCTTGGTCACCTATGAACCTAAACATCAGGATAACTGTGAACCTAAAAACATCATTCAGGTCAACTATGAACCTTGGTCACCTATGAACCAAAAATATCAAGTCAACTATGAACCTTGGTCACCTATGAACCTAAACATCAAGTCAACTATGAACCTTGATCACCTATGAACCTAAAGTCCAGTCTTGGCTGGAAAACCAACTTAAATTGGTATCTTATCCAATTATTGTTGACTCTTTAATCTTGTTCCCTGCAGAGGTTCGGTCAGTATCAATATCTTTCATCATTTGGTGCATGCAAAGTTCGTCTCTGTCTTTTCTGGATTTTCTTGGAGATCCCTTTTGAACTCTTCAGTTTAAGAAATCCTCGAAAAATCTTTTATTGAATGTCTATCCTTTTATTTCAAGTCGATCCCCAGAGGAGATCATGCCTTCTTTCTGGTTTTATGCCCAGTAAGAATGTGTTTTATTTCCCCAGTGTCGTCGGGTCATCTGTGAACCTGTCGTCCATCTCCCTGGATCTCTCCCCAATGAAGAACATCTCTCTGGCCCCTATCTCCAGTGAGAATCTGTGGGATTTCCCCTCGGTTTATTTTTCTATCCCCAATGTTTCCTCAGAGTCTCCTCGGTGAGTCTCTTTTGTTGGTTAGTCTGCATCCCCAGTGAGTCTTCCTTATGGATACTAACCTTCATCCCTCCCCAGTAAAGCTCACCTTTGGTTGTCTGCTTTCATCCTTTGGTGTCTTGGTTGTCTGCATTTTTGCACTATCATGGCATCATATCACCATACTAGAAGTTCATGGCATGTCAGAATTTGCACATCCGTCGCTTGTCCTTAGCATCTGCATTCCATCTAAGGGCGGCGTCCCGAGGATTTCCATTCCTCATGCCATCTGGTAAACCTATTCAAATAGGGGCAACTATTGTACCCCAAATTTTACCCCTTAGATGTCATAACATTTTTGCACTTACATTTAAGTTTCAATCATCTATGCATTGTTAACTAACCCATATCTTTGCTAGTTTGTTTCTTTTGTGAAAATTAGGATTTGCATAAAAAAAGGGACAAGAGTAATAAACCAAGTTCTCATGTGTTTCAAGGTCTTCTAAGACTATTCTTGGCTCCATATCTCCATCACCAGTGTTCACCAGTTGAGGGAAATTAGCGGGAAGTCATCTGTGTAAGAAGCCAACTGAGACTCCAAAGTTTCAACCATTTTTGTTCTTAAAGACAAATCATGAAGTTCTCAAATCACCTGCCAGGATCTCAAGACATTGGATCAAATCAAGTCAACAAGAGACTATCAGACCAAAGTTGTGGAATGAGGGTTTTAACCTGAATAATCACTAAAGAGGTTTGCCATGATCAGTCAAGGTTTGATTGTTTCATCAACCAATTGAACTTACCTACATTCAAGAGGTCTTACTCAACAAGAAATCAAGAGCATCTGGTTTTCATCACTAGTACAAAAAGTCACAAGTTCATCTTGTCCTCAGATTAGGGTTTTGTCAGGAAAGTCAACCTTGGCCTTTGACTTTTGATCAAGGCATGTTCCCAAGCTTTGAGACATGGTTTAATATGTTCATAAACATCTTTGGAGGTCATCCATTGGCATTATAAGGGATTGAGGAAGCAAGATCATCAGAGATCATCCTGTGGAATTCCTGAGGAATTTAGGGTTTCGACTGAAAAGTTAAATCTCTGACTTTGGTTGTTATTTGCTCAATATGAAGTGTTCAAGTCACATTCTACCTTAACATGTTCAATCCTTGAATTAGAGCATGAGAGGCCACCATTTGAAAGGTTTCTTGCCAAAAGGGCAAGGTTTTGTTCTTAAATTTTTCTAAGTAAAGAAGAATTCACTCCTTGTGTAAAATTGGGAAGGTCATAACTTTCAAACTACACATCTAAATTTTGTGACTCAAAGCTCAAATTGAAGCTCTCATCATGAACTTCAAAACCTATTAGAGGTTCCTTAGCCAAATGAGGCTTGATTTTTAAGTTACAAGGCTTGGAAGTTCAAAACACTTAAAGACTTCGTGAAATTTCACAAAATTTTGCCTTAAAACCCAGCTGACTTCATCTCCACTTTTCACCAAGATCCCTTTTGATCCAGAATTTAGAGTGAACATGAAAGTTTTAGAGGACATTTGGGGCTTTCCAAAAAGTAGTAGAACTCCTCAAACCATTGAGTGAGCTGAGACATTCGAATGGTTGACGTTTGGTGTTTTTTCTTGAATTTCAAGTGTCACACATGATGCATAATGATGCATTACCACTTCAAATCACCACAATACTCACTCTTCTGATGTTTAGGTACAAGATTAGCATGCTTTAAACCTCTGCCATGATTTTACCATGTTGAAACATTGAAATATTGAAGTTTAGGCAAGTTGATGCCACTTGACACAAGGAAAGAGAAACTTTTCCAACCAAAAGCATGGCAACTCTACTTTCCTTGAAACTTGGACTCTGCCCCAATCCCATCAAAACACAAAATTAAACCAAACCTTATCTTGATCAGTGACTAGTGTTTGTGAAGACTTTTGGCTCAGCTGCTAGCTCACACGAGGGAAGTTTCCAAAAAAGGAAAAGTTGGCAAGTTGTGCTATTCTGACCATACCTTATGCCCTCAACATTTCCTATAAATAGGGGCTTGGTATACACTCCAAAACACACCAGATTCACCCCAAAAGAAGGTTTAATACTCACTACATTCTCTTATTCACCAACTCTTGCAAATTTGCAAGAATACTCCAAACACTCATCCCACTCGTGCACTTCCATCCAAACTCCACAAACCTTCTCTAAGCATTGTATAGAGAATCTTCAAACACTTAAAACCTAACTGTAACACTTCCATCACCCTCTGCCATTTTTGAAATCCAACTTGCAAGAAGGATCGGGTTCCATATTTGAAGCACTCTCCAAAGCTCTTAACCATCTGCATCCTCTCTCCAAGGTTCAGCAAGGTTCCAGAAGGTGATTCTTATCCATCACAAGTGTTGTAGAAGAAGCCTTGGACTTTCTCCAAGAGGTAAGGTGTCTATCTCTAAAACTCACATGTTCATGCACTATTTCAACTTCATTTAATTGTTAAAATGTAGCATGTATTGTGTTTTTGTCTGTTCTGAGTGAATGCTTGTTTGTTTGGTGTAAATATCTCATGTTATAACATGTTGGAGTTTCATGATATTGCACTGTTGGCTGAGGTTTTGTGAATCATGTAATGGTTTTTAATCAAAACTAAGGACATATTCGTGTTCCTGGGAGTTTTTACTCCAATTTTGATTTTTATTTCATCTGATTTGGTGGAGTAATGAAAGAGATTCGTTGGCCAGAAATTCTGGCCATTGTTGATGTTTTAGGGCACGAGCCAGAGAGTTTGAGGGGAGAAGAAGAAGTTGAGTTGGCACTCAGTCAGCCCAACGTGGTGCTGAGGTGGCCATTTGGTTTGATCCTTAAAATAAAAACAATTTGAAGCATATATTGTTTGGATGTATTAGCCGCCCCAGCAGTAGAAACCTTGCCATGCCTTTCCCTTTCACTTGCCTTGCCTGGGTTCGATCCTACGGATCAACCCTTTTGCCATTTTATGATTTTTTCGCCTGCTTTGATATATTATTACATGCTTGGATCTTGTTTTCACATTGCGTGCATAGCTCAGATGGCAAGGCTTTTGGACACCCATCCTCAGGACGTGGGTTCAACACCCATGGGGTACATTCCCTTTTCTTTTTCGTTACTTGTTCCATTTTATTTTTATGGTTTGTACCTCATCTTCAAACAATCATAACTTGCTCATTTTTCACTCGTTTTGAGCCATTCTTTTTACAAATTGTTCCTTAACATGTCTATTTTATGATTGTAAAAATAAATTGGTAAAAAAATCATCATTTTTGAAACATTTATTAATGTTGAAAAGAAAGGATCTTTTTAGGGTTTCCATGTGAACTTCTTTGTCTCATTTTGTTCTTTTGCCATACATCTTATTTTATCTTGATAATTTAGAACCTAAAACATGTTACCTTGAACCTTACTTGATGTTGTGACTTTGAATGTTTGTGTTTCACTTTAATTCCTTGATGTTTGAGGTGTTTTTACATGAAAATATCCTTTGAAATACCATGAGATCTCTTTAGATCATTTGCCTTGTAACATAAGTTTGTTTGATCAAATATGTGACATGTTTATGTCTTGAAACTTGAATGCCACGTTAGGAACCATCTTTAAGTGCTTGTATGCCTTGGATTATCATTTCTGATTACATGAACTTTAAGATGTTGTCACGCTCTCTTTTGTTCACCTATATCACTTATGTTTACTCATACCTCTGACATTTACTCCCCATGAAGTGTCTTGGTCTTTACTATGCTCTTTTTTTCATCTTGTTTAGGATGTTTATAATTTTGTTAAGTTCTTCCCAAGTGGGGCTAGCTCTTTAGCTTCCCCTCCTTAACCCTCATTATTCCCTTCCTTCCAAAGGAAAGACTCTCTATTAACCTCAAGGTCATAGATAGCTCATATACCATCTTGGCCTCTTTAGAGCCATCCCCTATCCTCATTAGGATCCACCATTGGCCTCATGATAGCCGCTTCTCCCTTTAACCATTAGGTTCCCCTCTTGTGAGCACTATCATCATAGTTGCTTACTCCCTTCCTTGGCCTTATTAGAGCCACTTGCTTCATGACTTAGGATTCTCCTAGAGTTCTTAAACTCTATGTGAGCATCATCATTATGATGTTCCTTCCCATTTGGCCTCCTTAGAGCCATTTGCCTTCAAACTTAGAAATAGGCTAGAGTTCTTCAACTCTATGTGATTCTCATCATTATGAGTATTCACTTCCCCTTTTACAACTTAGACTTAGAGAGTTATTTAACTCTATATGAGTATCACACTCATTCCCCATGGAACTTTGGTCACAGCCAATGGTTCCTCACCCTTAGTTGGTTGAACTACGGTTGCTCTGATTCTTTAGTCGATACGTAGGCACAAGATGCGATGTCTTGGCGAGCATACTTAGTGTATATACCCCTAGGTCTTTGCCTTAGTATAGATCCCTTAGCAAGAAAACATAACATAACACAAACATTAACAAGAGGTTCCTGTAGAGTACTACAGATACTTAGGGTGCTAATTCCTTTCCTTTGTATAATCAACCCCCGAACCCCGATCTCTTAGCTGTGTCTTCACATGGTGCAAAAGGTTTTTATTTCGATCTTTACCCTTTCCTTTGGATAAATCAAAGCTCGGTGGTGAATTTCAAAGTTTTGTGATTCAAGTTAATTAATAGCTTGACATCAGATTCTCACCGCAACACATGGAATGACAACCAAAGGTGATAGCGATATCAGAAAAGAAGAGTATTTCTACCATAACGTCCGCTTCCTTGTTCGGAAAACTGCAAGAGCTTGAAATAGAACTTGAAAGATTAGAGCAACATGAAATACAAGTAAAAGATTCAAACGATGTTGTATTAACGTGTTCGCCTTGAAATTTAGCAAACAACTTCTGGTCTTCTAATTTGTAGAATTAGTTTACTAACAGGACCGACCACACAAATCCTAGGACACAATGCTTTAAAAATGGTGACAATTTGAGTAAAACTCTAACCTTTTCATCATTGTTTTATTATTGTTCTCACAGTTGGTAATTTTCGACTAACTAAAATAAATAGAACTTGGAATTGGTAAATAACTGGTGAAATGAAAGTAACGTGACAAGAATAAAATTTGCAGAATCTTAAAGAGTATTGTAAACAAACTTAAATTTCATAAAGAATTGCAAGTAATAAACTGGTGTATTTCTCAAACGTACATTTTTTCCATAATGACTTGTTTCTCTCACACGGTTACTTTAAGTAATTTGAATAACTTGTACAATTTTGAAATGCACACACCTTTTTCATACTATGACTACCTATTTATATACAAACCAAACAACTGTCGATAACAGCTATTTCCCCTAAATGTGACAATTGGCGTCTTGCATGCTTCCTTTCCTTGGATATGCTTCACGCGTCTGATTTCTTCAACTGCGTCTCCCTCTCAATTTTGATTTTCAAACTATCTGACGAAATACCTCTCCAACTTAAGTTGTCAAAATAATGAACTTCTTTATTACTTAGAGAAATTCACATCACTTGTTCCAGTTTCCAAACCGTCTTCGACTAGCTTTTAATTTAGCATCAAATCTTGAGTCAAAAATATTTCAACCAGCTCCTTCTACTTTTTGTTTTCCAATCAATCCATTGTCGTCGAAAATAGCAGTCTACAAATTGCCCCCCAATAAATGCCTTTTCGATTATCAATGAGAAAAGCATTTTTTGCCAACATTATTCGACGCCTTCAGTAATTTACCAAATTGATTGTTCCTATGATTGGACACCTATGACGTTAGGATCATCATTACACTTTTCTGAAACGTCTCTTCAGCCCACGTTTCTGACAATTTTCATCATCACTACCCTAATCCCTAGTAAATCGTGGGCGACCAACTCAACTGCCATCGTTTCAGTCCATCCACTCACAACTGCCACGTGCCCCATGATCTCTCCAAATTAAAAGATTTCTAAATCTTAACTGCTTCAGTCACCTCTTTTTACCATCTATAAATAAGTCAAAAAACTCCTTTTTCAACCTTTTACGCTTCTTCTTCCTCTTGAGTAAATCCTTTCAACGTTTCTTCCTCTTCTCTGAGTTTCTCTACAATTTCTTTCCTCCAAACGTGGCGTCTTCCGCAGCTCCCACAACTTCCAACAAAGTTCCAAAAAACTCTAAAGATTTACCACCTGTCCACAAAATCTTTGGCCCAAAGGTGGTGGGAAACCAACAATATGTGCCTGAACCTCCTAATCAAGAAGAAAAAAGGCGCATTTTTCAATCCTAGGTACTTATCCCTGTTCTAATTTCTGGTACATCATATGCAATGCTAGGGCCTTTGCCTAATTTAAAATTAGATCCAGTGAAGGTAAAAGAATTTTTTCCAGCTTATCACCGTTATAAACCCATAGCTAATGGGGTTAAACCTAGAACTGATAAAGAAAAGGCCATAGATGAGAAATCCACTGTTGATGACCAAGGCTCACCCTCTGAAGAACCCATAAGCTTAGAATATCTGAACCATGCCATAATTTTTAGATCTTGTCCCTTGTCGAAAGACCCCTCTGATTATTTAGCTTGGCTGGCAAAGATTGAAAAAGTTAAGGCTGAGTTTTGGAAAGACATAGGTATTTTTGACTTGATTCAGCTGTCGAAAGTAGGACCAGGTTACTGCCCAAATATGCTCCTGTCTTCCCTATACTTCTAGGATAGTACTTATAACAATTTCCATCTTCCTTGTGGGATGTTTACCCCTTCCCTATTCGACGTAGCTGCCATCACTAGCCTTAGCCCGTTAGGAGTAGACTATGACCCCAACGGTTTATCTGATGATTCTATAGGATTCGACATGAACAAGGCCACCTTCACAGTTTACATTTCCAATTATCATATAAAGAGACTAAGGAAGTCTCTGATCAGGAACATGTAGCTTTCCTGGCCCTCTGGCTGTCGAGGTGTGTCTTTTGCTCCAGGTCACTCCAAGTAGCCAAACGTTACATTACTATGGCAAATCAGCTTCATGTTGGGCATCGATTATGCCTGAGTGAAATGATCTTAGCAAATCTTTACGAATCTCTCGGCGAAGGTGTTACTTCCCTCAAGACCATCAAGGATAAAGGCAACCTTCTTTTGTCAAGACCGTTTTGGCTTCTGCAATTATGGCTTAATGCCATTTTTGAAGCCTCTCTCCCTATCAAAAATCCTGTGAATGAAGACGCCTTGAGGGACAGGAGGGTCGAAGGGACTAGATTGGTGCAACTGACACCCAATGACGAAGGACTGAGCCTCCAACAAGCTTTTACTAGTTACGTCATGATGTTCGCCAAACGCTACAACTTTATCCCCAGTAAGGCCCCTTTCGCCAATAGGGTGATTGGACCAAAATGGTTCACTAGAAGACTACCTGTGGAGTTGAAAACTTAAGAAGATGATTTCCTCAATGTTGGGAATCCTTCTTGACACCTAGACTTCTAGCTTCCAAAATTAGCCCTGGAAAGTCAAAGATCTCTTTGGTTGTTTACCAGCCCAACTTTGTCTCTCGACAGTTTGGGTTAATTCAGATACAACCTAAACCCCTCTTTTCCAGAAAAGGTTCTCTCATTCACTACAACATGTTCCACAACGAAGATAAGTGTTCAGAATTATTGGAGAAGTATTCTAACCTGGTCGAGATTCAACCAGTGGTCTTTCGACCATCCTTCCTTTGTACTCAGGAATTTGATGAATGGTGGAAAGATTACTACACCACCCAGTTTTTTGACGTGCCTTTCTTCAATATCCAGCTAACTAAAGCTTTTACACTCGTGCAGGACAAGACCAAGAAAGGTATTTCGAGACACGTCAAGGAAATCCAAGCATTCCAGAAATACTTTGAAACTGCTTATAGGCCCAATGAACTTAGTCGAACCATAAGCGAAGCAGCAGTTACTTTGAAACAAAATTTTATGAGCAAACTGGATGATTTTAAACTACCTCCATACGTTCGACCAGATCAACGTTATGAGTTGGCTTTCAATCTTCATCCACCAAAGTTTCCCCCTCTACCTTCTGCTGAATTTGGTGTGGCTTTTAGCCCTCCGTTTCTAGATTGGTTCATTTGCGGGGCTTCGATGAAAATTCTTCACCAAAATTACCAAAAACGCGCTAAGCGAGTGGTTCCGACTAAGTACACCTTGGACAATTTCAAAGGTCACCTTCATATTAGCATAGAACACGTTCGCGTGGAAACTCCAATACTTGAAGGTGTGGAATGGGGAGACCTTCGACATCCTTTACTTATTATTCACGCATATTTCTTCAAACTTTATCTCTAATTTCTTCCTTTTTCCCTTAGCTTTGAAAATAACTGCCAAGAAACCAGTTGTTGAAGGTTCGACTGCAGGAGTTGAGGAAGGCCCTCAAAACACAACTAAAAAACATCTGGCGAGAGTATAACTTTATTTCTTATTTCGCAAACATTATTATTATTTTGTTTTAAATGCTAATTAAACTTTGTTTCCATTTTCAGGGAAGCCGAAGACCTCCTCCGACGCCGAAGAAAAGGAAAGAGCAAGAAACTGAAACTCCTGTTATTGAATCTAGTGACGAGTCTCCCGACCAGGTACAAACTTCCAAGAAAAAGAAAAAGGTATCAAAACCTCCCCCACAAAAGTCCTCTACAGTCAGAACACTGGAGAAAACTCCCCCAACAATTCCAGTTGTACAAGTTCCACCCATTCCTGAAGAGAGTGAAAATTCCAGCTTTAAAACTGTTATCCCCCAGGTACGTTCTGATATTCGACAGCTAAACTCTTTCCTTATGGTCATACTTATTTTCCTTAACTTGATTTATCTTTTCATGTCCAAGTTGATACCCATGGATACCCTCTTGTCCAAGTACTTCCAAAGACCAGTAGTGATCCCACCTATAAACCTATCAGTCCTTCAAAGCAGTCTCCAAAAGGTTCGACAAAGGAATCTACGACAGAGGTCAACTAACCAGTTGCTACTCTCCAACAACAACATCCTGCTCAAGACAGGATAGGAGAAGAAACCAGCCCCAAGAACGACATCTTAGTCGAAACTGGTGGGGAGACTAAAATGGCCAATGAAACCTTGATCACAGAAGACCATCCTGATGATAATTCTCCCATTAATTCGAAACAGGATGATGAAGATAAAGATGAGGAGACTGGCTCTGATGTCAAAAAAGAAGAAGAAACTGAAGATGATAGAGAGCCCACTCCAGGAATTGCTGCTGACGAGGAAAAATAACGTGACACGCAGAACTCCCCCAACCATGCTAAGACTGGTTCGCCAAATACTACTTCGACCAACTTCTCTCACGAAGAACTTGAGAACATGAAGGTGCAGCGGCCCTTAGAATATTTGAAAGTTGTACTCAGCACACGTCACACCGTCTATGACTCTTCCCATAGCAGTTCGACCACCTCAGGGGCTGTTTCTGGTGCCATATCTATGGATGCTATACTAGCCCAAATTCGGGAACAAATCCTTGACGTGGACCTGTTTCAGATTTTGGAGGATGATTCGTCTGCTCAGTTCAACCTTAAGAAAATCCTGAAGCAAGTCAATGTTTTAGAAGCTCCTGCTGAAATAAGTGACGGACTTGTGGTGGACTTAACCACACTAATTGACCTGGTAGTAGCAGACTTCAACTTGCTGAATGGGATGTCGTCGTGGTGGACTTAACCACACTAATTGACCTGGTAGTAGCAGACTACGGGATTATTCGAAAAAGATAGAAAACAAGTCGGAAACTCAACTTCCTGAATGGGATGCCGTTGCAGCCTCCACTAATAGAGTGACTGAATTGGGAGAACTTTCTGAAAAGAACAAGAAAGAAGCTGCCAGTTGTGACAAAAACATTCTGAAGTGGGAGAAACAAATAGCTGCGCTCCAAAAGAAAATATCCCAGGCGAAAAAAAGCAAGGAGGAACTGCAACAGGTCAAGCAAGATGAAATTGACAAAGAACTGGAAGTGGGAGTACACCATGCTAACAGAGCTCAAACATTAGGCAAAGAAATCGAAGAGCTTTCGACCAGCAAAGCTCTTTGTGAATGTCGAATTCAGATCCAATGGTCGAAGTTCAACAAGTTGAAGAAATCTTTTTCTAATTTAAAGTTGTAATGTTACTTAGCCCTTTGAGGCCTATTGGTTTATTTGTAATGACAATTAAGCCATTCGTTTGGCAAAATTCACCAACTTGTATTATTTCTTTTCGTAACATTATTCCATCCTTATTTTAATTTCCTGCAACATGGGTCTATATTTTTTCAAATATTTCCCATTTATTTTCAGTACTCTTTTATCCTTTTCTAGTTCCTCAACTTCATATGCGCCATTCGAAAATACTTTAACAATCTGAAAAGGTCCTTCCCACTTGGGGGGCCATTTTCCCATTAATCTATCTTTTCGATCCATGGGAAGAATAACTTTCCAAACAAGATCACCAATTGAAAAAGCTTTATTTTTTACCTTTTTATTGTAAGATTTTTCTACTCTTTCCTTTTGCATTTTCAATAAATCTAGCGCTTTTAACCTTTCTTCATCCAAATCGACTAACTCATCTATCATCATGTTCCAATATGAATCTGATGGAATCTCATGATGTCTTTGAATTCGGGTCAATTGCAAATATATCTCAACTAGCAAGACTGTGTCATGGTCATACGTTAGTCGAAAAGGAGTTGCATTTGTAGCTTCCTTAGGGGATGTTCGACAAGCCCATAGAATTTGATCCAAAGTCTTGTGCCAATTTTTAGGCTTTCTTCCTACATGCTTCTTTATCAAACTGATTATGACTTTATTTGCTGCTTCGACCTATCCATTGGCCTGATCGTAATAAGGCGTTGATGTAAGAAGCTTGAACCCTGTTTCCTTCGCAAATGCTTGCATATTCTTACCAGTGAACACAGATCCCTGATCTGTTGTTATTGTCTCTGGGATCCCAAACCTATAAATGATATGTTTCTGGATAAATTCAATTACTGCTTCCTGATCCACATTCACCAAAGGTATGGCTTCGATCCACTTTGTAAAATAATCGACCCCAACCAAAATATATCTCTGGCTTTTTGAAGAGGCCGGTTGAATCTCTCCAATTAAGTCCAAATCGCAACCTCTAAATGGCCAAGGCTTTATTATAGAATGTAATTCGCTTGCAGGAACATGTGGTATCCCTGCGAGTACCTGACATTCTTGGCAACCTTTGGCAAATTCGACGCAATCTTTTAACATAGTTGGCCAATATACTCCTTGTCGGAATAATAGCCATTTCATCTTATGTCCAGCTTGATGTGCGCCACATGCCCCATTATGCACATTCGACAAGGCTATGTACGCTTCAGCTTCGCTTAAACACTTCAGCAATATCCCCTCTGGAGTTTTCTTGAATAATTCGTTTTCAAAAAGCACATAACTTAAAGCTCGATACTTGACTTTTTGTTCAACCGGTCTATTTGGGTTTTGTAAGTATTCCCTGATAGGTTTCCTCCAATCTTCAACCCTTGAATCATCCACGTTAAAAATCTCAAAGTTTTCTTCGTCAGCGTATCCTAGCTTTATTGTCTCCAAATCTGATGGGGATAACCTAGTTGACACGACTCTTCCTCTTACTTCGATGGCTTTCTGCAATTTCTCTTTGGACACTTTGTATCCAGAGGCTATTTGTGCTAAATCATTTGGCTCCTGGTTTTCTATTCGAGGAATATGTCGAACTGTAACCATATCGAACTTCTTCAATTGTCGATTAGCTACTACGAAGTACATGATCAAATTTTCTTTGACACACTTGTACTCCTTGGTTATTTGCTTTACTACTAACTCAGAGTCTCCCATTATTTCGACTCTAGTTGCCCCCAATTCCAATAAAATTTCAAGTCCTGCTATTAAAGCTTCGTATTCGGCTTCGTTATTTGAACACAGTCCTTCGACTTTATACTTGAATTTTGTTGGAATTCTTTTAGGAGAAATAATCAAAACTCCTACACTAGTTTCATTCTTATGACTAGAACCATCGAAATATAACTTCCATGGATCTATTTCGACATAGTCCGCAGACTCGTCGTTTATGGCATGGTCGACTATAAAATCTACCACCACTTGTCCTCTGACAGCTTTTAATGGTAAGTATGTCAAGGAATATTCAGTTAATGCTAAAGCCCATTTTCCAATTCGACTATGGAAAATTGGTTTAGATAACATATGTTTTATTACGTCAAAATGGGAAGAAACATAAACATCAACTGGTTTTATATAGTGCTTTAACTTCATACATGAAAAGTATACACATAAACACAACTTTTCGATCACACTATATCTAGTTTCTGCATCATTTAAGACTCTACTGAGGTAATAAATGGCTCTTTCGACACCATTTTCATCCTCTTGGACTAACATACTCCCTATTGTCTTATCTGACGCGGCTATGTACAGCCTCATACTTCTACTTCTACAAGGTGACATCAAAATAGGGGGATGCGTCAAGTACTTCTTGATTTTGTCGATGGCATCTTGTTGCTCTTGTCCCCATGCAAAGTTTTCCTTTTTTAGTCGAAGTAGAGGAGAGAAGGCTTGCATCTTCCCACTAAGGTTGGAGATGAACCTTCTGAGAAAATTAATCTTCCCAAGTAAAGACTGTAATTCCTTCTTTGTTGATGGCGTTTTCGCCTCCATTATTGCTTTGGCCTTGTTTTAGTTTATTTCGATCCCATTCTTGTGGACCACAAAGCCTAGGAAGTCTCCCGCCTGCACGCCAAATGCACATTTGAGAGGAGTCATTTTTAGACCATATTTCCTCATCCTTTCAAAGGACTGTCGAAGGTGGTCAATGTGACTTTCTCCTGAAACAGACTTAATAACAATGTCATCAATATAAATCTGTATAAAAGTCTCAATGAAATTGTGAAAAATCGAATTCATTGCTCGTTGATAAGTTGCTCCAGCATTTTTCAAGCCAAAAGGCATCACCACCCATTCATAGGTGCCTAAGGCTCCAGGACATCGAAATGCCGTCTTCGGAACATCCTCTTCTGCGATAAAAATCTGGTTATAACTAGAGTATCCATCAAGCATACTCAGGTATTCATGGCCTGCGGCAGAATCGACAAGCATTTCCGCCACTGGCATAGGATATTCATCCTTTGGGGTAGCTGAATTTAAGTCTCGAAAATCAATGCATACCCTTAACTTGCCATTTTTCTTTATTACTGGAACTATGTTAGCAATCTATTCGACATACCTGGTCGTACGGATGAATTTACATTTGAGAAGCCTTTCGACTTCCTCTTTGATCTTCGACAGGATCTCTGGGGCAAAACGCCTTGGGGTTTGCTTCACGGGCTTCCTCCCAGGAATTATGGGCAGCTGCAATTCGACCAAACTCTTGTCTAGGCCAGGCATTTCGTCATAGTCCCACGCAAAACAATCTCTAAACTCTTTCAACAACTGGACTATTTCGACTTTAAGCTGGGGATCAACTTTTGCACTTATGTAGGTTGCCTTTTTTTCTGCCCCCAATCCCAAGTCGATTTCTTCAAGCGGATCCTGCGCCACCATCTTCATATCTGTTGACAATGGATCCTTTTCGAAGCCCAAAGGCTCATCGTCGTAAATGGCATCAAGCCTTTGATTCTGCCATTCGCCTAATTCTCCATCGAGCGGACTTTCATCAAAGTCCTTGCGAGGACATTGTTGGTCGTCTTCGACCTTATTGGCTTCGACAACCATGTACTTCACTTCGGTCTTTAGAGCCGCTTTGAGTTTGTTCTCGGCCATATAAGCCGCGATCTTTTCGAGCGCTAGTGACTCACTCATTATCACTGAACTTGCTACCCCAGCCAGTTGGCTGTATGTGTGCAGTTTTGAAGATGTAATTCGCCTCACCAACCACCTCCCTATCCCATTGGAACCCATGTGTGGGATGGAGGTATAACGAATAGAAAGCATTATCAGTTGTCGTCAGGTCGAATGTGGCTGGACTGCAAGGAGCAATGTGGGCCAAGTTTCTGTCAAAACTTCGGCGATCAACGCGGTTTACATCAGCTAGAAAATAGCTCTGATCAGCCTCTATGTTCTCCATTATTCCATCAACGCGCCAGATTGTTATCCTCTGATGCATTGACGAAGGAACGGCACCTATGCCGTGTATCCATTCTCTCCCCAGGAGGACATTTTAATTTGCCTTTGAAACTATCACCATAAACATCGTCGGCCTATTAATTGTTCCGACTGACAAATCTACCTGTATTACACCCATGTTGTCCCTAATTTTCCTTCATAGTTCGATAAAACCATGTTGTGGGGCTTGGTGTCTGAATCGTCTTTGCCAATCTTTTTCACCATGTAGTGCGGCATTAGATTTACTGCCGCTCCTCCATCGACTAGGATTTTGTTTACCCCCACATTTCCCACCTTTCCTTTTATGAATAGAGGTTTAAGGTGGCTTCGCATGGAGTCGTCTGGCCTTTCAAAAAATGTGTTTTTCTCCTCAACGCATCCGTTATTCATTATATAGTAGCACACTGGTCTGTGCCTTGTGGTTTCACTTTCCATGACTTCCTCTTCTTCTTCGACCTCCATCACCTGATCGTACTCCCTAGGGAGCACTGAGACTACGTTGCACATGACGTCGAAGGACGCCTCTAATTCTGATTTGAAGTTATCAGTCATTTCGTCATCTCTGTTTATATCTTCTTTCGACGACACTTGTTCAGGTACACTGCGGTTTTCATTGTCTATGGACTCCTCTCTCTGACTCACAGTTTGGATGTTGCTGCTAGTTTCTGCCTTGCTTTTTTCTGCAGCCTCTCTCTCCACCTTCTTTCGCCTTTGAAACCTCCTCCATTGAGATTTCGACATTGGGTTCTTACCCTTATAATTCTCTGAAGGGTAAGGCATTCTCCTGGGTTTCTCACTTTCTTTCTTCCCTGTCAACGAGGAGCCCCTTTGCACCTCAAAGTTCTTCCATTTCTTCTGGGCCTGAGCCTGGCGAATTGGTTGAACCCACTTATCATCTGGGACTTTGTTGGTGGGTTTGAAGGTGTTTGGATACCTTCCTCCCAGCCTTTTCTTATTCTGATCTCCCCTTCTAGGGTCAAATCTCTCCTTTCTTGAAGATGGTACTTCCCCCCAATTTCCTCTCCTTTTAGCCCTCTCGATTCCTTCCAAGTTTTCTGCTACCTTCTTGTCGAAGACAACGCTGCAGCGAGGGCATAACATCACCTCAGATCTTTTCTTCTGGCATCTTTGAATAAACTCTACCAAATTCTTTTCTTCTTTTGGGTATGCCACCCTCTGGTACTCTTCTCGTCGATGTTCTTCGTCGATTTGCATTGGGACTTTCTGGGATACTTCCACCATGTTCACATTGGCGGTTGGCTCAGTCCAATGCTCAATTTGTTCATTCTCATGATGAGGCCTTCGTCAACCTCATGTTTCTTCTTAGCTAGGTCGAAATATTCATGATCACCTTTTGTGTGAATCATCAAAGGCAAGCCTTTGGCATCATGTTAGCAGCAAAACTCGACCGCTTTCTCCTTAGGGTCTTCCATTATCCGTCAAAGAATCCCTACAGCAACTAGTTTGCAGGAACCTTCAGTAGTCCCTCTGTTGGCTTGGGTGAAGCCATCGGCAGCTTCATCTTTGACTTTGTTGAAAACTTCAGCAATTTCCGTATTAATGTTGTTGAGGCCCTCAGTGGCCTTGTTGTTAATGTCACTGAAGCCTTTAGTAGCTTCACCGTTGATGAAATTTTCTATAATTCCTTCATCAAGGTGTTCAGTAACCTTGATCATCACCGGCTGGTTTATAAAGTCATTGGAGACCTCTTCGACATCACTTTCATCAGTGGGGATCTCAGTGATCTCCACCATATTTACATTGTTGTCGAAGCCTTTAGTGGCCTCGATCATCTCAAAGCTGTAGTCGAAACCTTCTTCAGCCTCCACCATGTTTACTGTGAATGGTTCAGCATAATGGGCTTCTGCCACCTGCATTGGATTAGAATCAATTTTCATCTGCGACTTTGATTTGTCGCCGAATTTGAGTCTTCCATCGCGAATTGCATTCTGCACCAAGTCCCTAAAAAGGAAACATTGAGACATTTTATGACCCAAGAAATTATGGTACTTACAAAAACCTCTCTTCTTTTGTTGTTCTAGAGGAGGCACTTTAGTACCAGGTGGCACTATTAGTTGGCCATCCTTGACTAATAAATCGAATACTTCGTCACACTTGGTAACGTCGAATGTATAAGTCCTTTTGGGGAACTTATCATTCTTTTCAGACTCGACTGGGTCCTTCCCGTTCGACGGAGCCAAAACTTTACAAGCATATGGCGGACCTTGTTTCATTTATGCCAAATCAATTTCCTGCTCGTCGAAATTTGGTGATTCACTTTCTTCCTCATCTTGACACACTCCGACATAAGCCACTCTCTCTTTTTTATTCTTATTGGCTCTAGCTTTTTCAGCCTTTAGTCTTTCGACCTGTCTAACTCTATCAGCCAATTAGGCCATGTCTCTCAAATATTGTGTGTCTAATTTCTTTCTGATCGAATAATCAAGGCCACCTGCGGCCATTTCGACCAACTCATGTTCATGCACTTGTGTGAAACATCTTGCCTTAAGCAACCTAAACCTATTCAAGTAATCATCAATTGGCTCAGAGAATATTCTCTTGACGCTAGCCAATTCCTTCAAACTTATCTTTGTTTGTCCCATATAAAACTGTTCATGGAACAATCTCTCCAATTGGGTCCATGTATGGACCGAACCTGCAGGCAAAGATGTAAACCAAGTAAAAGCATTTTTCGTCAGAGAACTCGGAAAATATTTTATCTTCAAGTTCTCATTGTGCGTTATTTCGCCTGCTTCGATCAAGTAACGGGCCACATGTTCGACTGTCGATTCACTCGTGTCTCTTGAAAACTTAGTGAACTTGGGGACTTTCCATCTTGGGGGTAAATCTTCCTGCAATATATATTTAGATAATGGTGATGTGTAACTAGGCCTCTGTAGTCCTATATTTACCCCATTTCGAGCCATTATTCTTTCGACCATGGCTGCTAAATTGTTTTCTGCTGGCATGTTATTACAACGTATTTATTGCACAACATCATCAGCATTTTGATCCCTATTTACTAACACCCTCACAGGTTCTTGCTGAACAGGAATTTCGACCCGGGGTGGTTCGACCACTACTTCTTGGTCTCTAGGGTTCGCTTGAGGAACATTTATTTGTCTTTGGTTTATAGTAGGTTCATCTTCGACGACTATCCTAGGGTTCTGGACTACCTGCTCTCTTTGAATGGGTTAGGGAACGCCAAAAAAATCGGCAATACGCACCATTTGCGCTGCCAATTATTAGTTCGTTTGAGTGGTATTTTGAATCAATGGGTTAAATACAACCCCCATTTGTTGAGTCAACATTTGAACCATGTCATGGTTAATCTCATCTATTTGTTGCCTAATCACTTGCGCAGAGTTGTTAGTGATACTTGGCATATAGGTTTGATACCCTGTTGCCAAAGGCTGACTCATTCTCCCTATATGGTTTGCGCCAGATCCTGATCCTTGCAAAGGCGAAGTTACATTAATCATGGGATCTGTATATATTGGTGACGCATTATGTAAACTTGCCATCACCGTAGTTGGCATTCCATATGGTTGATCTCGGTTTAATGGAGGCATCGTAAAACCAGGCACAAAAGGCCTGTACGTGCTTTCTGGAGGAGGGGGTGTCATTTGTTGCATTTGAGACCCGATAGTAGAAAAACTTGGCGCATTTTGGGGGATTGAATGCGCAGGTGTCGAACCCGCTGTTGATTGCATAGCCTCTGATACTGATATTAAGGCCGTATTGCCCCCAGTCGAAGGATTAGGGGGTGGTACTTCATTATTCGTAGGATTTTGGTTGTTAGGCAGATTTGGATTCTCCATTCTGCGTACTCGTCTCCTTCTAGGTCTTTCTTCGTTATTTTCGGAAATCTTACCGCTCCTTAATTTCATACAACAAAACGAAGACGACTACAAAGGAAGAGAAAATTTAAAAATAAAGGTTTAAAAAAATTGTCAAAACGCACAAGGTCCCACTGGGCGTGCCAATTTGTTCGCCTTGAAATTTAGCAAACAACCTCTGGTCTTCTAATTTGTGGAATTAGTTTACTAACAGGACTGACCACACAAATCCTAGGACACAGTGCTTTAAAAATGCTGACAATTTGAGTAAAACTCTAACCTTTTCATCATTGTTTTATTATTGTTCTCACAGTTGGTAATTTTCGACTAACTAAAATAAATAGAACTTGGAATTGGTAAATAACTGGTGAAATGAAAGTAACGTGACAAGAATAAAATTTGCAGAATCTTAAAGAGTATTGCAAACAAACTTAAATTTCATAAAGAATTACAAGTAATAAACTGGTGTTTTTCTCAAACGTACATTTTTTCCATAATGACTCGTTTCTCTCACACGGTTACTTTGAATAACTTGTACAATTTTGAAATGCCCACACCTTTTTCATACTATGACTACCTATTTATATACAAACCAAACAACTGTCGATAACAGCTATTTCCCCTAAATGTGACAAATGGCGTCTTGCATGCTTCCTTGCCTTGGATATGCTCCACGCGTCTGATTTCTTCAACTGCATCTCCCTCTCAATTTTGAATTTCAAACTATCTGACGAAATACCTCTCCAACTCAAGTTGTCGAAATAATGAACTTCTTTATTACTTAGAGAAATTCACATCACTTGTTCCAGTTTCCAAATCGTCTTCGACTAGCTTTTAATTTAGCATCAAATCTTGAGTCGAAAATATTTCGACCAGCTCCTTCTACTTTTTGTTTTCCAATCAATCCATTGTCGTCGAAAATAGCAGTCTACATAACGACAAGAGTCAAATTTCATGATATCAATCAAAAGGAGGAATCCACTGATGAGTAATGATCTTATTAAAATGTTTGAATAGTTCTTGAGAAAAGAAATAAAAAAATGAGATCATTCACAAAGAAGCACCAACTATAAGAGTTACATGTTTTCAATGTGGAAAAAGGGGACATGTCAAGAGTGAATGTCCTACACTTGAAAAGAAAGAAAAATTCAAAAACAAGAATCACAAAAAGGAAAAGAAAGCATATGTAGCATGGGATGACAATGAAATAAGTTCATCTTCAGTGAAGATTATACATGCAAGGAATTGATGGTCTCGCATCATTCAAAAGATGAAGAACATGAGGTTAGTGATTCTGAAACTGATGATATTCCATCTTATGATGAATTACAAAGTGTTTTTCATGAATTACATGATGAACTTTTGAAAATTTCTAGAAAATGTTCAATTAAAAATAAAACTATTTTAAATCTATAAAGTAAGGCTAATAACACTCAAGTGGAGTTAGACTTAATCAAAAATTCAGCATGTAATAATTGTTCATCTCTTGAGTCTAAAATTGTTGAATTAAACCAAGTAATTATGAAATATGAAAATGAATTCAACAATGTAGAATCAAAGAAAGAACATGTTGTAAATCATCATAAAAGGTTTTATAATAAGAATCATATTTTTAGACCTACTTGTTTCTATTGTAAAGCAAAAGGTCAAACTACTAATTCTGGCTACATAAGAAATTATGCTATTCCTTGTAGTGAGTATGTGTGGGTGAGGAAGGTATCTAACCCAAAAGCACCCAAAAACATTAGGTACCTAGATGTAACTAATTATTTTGTAGGTACTTTAAGGTCATATGCTAGCATTGTCAAATCAAGATTGATCCTCCAAGACACATGACCATATGATATGGTAGTTCTAAAAGTTTCTTTGATTAAAAATATATTTTGAAGAAACATCAACATTGATATAAACTTTGACATCAAATCCTATGAAGGAGATAAGTGTCTAATTTTGTGCTATTAATTTTCAATTATAAATATATTCTTCCTATGTTATCACCATGATTTGTACTTTATTCTACTTTATCTTCTTTTTGATGATGTCAAAAAGGGAGAGAAATAGTAGGTATTGTATTTGTTCTTGTTCAAAATATTTTCAAGGGAGAAAGTCTTGAATTGCAATAGAAAGGGGGAGATATACAAGATAAGGGTAAATTCTAGTTGTTGCTCAACATTTCAAAAACTCACATATTGAAGCAATTGATGAACAAGTAAAATTTTAAAGGATGTTTTGTCATCATCAAAAAGGGGGAGAAAGTGAAGAATAGTTCTTCTGATCCTTTGTTATAGTTTTGATGAAGACAAACACATCAACAAAAAGAAGTCAAAGCTTGAAGACTAAAGCAACCAAGTTCAAATTATCAAAAAGCTTTGGAAAAATAATGGAAGAATCAAGATGGTTTAATATGCATTACAATTCAAGTGTGTGGGTGTGTGGGTGTGTGGGTGTGTGGGTGTGTGTGTGTGTGTGTATCTTAATTGCTCAGAAAAATCATGCATATTCATCTTAAACCTTTCATGCATTTTTTTAAATGATTTTGAAACTAACCATTTTGTTTTTGGTAAATTATGGCAATTGAAACCGCCGCAATAGCACATTAAACTGCCACAATTTTCACCAATTACTCAAAATGTAAAAATACCATAATTTTTTAAAATGTGTCAAGTGTAACCAGTTATACCTTTCTAATAACCAGTTACACATTTGAAAATTTCAATTTTTGGATACCCCTTCAGGTGTAACCGGTTACGCCCTTTTTAGTAACCGATTACCACTGAAGCAGTGGCAGTGGTTCATTTAAATTCTGATTCTAACAAGTTTTTTATTACATCCCTCAAGCATGGCATATTTTCATGCATTCATAAACTTTTAGAAATGTCTGAGGTACTATAAATACATTGCAAATCAAATTTTGAAAATATCTATCTTTCATAGTAATTCAAACTCATTACTCTCACATTTTCAAAACAAGTGCCTTGTGACTTAACTTTTGTTTGAAACTTACTGCATTCATTTTCATTCATCTCTGAAAGTTTCAAAACTATAATCATTGAGCACTTGTGTTACATATTGTGAATTTCCTACTTGATAGAGAAGATCAATTCTAGGAATTGATATACATTGTTATACAACATCAAACACTTGTAAAAATTCAGATTGTTGTGATTTCCTTGTTGTCCATGATTGTTGGAAGCAAAAGAGTGAATAAGGGAGGATTGTTCTCTTGTTTCACTTTGTAAAGATCATAAGGGGATTGTCCTTATTGATTTTGTTGCTTATTATAGAAGATTGTATGATAGGTTTTGGTGGAAGACTTGTTGTACAAAGATTTGACATAGTGGAAAATCTCTCACGGGGAGTGAGGGGACTAGAGTAATCTCAGATTATGAGGGGAACCAAGATGTATCGTTGTTCCTTTACTTTCTGCATTTATTTTTTAGCATATTTATTTTCACATCAATTTTGAAAAATAACACAACTAGTGCTAACGCTTCAAATTGTGAAAATTCAAATAAATCTAATTCACCCCCACTTAGAGATCATGCATAAACTTATACAAAATTATTTTTTAAACATTTTAGGTATTTTGTTAGTTAAAAGGAGGTTTTAAAATTATTTTAGTGTGTGTGAGTTGCAAAAGTATCTTATGAGTTACTCTCCTACTTTCACAAGACTCTGGTCACTCAGACAAACATGGCTAAGAGAGCTTTCATACTTCCTCTCCTTCAAAACTTTGAGGCTTTCAAGTTCCTTTTTCTGATACATCGATCATATAAGAACTTTAATGAAACCTTGAGTTTCCTACTTTATGTGGCTTAAAACATCTTCAAGCTGGTCACCATCATCAGAGAGTTAGAAAGTTATTTCCACCGACTTCAATAAACATTAGTGTTTTCTTCATCAAAACAATTAGAAAGATTCTCATCGGAATCATCAGATTCATACCGAAAAGCACAAATATCCACAAGTAGCATTGGTTGGAAAAATCAAGTTGTTGTCGCTCTAAAGGGTTCAGGCCTTGTTTTTTATTTTGACTTAAATCCTAGTGTTGATCCCTTTCCATCAAACCTACCATAGCTTTCATGCATATCATTACATCATGTTTCGTTTTAGTTTATTTAGGTTTATTTAGATATCATCTTATGTTATTTTAAATGTTATGTCAAGCTTAAGAATTTGGATAATTTTATATACAGTTTTTCCATTTTTATCATGTTGAAGTTGCTTATTTGTTCTAATTGTCAGCTATATTCTTTTATCTGGTATATTTTTTAAAATTGCATTGCCTTTGCGTATGTGTGCTGGAATGTGATTTTCTAGTTTTAAATTAGTTTCCTAATGTATGGAATTTCGTATTGGTTATATTATGTATTGGGTTCATCTTATGCATTGTATATATTTTTTCCTTTAGCTTTTTGATATTTTTCAAAGGGGAAGAAGGTTGTGAGATATTATTTTATATTTACACACATTAAGTGTTTAATGTAAGGGAAGCTTGAGAGCTCAAGAATCAATCATCCCACGTATTGTATCATTTGTTGTGTGTTGTTCAAATGACTCGGACTAAGCATTAAAACTTACAACTCACTTGCTCAAATTAAATATCAATAATATCTCAAATTTTCCAAACATCAAAAATGGAGAAACTTGTAACACCCAATATAATACATGTCTAGAATTGTATTAATTGAAGCATTAGTTTTGGTAATGAGTACAACATAGCCACTAAAAAACATTTAAATACATGTACAATCTAATTATCTCAAAATACAATACATGAAGAAAAATATCAAATATCGATACACATTAAAACCAATATATCCAAAACATCAGATATAACAAAATGCTAAGGAATACAAAACAGACAATCAAGTATTCAAAATCTTCACGATATCTTCCCTTTATCTTCATTTGACCTGAGCTACCTAAAATAAACAGCATGAATAGGGTGAGATGCTACATCTCAATGGAGTTATATAGTACACCATGAGGCCACTCGACTCCAAAGGGTTCTCTATCCTTGTTTTTATTCCACTACTATTGTACTCGTGTATTATATCATCTTAAGGAGTAGAATGAAGTTCTTTTAGCTTTTCACATTACATGAATGTAAATCCCCTAGCGACACTAGGTGTGTAACTCAAGAATGATTAGCATAGTGAACATTCGTAACAATATACTAAACCTTTTTCGTCAAATATGGCTTGTTTTAGTACGACCAACCTCCATTCTGTGGAAACCCTTTTACCACAAAATATGGCTTCTACGGTGGTACCTTCTCCATTGCACGAAAAAATTTCCACTAAATATACCTTCTATGGTAGTACTCGCCTCCAATGTGTGGATTATTATCCACTAAACATGGCTTATATGGTAGTACCCACCTCCATTGCATGGATTATATGGAAGTCCTTTCCACCAAATATGGCTTCTACGGTACGACCTGCCTCAATTGCATGGAAATACTTTTCCACCAAATAGGGTTTCTATAGTAGCACCCAACTCCATTAAGTGGATCACTTCCTACATTGAGTTACATTCACAACAAGCTTCGGAAGTTTCGACATTCACTCTACTCATTCCACTTCATTCTTTCCAGAATCAACGATTATAGTTACTTTGTCAAATTCAAAGTGTTGTCACACTTCTAAAGGTTTCCTACCATCAAATACTAACTCAATCATATGGTTTTCTCACTTAACAATTAATTTCCATTAGATAAGCACATTCATATAAATCAATAGGATTATTCCATTAATCTATCATAATTTATTAGTCTAAGAGACATTCCTCTTATTTCCAACATCAATCAAACGACTGACCATTATACGTTTTCTCCTTAATGATTTCCCTTGATTATCGAACATAATTACCAATATTTTCCGGTTCCATTTAACTGCACTTTTTCTCTTATGACATTGCAAGATAAGGATACATTGTCTACCAACTAGGATTTCATACATGTATACCTAGAATCTGTGAGTTTCTGAATGATGTTATTTTTCTTAGACGAAATTCACACGCCCCTGGGCATAACACATACTACATAACTTGTACACATCTCATTCTAACTGGATTACTTTTCAATCTTCACCTTTTCGTGTGCCTTCCCAATTTCGTCGTGCATTCTTGCATTGTTGACACCTCTCCCTTTAATTAATTCTCCAATAATATAATTGAGTCTTAATTTTGTTCCATTGATAATTGGGTTAATAACTATTCTCACCCTGCCATATAGGCGCGTTTTGAACCCCCCCCCCCTCCCCTCCCCCCCCTCGTGTAAAAAAAGGTTGCTTGAATTCCCCTAACAATTTGTTCCATTGATAATTGGATTAATAACTATTCTCCCCCTGCCATCCAGTCATCAAAAAAGCTGACGTGGCAGTTTTTCTTTTACTAATGTGTATGGACAAGTGGCTTTTTATTTTAATTTATTATTATTTTTAATGCCGCAGAGGCATTTTATTTTTTATTTATTTTAAGCTTTGAAAATTTAAAAGATGCAAAACTCTAAAATGTGAGAACAATGAGTGTTGAACCCATGACCTCCCATCACCAACCAAGATGCACTACCACTAGGCCATGTTATTCTTTCTAATATGTTTTTATCTATATTGTACATAATACATAATTATTTTCCTTAGGGGTGTGCAAAAAAACCGGTTATTTTTAACCAAATTGGTATCCAAATTGTTCCACTTTTAAAAATCCAAACCAAATGCTAAAATATAAATGTGGGTATCCATTTTGTTATCCAAATATAAATCGGTACCCATAATAATAATGTGGTTTAGTTATTGGGTACCCAAATTTCATTATGTGTTGTCTATGTAATTTGCTAATATGTTTTTTCCATGTAGTTTTTCTATTTGTACAACAGTGTATTTTACAATAGCTATTAAGGGATACTCAATGTTTGGAGAAACTACACTGTCTCAGTATACTCCTAATATGTTCTTTATGGTATAATTGAGATTATGAAGTTTAACTATAGAGTCTTGACTCATTTCTAGTTAGCATTGTCTATTAAATCTACTTGTTTAAGAGATTTAGGCTTGAATATGTTGATTGGTTTAATCCCAAATTCAATTCATGTATGGAAAATGTTATATTACATATCAGAGAACGTTTTATTCATTGACCAAAGGCAAGCTTCAATATATTACATTGTCTAAATTTAATTAGATAATTTGGATTAAAACTAAAACCCATTTAAAACCGTTTTTAAACCGGTTCGGAACCGGTTATGAATTTTAAATTGGTTTTTGTGACAAGTGGTTTTGTTTATAAACCATAACCATAAAAATGGATTGGTTCATATTAAATGGTTACCTGTGCACACCCCTAATTTGCCTCATTTCATATTTCTATTATATTTGCCTCATTTTATTAAACTATATTTAGGCCATCTATTATATTGTTTGTTAAAACTATGTTTATTAAAACTACAGTATATATAAACAATTTTTAAATGCTACATGTCATACCGTAATTTTTACCCCTAAGATCCCACCTTATTTACATCTTTACAATGCATCAAGATCACAAACTTGGTTGCCTCCTAACCCTCTTATCTTTGGGTTTGCCTTTGCAAAGATCATCAAGCACCTTTTGTGTATCTTTTATCATTTTTTTGGTACTTATATCCCTTAATTCATTAACCACTAATCAAAAAAAAAAAAAATATATATATATATATATATATATATATGCCTTGTCCCTTTTGTTTTCTTTTGCAAGGTAAGGTTTGGAATCAAGAGCATTAAGTGGTTGTCTCCTCGGCTAGGGTTTGAACTTCTCAAGTCAAAGTGTGGTCAACCATTGATTGTCAAAGGCTACTCATCAAAGCATGACCTCTAATCTAAAATCATAAGTCTCAAGCATTATTCAACTTCATTTGATCAAGAATGTTTCAAGGTTTTATAGCTTGTTTCTCAAGAAACTTTAAAGATTCATGTGTTTATTTCCATGCCTTCATCAAAAAATTTCATCTAGACATTGCAAGTTTCATCAAAGAAAAATCAATAGTATATCATTTTGAGTTCATATGATCATCAATGTGCCTTGAGATGCAAGAAAAATTCCAAGGTTGCAAGTTTGTACTAAGTACTTTGACCTAAAAAGTCAACATTTCAAGTCCAAGTTCAAAACTCCATAACTTCTTCATACTTCAACATTTTTGAGTGATTCTTTGAGCAAATGACTCTCCTTGACATCCCCTCCAACTTCTCTTTAAAAGTCAAGAGCTAATTGTGCTTGGAAGGTCATCAAAAGTGTGGAGACATTATAGGTCAATTTGTGGACTTAGTGAAATCTGGCCTAAATTCAAGTGATATTTGCCTAACTTTCAAAGATCATAACTCTTTCAATTTTCACCTTTTGTGGGCGGTTCTTTTTGCCAATTATCCTATTTGATGCCCTTTGCAAGTTTTCCTCAAGGATCAAAGGCCAATTATGCTTGGAAAGCCATGAAACACTTGAAGATATTATAGGTCATTTTGGACTTAGAATTTTCTTGACCTCTGATTACAGATCATCGTGCCAACTTTGCAAGCTTGTAACTTTTTGCTCAAGCATCCAAATGAAACCTTTCTTTTCACATTGTGTTCTTTGGTATGATGTGATCATTTTGCAAAAAGAATGAACACTAACGTTCAAGTGTACAAGATTTCACAAGAGGTTGAACATGGCTTCATGGAATTGAAATTTGCTCATGATCAGTTTTGCAATTTCACTTAATTCTCAATTTTAAACCAAATTCTAGACATGTTTTGTCTATGATGATGTTAAGTGATGTGTGAGGATCAAAAACGACCTAAAATAGGAAGTAATGACCTGCGTTCCCGTAGAATTTCATTCAAGATTGGTCATGCATTCCTTGCTCATGATTTCACACGAATTCTAACAAATTCTCATACGTATTCCATCCTCTCACCTCAGTTATAAATAGAGGAAGCATTTGCACTAAAAACCAAACTTAGAAAGCCCCCAGACCTCGGATCGAGCTCCCACTTTGCACTGAAAATTTGTGATTTCGTTTTCAAATTCTAAGCTCTATCAACCTTGTTTCTTGATTCCATTAGCTTCATTGTTCTTCTCTAAAGCTTTTACAACAAAAATCAAGCTCTAAGACTCACTAAATTTCTCTAACGAGATCCAGCTTTCAACACCTCTGATCTCCATTTTGACAAGGTAGTTCTGAGCATGTCTTGGACTCAAACAAGTTACCACGATGTAGCCTATTGCTTCCTGATTGTTTCCCCTCACTTTCCTTGTGTTTATTGTTCATATTAGTCATTTAATTTTTCTTTTCGTGTTTTCTTGTTTCACTGAGTTTCTTTGAAATTCTCTATGATCACTTTCAATCAATGAAAATTAAGCATACAGATGGATTCGCACTGATGAAACGTTTGAAATGGTAGTGGTTTCATGCCTTGAGCTTGCCATTTACAAAATTCCGGTTAGCAACTCACCGGAGAAGATGACCGGAAGTGTTCCACGGTGGCCTGAAATTGTTTTGATTTAAAATAGATTATGTGCTTTATTTCATTTAAACTCCATCGTGTTTCTTTTGATCTGGACCTTCGGATCTATTTTAAATGAGATCTGATGGCTGTGCATGTGTTGGATTGCTTGCCTTTGATCAAATCTGATGGTTATTTTTATTTTCTCATTTAATTTTGAAAAATCATTAAAAAAAATAGCTCCTAATTGCTTTTTCACTCCAAATTTTTTTCATAATTTTCTAAAAATATTTTCTATCTTTTGAGCATTTTTTCACATTTGTATTTCATGATTTGATATTTTTCATTATTTTTCATATTTTTCGTGTATTTTAATTTGTTTAAAAATACTTTTATGCATTTTAAAAATCTCCAAAAATTGTTATATGATCCTTGACTTGTTTCTGACATGTCTTAATTTCCTTGAGCATTTAATTGTTGTTTAGAGGCTTCATCTTGATTTTCTCTTTTACTCTCATTAAAAAAAAATCGTGCATTTTTAATTACTTAATATTGCATTTTATCTTGGTTACTGGTTGTTGCCTTGGATCATGGATTATTGATCAAAATTCTCCTCAATTTTAATGGAATTTGGGTGTTGACGAGGTTGGATGAATCTTCATCAATTCAAATCTATCATTAAATAAATCCTTGATTCGTCTTTGGTGCTTTGAGTTGATGATAGGTTTAGTGCCTTAATACACCAAGAAAGGTGATTAAAATTGATGATGAATGGATCTTGAGTATTGATTCAATTTGGTTCCTCTCTTCATCTTTCCTTCTCCTTCTTTTTAATTTTTCTTTTCTCTTGATCAATTGGATGATTTGTTGTCCATCATGTTCATGATGTTTGGATTGATTCTTGATGAACTTTCATCATTTCAAATCTACCATTTAATTGATCAAAGATCATTTGAGGTACTTGGATTTATGCATAAGTTTGTCCTAAGTTGTCATGAAGGATGATTGATGTAATAGATCAATCTCCTTACCTTAGGGCTTGATCCCTCCTTGGTTTTTACTTGTGTTGCATGTTTTAGGATTATGATTTCTATCATATCTCTAACATGTATGGTACATAAATTGTTATTGACCGGCCTTCCATAGTATGATATTCCTTATAGATTATGCTATAATTGCTTAACATAACGCTAAATTTGTCCCGAATTGAATCATTAACTATAACATTAATACTAACAATATATTTGTGCTAACTTTTACTTTATGTCATTTACTTTTCTTGCACCTTTACTTTCTTGCTCTTTATAGTGTGCTTTTTCTTTTATCATTTACATCTCATATTGTTTATGTTTATGCTTTTTTTTCTTTGTCCACTTGGACTTTTCTTTTTCTTTTAAAGACATTAATAAAGGAAAAACCCCTAAAAAACCTTTAATCTCTCTTGGACTATGGATACTATCCTTTGCATGACTTGGAGTTTGATCTATGGACTTACAATTAGGCTTCTCATACTTGGAGTTTGCTTATCTCAAACTTGGAAGTTCATCTGATACTATGCTTTGCTTGAGACCTTGAGTTCCTCTGATACATGTGGCCTTGAATCAAGCTTGTGTTTATCTACTTCTTGGTGACTTTAATTGTCCGGATCCTCTTGTGTTTATCTGCTATTTACTTGTGGCTTTCTCCAGAGGAATGGGACTTTTGGTATTAACTCTTTTCAAGTTCTGGTTAGTTCACTTGCACACACATTCACTTTATTGCTTTTATTAGGGTAGTCTTTTCTTCTCCTCCCCTTCTTAAATTTTCAAAATCTTCTCCCTTTTTCAAAACCTTCTTGTTTTCAAACTTGAACCACTTTCTCAATAAACCTTGACTTTGTCAAGTGATTTTTAAAATCTTTTCTCAAATAAATGTCAATTCATCTTAAGCATATGAAGACCATTTCAAAATACATAAAACATACACAACTCTTTCAAACTATTTTGTACCCTTTGTGCACTTTTCTTTTTAAAACCTTTTCTCAAGGATTAGACATGAGTCATTTTCATAGTTGAGATAGGATTCTCTTATCCCCATAGTAATGATGTTGATACTTTTCCACTTGAAAGAGTTAGTGGCATACTTGTTGATTTCTATCCAAGTTGGAGTCCTTCTTAATAGTGATGCGAAGGTCCATTATTCATATACTTGTGGGTGATTAGTTGAGTTTTCTCCTTAAAATGACCAGTTGTTTTTCCATTTAAAATCAATCAAAACAAATCTCTTTTGTTATTTTTACCAAAAACTACGAGGTTTTGACACTCCATTGCACTTTGTGGGTACGTAGGCCTGAGGCTCAAAAAGTATTGTCAAATACCAAAAACCTTAAAAAAATATTTCTCTTCTCATATCCCCAATATTTTGCAAACAACACCTTTTTTAAGCCAAACATAGATTTTCAAGAGGTTCCTATAGATTACTATAGATGTTTTAGGTGCTAACATCTTCCCATTGCATAACCAACCCCCTTACCATTGTCTCTCTGTTTTATTAGTTTTGTTTTAAAACTTCTGTGGATTTTATTCGCTCTTTCTCCATTCCTTTGGAAAAAATAATGTGCGGTGGCGACTCTTTCTTTATGAGTTAAGTTAATCAATAGATTAATCTCAATTTTCTCCTGCTTTACTACAATTTTCTCCTTTTGAATTTAAATGCTAAATAATTTTTATTAATTAATAATTTTTATTTAATAATTTTAGTTTAATAATTTAATAATTTATAATTTCAGTTTAATAGTTTAAAATAGTTAAGAAACAAAAAACTATTATGAATAAATAGTTTAAAATAGTTTCGATTTAATAATTTATAATTTTATAATCTGATAACTAAAAACTAAAAACTAAAATAGTTTAATAGTTATTAATTAAACTATTAATTAAACTATCTTAGACTATTTTAATTTAGTTTATTTTAGTTTAGTTTATAAATTATTAATTATTAATTATTAATCTATTTTAAACTATTTTAAACTATTTTAAACTGAAATTATAAACTATTAATTAATAAAAATTATTAAATTACTAAACATTAATAAATTTTAGTTTAGTTAAAATGTTAAAAAAATTTACTTTAGTTTAAAACATTAAAAAAATATATTAATTTAGTTAAAACATTAAAAAACATATTAATTTAGCTAAAATGTTTAAAAAAATTTGTTTATTAAAACTTTATTAAATATACTATAACATTTAAATATACTGTAGCATTTAAATTAAAAAAAAAATGAAATGAGGCAAATATAATATAAATATGAAATGAGACAAATAATTATGTATTATGTACAATATAGTAGCAAAACATATCAGAAAGAATAACATGGCCTAGTGGTAGTGCATCTTGGTTGGTGATGGGATGTCATGGGTTTAACACTCATTCTGGATGTGATGAAGGTAAAAAATGTGAGAATCTTTAAATGTTAGGGGAATTCAAGCAACTTTTTTTATGAGGGGTTTTTTCAAAAAGCGCCTATATGGCAGGGGGAGAATAGGTATTAACACTTGGTAATTCTATTAGTCTTAGCCTGGTTTGATGCTTTTTAGTTAAGCATATACACCTGACTTCACTTTCTTGATTTGTATATATTACGACATCAGTTACATAATGGTGAAAAGATTATGTATCCATCTTTTCATAAGCGAGTATCGCACTGATTCTTTACAGAAATCTCATTGAGGTATATTACTTGGCAGTATATACTAATCCACTAATAATATATACCTACCTCATCACGGTCTAACAGCCAGAAAATTTAGGATAACGCACATCAACATGAAAACAATGTTGCGTTAGTACAAAAGCTCCAACTCAGGTATTCACGTATTAGGAATCACGTAATACCCTATCGATACAACAAAATCTTCCTTTGCATAATTCCCATAAATCGCATATCTTGAAATTAGTAGGGATGATGTAGTGTTGTATACGTCTGATACCACTTACACAGGGGTCCAAACCCGAGCCCATGTATACGAGTGAACTACTAAGCGTCATACAATAGTTATCCACTCATGCCTTACAACACGACAACCAGACAACTGGATAGGCATCCTTAGTTCATTCCTCACAAGTCCTGCCATTCTGACTCCTCATGAATATACTAATACATAGGAGTGCCACTTACTTAGGATTCGCCTACATGAAGAATGGTGAATTCACGTCTTCCCTTAAACTTCCTGGTTTTCACACTATCACATGTATGTGGCCATCCATAATGTACGTATATGATATTTCAAGAATCATCTTCATCTGAAAGAATCACTGATTGCACCTAGAAGTACGACATGTCAGCATCCTACAAACACCCGTTAAGAAGAGTATAACATCATTGGATCGTTAATGAATTGGAAGAGTCTCACAAACCAAGTCTAGTATGACAGAATACCTGATCCTACTAGCAAGAGGTAAGACCTATTTCAGATCTTCGGCTATACATGGTAAACACCCATAAGTTTAATCGCCCCAACCTTTCACATAAGAGCTTAGTGTTTGAGGAGTTAGATAAATCCTACCACAATTTCCTTTGGGGATCCTAGCCCAGCGATTAGGCTAGTCTCGATTAGATTAACTTACCCCTACTATAACTCAGATGTGAGATCCTATCATCTCCTACCGGTTCATACCTTTCGGTCATGAATGTCGAAACTACATCACCATTTCTATCTGTACTTAGCTAGCACGACCGTTCCTTCACAATTGGGACCAGAATACTCATATGGTAAACATATGATTTAGCGAATGGTAGGTTAAAAAACTTGACTGGCGTCTAACTCTAAGATCGTTGTATACACCCTTTTTGAAAAGGATACAACATAATCCTTTTTGCAACCAACGCTCAGTCTCACACCTAAGCATGGTTTGAATTCTAATCACTTGCTGCTTAATCAAACTTCTCGGAATACTAAGCTCACTAAGATCCTAGAAATTCTTGCTTGATCTCACATACTTACCATATTAATTGGAATAAAAGGGGTGAGAGGTTTCGAATTCAAAAGAACAATTAGAAATTAGCTAGATATATAGCATGCACTGGTTATAACATTATTGCTGCCCTTGGTTTCTTCTGGCCTCCAATGCGTAAACCTTGTGTATATTGTTGGACATGTGATTTCGTACAGAAGATAGGGTTAATTGTGTGTTTCTAAAAAATATGTCTTTGAAAGAATTAGAAGAAAAAAAATTTCGAAAACTCTAGAGTTATGCAACGAGAAAATAAATGTGCACAAAGTAAAGTGCAGAAATTAAAGAGTTAAGGGAAAAGAGAAGACATTATAAGTTATAGAGGTTTGGTCAAACAAAGAAAAATACCTACTCCTCTCTCCAAGAATTGATCTTGAGAGTATCCAATAAACCTAAGAGCTTGTAGTAGGTTAGGCTCTCGAACCCTATTATACAAGGAAGAATGAAGTTTATGGTTATCTTCTAACCAAACAGCAAATTATAGAGTGAATCAGTGAGCCTTCCATCAAAATGACATATTGAAGCGGTTAGTCTCTTTTCCACAATAATCTTGGAGTGGTTAGTCTTCAAGCTTCAAATAAACATTGGGAGCTTTTAACACTGGGATGAGATCTTGAACCTAAACCTTGGTTTTATACCGGGCTAACTAATAACCTATAGAGATTTTACCATGGGCTGATCTCCAGCCTAAACAAAAGACTTGATGACACAAATCCCAAACATAAGCTTTTTACGCATTTAGCTTCAAACCCAAACGAAAAGTCCCAAATTGGATAAATGTGCAATGATGACACTAAATTATACTGTATTTTCGACTCTGATTTCACATGCATATTAGTTGTTTTTCTATTATTTTTGCTTTGTTATTGTTATGTTTTCCTTTGTTTTTAGGTTTTCAATAAATCGAGGTCCCAGACGAAAAAGGGTGCAAAAGGAGCAAGAATTCAAGTTTGGCAGCAATTTACTCTTGTCGCTTCTCTTGTCGCGGGCGCCCCAGGGTAGGCGACGACGTGTCCCATGATCTCCACAACTCAACTGCCACGTTCCCACGATCAGCACTCACCTTTGCCCTTTTCTTCATGTCGCGGGCGCGGTAGTCCTGTCGCGAGCGCGACAAGGCAAAATTAGTTCCCGCCCATTTTTCAAGCCAAAGTCACTTTTGTCTTTGCACCATACCAACTTTGCCTATAAATACTCTCAGAACTCGAATTTTAGGATCATCCAATCTTAGTTTACTTCATCCTAGGCATAAATTTCACTCTTGTAAAGCGGTAATCTTCTCACATCGAGGAGTTATTGCACTGTGTGTGATCGAGTTTGTAATCAAGTCTTGGAGTGTCTGTAATCAAGTTGGAGCACTTTGGTAGAAGTAATCCTGCCAGCATTTTATTTTCCGTACATTGTACCAGATTTAAAGACTCCGCTTTGGAGCAGGTTTTATTTTAATCACATTTACTTTCATTTATCTCTTGCACTTGCTTTATTTTGTTTATTTATTGTCTTGCCTTACTTTTCAAAACTTTACTTTTCAAAAGACTTAATTCCATACATGATAAGAATTCATATGACTGTTATAACTACCATGGCTGGCTAAGTTTTAGATAGGTAAGAATGTAAAGACCATAATCACCGTAATACGTCTATATGTTAATAGAAATACTTAAGGGCTGTTTTAATCTTTAACACAAGTTTTCTGTACTTAAAAGCAATGTTGGGTAAGATCGAAAGCCGTCCAACCATTTGTGAACTTGTTTAGTTCTCAACTGATCAAATACAGCGAAAGCGCTTTGCTCAGTTGAGTAGGGATTTTTGACACTTTAGAAAAGAGATTTTAAAACTATTTTAGGACGCGTTAATGGGATTAGAATCTGGTTCATTTTGAACCTCTTTAGTTTAGAGATTTCAGGTCAAAATACTTTTCTGTTTAGTTTAGAATTTACATTTCTTAAAAGTAAGTTTTCCATGACTCTAACGCAATGCGCGCCTTTTTATAAGTGACAATAAAGGGGTTAGTTTAGAGGGTAAACTTGGTTCTGACTACGCGAAAGCGACAATTTCTGTTAAATTGAATTCTTTTCTTAAAATAGAAGATATTGCCCGTAAGTAGTCCTGTTGATGAATATAGAAATATTATCGGTTATGAGAATTACATTCAAGCCTATTGTTTTGTCTGAATTTTATTACCTCGTCATTTACTTTTATTTATTTTCCTCTGCATTAGTAAACCCTGAATTGAACTGCCTTAGATAAGCACTGTAACAAACGGAAATCGTTAGATCGACATTTGGTCTCTGTGGATACGATAACTTTTTATTTTACTCTGACGCGATTCGTGCACTTGCGAATACAACGCATCAAGTTTTTGGCGCCGTTGCCGGGGACCAATTTCTCCGAATTACGAATTTCGTTTGTTATCACCGTTTAGACTAGGGCCGCACGAACTGGTCGATGCGAAGATCTCGCAGCTCCAGTAGTGTAATAGATCCTTTAGTGGAACCAGAACGTTACGCTCGCGCACGACTTTGGCTTCGTCGAATTAAGCAAGCTATGGCCGAAGATCGTAACCAAAGACCCCTTAAGGAATTCGCTCAGCCTGCTAACGAAGAACCGAGCTCTAGTATAGTTAACCCTACCATACCTGCCAATAATTTTGAACTAAAACCGTCCCTATTACAACTAGTTCAACAAAACCAATTCGCAGGACTACCATCTGAAAACCCAAACCAACATCTAAAAGTCTTTATCCAGTTGTCAAACACCTTTAAGACCAATGGTGCTAGTCCTGAGGCGATTCGTTTAAGACTATTTCCCTTTTCCCTTAGAGACAGAGCCCTAACTTGGTTAGATTCCCTTCCAACCAATTCTATAACAACATGGGAAGACCTTAGGAGAACATTCCTTGCTAGATACTTTCCCCAAGCAAAACAGTCGTTCTCCGAAACCAAATAACAAGATTTACCCAAAACCAAGGAGAATCGCTATTTGAAGCTTGGGAGAGGTATAAAGACCTTCTAAGGGCTTGTCCACACCACAGTTTGGAGCAATGGTTGATTATACATACCTTTTACCACGGACTTCATTATAACACAAAGATGTCCATCGACGCTGCCGCTGGCGGTGCCCTGATGAACAAACCCTATCCTGACGCTTGTGGTCTCATTGAAGATATGGCTCAAAACCATCATCAATGGGGAAACGAAAGAGCAACAGTGGAAAAGAAAGAAGCCCAAGGAGGTAAGCATGAGGTAAGCTCTATAGACATGATGCAAGCCAAAATGGATGCTATGGCCCTCAAGATCGATCAAATGTACGCACAACCAACCGCTGCAGCAGCAGTAGTATCGGATTGCGAACTTTGTGGTACTAAAGGTCATCAATCAGCTGACTGCCATCTGTTAAACGAGACTAACCCAGACCCAGTCAACTATGCCCAAGGAAACCTGTTCTCAAATACTTACAACCCTGGATGGAGGAATCACCCTAATTTTTCCTACAAAAACAATAACCCTATCCAAAACCAAGCACCTCCAAGATCAACCAACAATCAAGAACCTAGACAAAATCAACCTATGCAAGCAGTGCCACCTAAGCCAAATATTGAGAAAGTGCTAAATGATTTTATGACAGCACAAGCCCAGCAAAACAAAGAGTTCCTAAATCAGAATATTCATGTGAATGAGCTGCTTACCCAACTAGGAACCAAAATGGACCAAATGGCCACCCACAGCAAGATGCTTGAAACCCAGATCTCTCAGGTAGCCTTAAAGCAAGCACCCCAAACTACTCCTGGAGGACAATTTCCTGGACAACCTCAACAGAACCCTCGAGGGCAAGCTAACGTTGTTACCTTATGAAGTGGAACCACTTATGAAGGGCCTAAAAACCCGACATTGAGTGACTCCGAAATTTCCAAAAAGGATGCTACCCCCGAAGGTGAGGAACCCGTAGAAATTGAGAAACCAAAAGACAAAGATAAAGGAGAAGTTACGGACGAAGCTTCAACACCCCCTCAGCCATACAAACCACCAATTCCCTATCCACAAAGACTTAAACAAACTAAGATCAATGACCAATTCCAAAAGTTTGTTAAAGTTATAGAAAAACTCCATGTAGAGATTCCTTTTACAGAAGCCATCACCCAAATACCGTCTTATACTAAATTCCTGAAGGACATCCTCACCAATAAACGTAGACTTGACGATCCAAAACCAGTGGAGTGTAATTCCATCTCCGAGAACAAACTTGCCAAAAAAGACAAAGATCCGGGGAATTTCTCCATACCTTGTATTTTGGGGAATCATGTCATAGATAAAGCCTTTTTGGACTTAGGAGCCAGTGTAAGCCTAATGCCCCTCGCAGTTTGTGAACGATTGAAACTAGGAGATTTGCAACCTACTAAGATGTCTCTCCAATTAGCTGACAGATCTATAAAATACCCTGTAGGCGTATTAGAAGACATCCCAGTTAGAATAGGCAAGTTGTTCATTCCCACCGACTTCGTCGTAATGGACATCAAAGAAGATAAAGATATCCCAATCCTCCTAGGTAGACCCTTCCTATCAACTGCAGGAGCCATAATAGATGTCAAGAAAGGAAAATTAACTTTTGAGGTAGGTAACGAAAAAATAGAGTTTGTCCTAGCAAAGTTTCTCACGGCACCAGTAATAGGAGATGCATGTTATGCAGTTGATGTCATTGATGAATGTGTCCGTGAACTTAACCAGGAAGAGCTTATAGAAAGAATAAAACTACCTTCAACGCCCATTGAGAAAGATAATGACAGTATGGAACCCTACATAGATGATGGCCTTTTTGAATGTTTATCCTTAACTCCAGATCCTATACAAAACCTCAGCAAACCAACCTTAGAATTAAAAGAATTACCCAAGAATCTAAGATATGAGTTTTTAGACAAAGAAATGGACAGACCAGTTATAGTCAGTGCCGTTCTGAACCAAAATGAAACAAACCAACTCTTAGATGTCTTGCGAAGATATCCCTCAGCACTAGGGTACAACATCTCAGATCTTAAAGGAATAAGTCCATCCGTGTGCATGCACCGGATTTCACTTGAGGAAGATGCTAAACCTTCGAGAGAACACCAAAGAAGGATTAACCCTATAATGAGTGAGGTAGTTAAGAAGGAAGTTCTTAAGTTGTTGGAAGCAGGGATAATATATCAGATCTTGGACAGTAAATGGGTAAGTCCTGTGCATGTAGTACCTAAAAAGGGAGGCATCACCGTGGTTCAAAACGAAAAAGGTGAGCACGTTACAAAACGGATAGAAGGAGGTTGGCTAATGTGCATAGATTACAAAAAATTAAACAAAGCCACTAGGAAAGACCATTTCCCATTACCTTTTATAGATCAGATGTTGGAACGTCTAGCTAGACATTCCTACTTCTGTTACCTCGACGGATATTCAGGTTTTTTCCAAATTCCTATACACCCTGATGACCAAGAGAAAACAACCTTCACATGCCCATATGGAAATTTTGCCTATAGACGTATGCCTTTCGGACTCTGTAATACCCCAGCAACTTTTTAGCGTTGCATGATGTCAATCTTCGCTGATTATCTTGATGGAATTATGGAAGTATTCATGGACGATTTCTCAGTCTGCGGATTTGATTTCAATAACTGTCTAGTCACCCTTGAAAAGATCTTGAAGAGATGTGTCGAAGTAAACCTGGTATTAAATTGGGAGAAATGTCACTTCATGGTCACTGAAGGTATAGTTCTAGGACATATCGTTTCTGAAAAAGGCATTGAAGTTGATAAAGCTAAGATCGAGGTGATAGAGAATCTTAAACCACCCAAAACAATTAGAGAAGTTCGAAGTTTTCTTGGACATGCTGGATTTTACCGGCGTTTCATTAAAAATTTCTTTAAGATCACTAAACCTTTGACAGGTCTTCTGATGAAAGATGCCGAGTTCATTTTTGATGAAAAATGCAACGATGCATTCAACCTTTTAAAACAAGCTTTAATCTCAGCACCCATTATGCAACCACCAGATTGGACAAAACCTTTTGAAATCATGTGTGATGCTAGTGATTACGCTGTAGGAGCAGTGCTAGGGCAAAGATCTAATAAGAAGTTACATGTGATTTACTACGCCAGTAGAACTCTAGATGCCGCTCAGCTAAACTATGCAACCACAGAAAAAGAACTCCTAGCCGTAGTTTCCGCCATAGACAAATTTAGATCCTATTTGGTGGGAGCCAAAATAATTGTTTACACTGATCATGCCGCCATCCGATACCTTTTGAATAAAAAGGATGCTAAACCTAGATTACTCCGGTGGATACTTTTATTGCAAGAATTTGACCTTGATATCAGAGATAAGAAAGGCACCGAGAATGTAGTTGTCGATCACCTCTCCAGGCTTGAGTTCTTGAAACCTGATGTAGTACCCATAAATGATGACTTTGCTTATGACAGGTTAATCGCTAAGCTAGATACCATTGGAGATGTAAGTTTAGAAACCTTAGAAGATTCTGAAAAATCCTTAGCGGTAAATAATGTACCTTGGTATGCAGATTTTGTTAACTATCTTGCTGCAGATATAATACCTCCTGACCTCAGCTATCAGCAGAAAAAGAAGTTCTTCAATGACATTAAACATTTCTATTGGGATGAACCACTCCTTTTTAAGAGAGGCACTGACGGAATCTTTCGCCGGTGTGTTCCATCGGAAAAAGTGCACCATATCATAGAACATTGTCACTCAGCACCCTACGGAGGACACGCAAGCACATCTAAGACTCACGCTAAAATCTTACAAGCTGGTCTTTATTGGCCAACTATATGGCGTGATGTTCATACATATATAACCAAGTGTGACCCGTGTCAACGTTCCGGAAACATCTCGGAGAGAAATGAAATGCCATTAAGAAACATTCAAGAAGTAGAACTTTTTGATGTTTGGGGAATCGACTTTATGGGACCTTTTCCATCATCCTTAGGAAACAAATATATTTTAGTCGCTGTCGATTACGTGTCCAAATGGATTGAAGCTATAGCTGCACCCACAAACGACACCCGAGTAGTGATTAAGATGTTCAAGCAGAATATATTCCCTAGATTCGGAGTTCCCAGGCTAGTCATAAGTGATGGAGGATCACATTTTATATCTAGGATTTTTGACAAACTGTTGAGGAAGTATGGAAACATAGAGTAGCCACACCTTACCACCCGCAAACCAGTGGGCAAGTAGAAGTATCCAATAGAGAGATCAAGCATATCTTAGAAAAAACTGTCTCAATATCCAGAAAGGATTGGTCACAGAAGCTTTCAGAAGCACTGTGGGCCTACAGGACAGCCTATAAGACTCCCATTGGAACAACCCCTTACCAACTAGTTTACGGAAAATCATGTCACTTACCCTTTGAATTGGAACACAAAGCATATTGGGCCATTCGAACCTTAAATTTTGATTACCTAGCAGCTGGTGAGAAACGTATCTTAGACATACATAAGCTAGAAGAGCTCCGACAATCAGCCTATGAAAATGCCATCATATATAAAGAGAGAACCAAAGCATGGCATGACAAGAAGATCGTCAAGAAAGACTTCAACATAGGTGACCCTGTTCTTCTATACAATTCAAGACTGCGACTTTTTCCAGGTAAGCTTCGATCTAGATGGACGGGCCCGTTCGAAGTTTCCAAAGTCCTAAAATCCGGGGCAGTGGAAATTAAGAACAAATCTTGCAGTCCGTTCGTTGTAAATGGACAAAGGCTTAAGCATTATAAAGGAGGTGACATTCCAGCATACTACTCCAGGTTCACGTTAACAGACCCACCTATCCTCGCACCAGATACATGACTTGAACTCGTCGAGCTAACGACGTTAAGCAAGCGCTGCATGGGAGGCAACCCATGGTTCTTTTCCTTTTCGTATTTATTTTCTTTCCGTTTATTTTGATTTACGTTTGTTTGCTTGTTTGTACATATATGTCTAACTTGTTTGGTGTGTTTGATTTCAGGGCCTGTTTTTCCTAACTTTTTCTTTCAGGATGCCACCATTCGACGACATGCACGTGACCTTTAGAGACGACGCCCAGAGAGAGCGTTATGCGATGCTTTCACTCAGACCTATGGCACCCACTCGCTACCCAGACAGTGATTGCATGGAAGCTTTGGGCATAGAGCCCAGTGTCCGATACTTGACCCACCAGCTCAAATGGGACCAATACGCTGATGATTTGCATCCCACCTATAGGAACCTCACTCTGGAGTTCCTCAGCTCTTTCTCCTATGATTCGTACTTGGGACCAGATGGCCACACCAGCTTCAGGTTATTTGGCACAGAGTATTCGTTCACCCATACTGAGTTCGGTGATCTTCTTGTATTTGAGACTGGAGTTGGCGCTATCCCTGAGCTACCCATGGGTTACTTCATGAGTAGAGACGTGGAGAAATTTTGGAGTGACATCTCTGGAGGTGGAGGCCCTGACCCTGATACTCACATTTCGCAGGTTATCCATAACCCAGCTCTCCGATACTTTCAGATGATCATTGCCCATACATTCTTTGGGAGAGCAGATGTTGATGACCACGTTACTGAGGAGGACATATTTTCATGTTTTGTGCGAATCAGTCGCGTCGTTTAGCTTGTGGTAACTTTATGCTGTATTCTTTTAGTGGTGTTGCCACCTGGGCAGGAGGACCTATACATGTAGGAGGTAATGTGACTGAGATTGCTGCTGCTCTAGGCCTTGGCCGAAAGCTATTTCATTTGACTCCCTACTGCAGCCATACCACCATGGATATTGATTTTTGTTTAGATCGGGGGCTGATGAGAATGAACTCCTTTAATCCCGCTCAGTTCAGACTCCTGATCGACGGTGAGACCATACATCATTTCACTTTGCCAGATCCTGTTATGACCAGTGTCCATGACCCAGCAAACTGGACATATGCCTTAGAAGGACACGGTGGGACGGTGGACGCACCACGACCCTGCCCAGAGCCAGAGTACGTTCCAGCTCCACCACCTGACAGGACCACGGTGTGGTCAAATAATCATTCATTAGGTACTCCAGATATGCAGACCCAGATGGCAATGATGCGCCAAGAGATAGCAGATCTCCGACAGACTCTTGCTGACCTACACCTGGGGATGGAAGTGTCAGAGCTGACCCACGCTGCTGAGTACGATGTGCTGTATGAAGACATGGTGGAGCTCCGTCGTGAGATAGCAAGACTCCGTGGAGATGACCAGACATCTTGATTTCCATTTTCGTATTATTTACTATATTTCTTATGCATTAATTTACTTCCAGTATCACCCAAACATATTTCCTACTATTTGCATTTGATATATTTCCGATTTATATTAAGGTTTGAGTTTTTTATGTTTATATGCTAATATTTTCTCTTATTTTATTTTTTCTTTGACAAAATATATAAAAAAAAAAATTATTATAAAAAATATATATGCTTGTGAAAATTTTGTGCAAAACTACATTTTTAGGACATATGGAATGCTAAAAAGACCCCCCAAGGCCAAATGAAGGACAAAAAGCCCATTCAAAAAGACAAATTGAGGCCCATCAGCGGATTTGCTCACGTCGCGCCCGCGACACACCTGTCGCGCCCGCGGCAGCGTCCTTGTAAAATCGGGACAGAACCTTCATTCCCACCATTTTTTAAGCTCTAACCTTTTCAAACCCATTTTTCCCTCCGAAAAATCCCTATAAAACCCCATTGAAATTCATATCTCTAGCATTCACCAATTATCTCTTAACTTTCCATTTCAATTTCCATCAACAAAAACCCAAAAAAATCCAACCTTTATCATACCACTTTTCTTCCACCCTCTTCACCATCTTCATCAATGGAGTTTAATGGAGTCATTCTTCGGGAAGGACAATCCGGGAATAGGCAGAGGCGGCAACTTCAAAAGCTTCAGGATCGAGAAATTCTCTCGACGAGGTATGTCGACGATACTTGCTTGCACGCTTTAGGGATTCATCATAGCGTTTTCCATATGTTAGACTTTGTAGGTTTAGGCACTGTTTTCACCACAAAAGAACCCACCTATGAGAGGATGACGGTTGAGTTTTTGAGTTCATTGGTTTATACCGTTCGACCCGACACTGCTAGCACAGTCGGTACCGTGCATTTTAGACTGTTTGCTGTTGAGTATCAGTTCAGTACCGATGAACTAGCAGGTCTATTGGGATTCCCTCATGGGGAGGGGGTTGTTTGTGAGGCTCCTTCAGATGCTGAATGGTCAGTCGAGATATTCGCCTTCTGGCGCAGGTTGTCAGATACTATTGTTGATTCCTTTAAGGGAATACTCGCCTCGACCATTCATAACCCGGCCATAAGAATTTTCAGATATCTTTTGGCATGCTCTATTTTTGGCCGGGAGAATCAAAACAAAGTTAATAGCAAAGAACTTTTGTTCTTACAAGGATGCCTCACAAATGTAAGAATCAATCCGGTTCCATTTATGATCGCCCACATGTGCTTAACGGTAAATAAGGGTGGACCGATAGTTTTTGGCGGATTGATTACGTCTATTGCTCGGGCACTAAATTTGAATGATGAGATAGCTACTTTAGAACCACTGCCCCCTCGCACAATTAATTTAAAATTTCTGAAAGACATGAAATTGTGTCGATCGAGGAGGGCTGGTGGTTATGAGTTGATGATTCACGGGGTAGCCATCGAATCAATTGTTATGTCGTGCAGTAGACGTACAGATGTATGATTCGAGAGGAACTGGATCTATGACCTTACTGCCCCACCTTTTCTAGGTTCAATTCCTCCTAATGTCCATGACAATGAGGGGCCCGACACAGATGATGAGTATGACCATAGAGAGCGTGTGTCCCCCCTCGTCCTACACAATCACACACCGCACCATCTTCTTCTAACACTTTTGCAGGAGCTGCTCCCGGATTTTATATTATGGAGGAGATGTGGCGAGACCATATGGCTAGAGAAGCATGGCATGAAGAACTGCTCTCTTCCATTCAGCAACAGATGGCGGACCAGATGAGCTTTATGCAAGAGTCGCAGCGGAGAGCGGACCAATCTTACGAGACCATCTCCCGTACTCTGCTTGCGATCACCGCTGAGCAGTCCCGTCAACAGCAATATAACCATCAACACTTTCAACTTATGGAGGCCACTCAGGGTTCCATCTTAGGTAACCTTCGTGAGGTGAAAGCTGCTCAGACAGAATTGCAGGCTAGGATGGACCAGCGAGACCATCACCGTAGCAGATCCCGTCGTTCCGAGCATTCAGCACAGGGCGGCAAGGGCACCAGCGGTCCTCACTAGTTTTGCCAGGTTCCTTTCTCCTTAGCTTACTTCGAAACATTGGGGACAATGTTTGATTTAAGTGTGGGAGGAGATTTTATCGTTTTTATTTCCGTCGTTTTAGTAGTTTATTTTTATTTCCCTTCAGTTATTTACTTTTGTTTCTGTTTTAGAAAATGCATGTGTTTGAAGAGTCATTAGTATAAGTATATTTTTTGGTTCACCTTCGTTTTTTCCTACATATTTTAACCCCAAAAATAATAATAATAATAATAATTTTTCTAGAAAAAAGTGTTGTTCTGAAAAATTTCTGGACTTTAAGACAGGTTCGGGTTAGGATGCAGTGACTTGGGAGAACCTTTGAAACATCAGTATCGTCCTTACACCATGAACTTCGTAAATATAAGAATCACACCTGAAACCCCATGTACCATGGCCCTAATTTCATTTCAAAATCATCCTTAGTAGTTTATTTTAGCAATCAGCTCCGGCCTAAACATGTTCTAAGTAGGAGACCGACGAATATAAGTGACTGATCTGAGTGCAAGAAAAAAAAAGTAATAAGATGTTTAGCTTGCTCATTTCAGTTGGTTCAGAGGTATCTGACGCTGAACTCGGTAGGGAGGATTACGATCCGATCCCCCACAACTGCATTTGAGAGGAATAAAAGGATTTTACACAATTCCTTATGCCAGAAATCCGGTATGAAAAGATCAGAATCACTAACAGGTCACTCTACCATGAAGCATGTGCGGAAAACGGGCTTAATGTGAATGCGCTTGAATGAAAAGGACTCAAAAGAGATGGAAAAGGAAGGCCTAAGTATTGTGGGATATAACGGGTTGATTAGTATAGGAGCGAAGTTTATGTCCGTATTTGCGGATTAGTGTCATCACGATGCCCTTGGTTCACTCAGTTAGTACCGACCACTGCATCCAGACTCGGACTTAGAAGCCCTTTTCGCCCAAAAATCATCGATCGACACTGATTTTTCTATGAGCTTTAAATGTTTTGCTTGAGGACAAGCAAAGGTCTAAGTGTGGGAGAATTTGATGACACTAAATTATACTGTATTTTCGACTCTGATTTCACATGCATATTAGTTGTTTTTCTATTATTTTTGCTTTGTTATTGTTATGTTTTCCTTTGTTTTCAGGTTTTCAATAAATCAAGGTCCCAGACGAAAAAGGGTGCAAAAGGAGCAAGAATTCAAGTTTGGCAGCAATTTACTCTTGTCGCTTCTCTTGTCGCGGGCGCCCCAGGGTAGGCGACGACGTGTCCCATGATCTCCACAACTCAACTGCCACGTTCCCACGATCAGCACTCACCTTTGCCCTTTTCTTCATGTCGCGGGCGCGGTAGGCCTGTCGCGGGCGCAACAAGGCAAAATTAGTTCCCGCCCATTTTTCAAGCCAAGGTCACTTTTGTCTTTGCACCATGCCAACTTTGCCTATAAATACTCTCAGAACTCGAATTTTAGGATCATCCAATCTTAGTGTACTTCATCCTAGGCATAAATTTCACTCTTGTAAAGCGGTAATCTTCTCACATCGAGGAGTTATTGCACTGTGTGTGATTGAGTTTGTAATCAAGTCTTGGAGTGTCTGTAATCAAGTTGGAGCACTTTGGTAGAAGTAATCCTGCCAGCATTTTCTTTTCCGTACATTGTACCAGATTTAAAGACTCCGCTTTGGAGCAGGTTTTATTTTAATCGCATTTACTTTCATTTATCTCTTGCACTTGCTTTATTTTGTTTATTTATTGTCTTGCCTTACTTTTCAAAAGACTTAATTCCATACATGATAAGAATTAATATGACTGTTATAACTACCATGGCTGGCTAAGTTTTAGATAGGTAAGAATTTAAAGACCATAATCACCGTAATACGTCTATATGTTAATAGAAATACTTAAGGGTTGTTTTAATCTTTAACACAAGTTTTCTGTACTTAAAAGCAATGTTGGGTAAGATCGAAAGTCGTCCAACCATTTGTGAACTTGTTTAGTTCTCAACTGATCAAATACAGCGAAAGCGCTTTGCTCAGTTGAGTAGGGATTTTTGACACTTTAGAAAAGAGATTTTAAAACTATTTTCGGACGCGTTAGTGGGATTAGAATCTGGTTCATTTTGAACCTCTTTAGTTTAGAGATTTCAGGTCAAAATACTTTTCTGTTTAGTTTAGAATTTACATTTCTTAAAAGTAAGTTTTCCATGACTCTAACGCAATGCGCGCCTTTTTATAAGTGACAATAAAGGGGTTAGTTTAGAGGGTAAACTTGGTTCTGACTACGCGAAAGCGACAGTTCCTGTTAAATTGAATTCTTTTCTTAAAATAGAAGATATTGCCCGTAAGTAGTCCTGTTGATGAATATAGAAATATTATCGGTTATGAGAATTACATTCAAGCCTATTGTTTTGTCTGAATTTTATTACCTCATCATTTACTTTTATTTATTTTCCTCTGCATTAGTAAACCCTGAATTGAACTGCCTTAGATAAGCACTGTAACAAACAGAAATCGTTAGATCGACATTTGGTCTCTGTGGATACGATAACTTTTTATATTACTCTGACGCGATTCGTGCACTTGCGAATACAACGCATCATGCAACCGAGTGATAAACACAATTTCTTTGGTCAACTTACAAATATAACCTTTTAGAATTACAACTTCCTCACTTGCAAAAAGACTTTCTCGAAAATCACTTTTGCTAAATTCTTAGTGAAAGAAAGTAAGCAAAATAAAATTTTACAGAGGGAGTAGGAAGTGTTAAATGAAACATGATTCTAGATGTTTAGAAATGAGGGGAGTGACCTCTATTTATAGGCTAGAGGTTGGCTCAAAAAGGAAATTGTTTTAAGGTCAATTTATGAATTGCTAATCGATTGTCAACATATACCAATCAATTGGTTACCTAAAAAATTAATCGATTACCAAGTTAAAAATAGAAATAAAAGATATTTAATTGTTACACCTCATTAAGATGTTTTCCTAATCGCTTAGGATGCATTTTTGAACTGAACTAATTGATTGTTTCAATGTGCCAATCGATTGGAAAAGACAAAAAATTTCCCAAAGCTTTTCAGACATCTTCTAACTCACCTAGAACGACTTCAAGACATTTTTGAAAAGTTATCTTGAGAAAAATTAGTTTAAAAAATATTTTCGTGTGTGTTATTAGCCATGCACTTTTATAAGAACACCCTTATGCTTTACAAAGTGTTCACCCAAGCTAATTAAGGTAAGGTTTTCTTGTACTTCAAGACTTGCCAGATGCTTTCTTTCTTGTAGACACTAGCTTGAGTTCACTTGAGATGTGGCTTGATTTATATTCCATTTGGTTTCCATAATCAGATAGTCAAGTCTTATCAAACCCTAATATCAAGGTTTGCATCTTTAACCTTTTAACCGCTTATGCTTGACTAGTTGTCATCATTAGACATTATTTGTCATCATTAAAATTTGTTTCCCTTATTAATGGAATGTCACCTAGAAGTAAGCTACAAAACAAGGTTCCACATTCTCCCCCTTTTTTCTGATGACAACGCATCTCTCAAGGATGTTGTAAAATAAGAAGAAAAAAAGTGTTTTGAGTAATCGAACTCCTCCTCAATTAAGTAGAAAGTATACTCTACTCTCCCTGAGAGTATAATTCTCCCCTTTTGTCGACATCAAAAAGGCGGGTGAAGATTCATTGCAAAAAGTTTAAATATACAAACATAGGCAAATAAACATTTAGGAAAGGGGAAAATCATTTTATTAATTAAAAATTGCAGAAAACAGGAAATAACATGAATTCAAAAACATAGGTGAGAACAAGTCTTTAGATTGTTCTATATCAATATCATCCTATAAGAACAAGTCTTTAGGTAGTTGTTTATGGTCTAGGATGAAGTATTGGTTTATGAAATCAAACTTGTCACTAATCACATTTATCATTCCAATTCACCATGATTTTTTTTCTATTACTTATTTTTCCCAGTTCACCTTGATTTTGTTTTCTATTAACCATATTATTTCTACATCAACTTGGGTTATGAGGCTGAAGTTTCTCTTTCTTGGAAAAAGTATTTGATTGATCACATAGTGAGTCATACGACTTTCAAGTTAGATATATCCAGCAGCGAAGGGATTTGATATGGAGAGTGATAGCTCCTTCATAATAGAGGATGCAACAAGCTTTTGATTGTATTTGTCTACTTTGTCTTCGAGTTTGACAATAGTGTCTTCATTAGGGAGATTTAGATTATCTCCAAATTCTTCTACTGATAGATTTATCCTATTCATTTTCACTTCAATTTGAAATATTCCATCTGTGAACGATTTGAGAAGAACATCTTGACTAGAGATGGATACACCATTTTTAAAGGTATATAGAGGAAGGTGAACAGGTTGAGTTCTTTGAAGGTTTTGAAGAATTCATATTCCTTGAAATCTTTTGGATTTATACTGTAAATTATTTTAAGGGATTGATCAAAAAAATATTATCTCTTGTTGTTTGGTAGTGAAGAAGTCGGAAAAAGTGTTGTTGGAAAAGTTTATATTTTGGGGAGCCATGATGCTTTTAAAAAGAACAATCTCACACTCACAGGATTATAAAGAAATATGCAATGCAAAGAGTGAATGATGAATACCTATTTATAGCACACCATCTGATGATTTGATCGTGTATTTCTTGCAAGAAATCAATGGAGATTATGTTGATTGAAAATCATGGCAAAATCTTTCTAAAGTAGAGGTGTCAATCGATTGGTAAATCAAATCTCTTAAGATTAGTTTTTTGTTCATCATCAATGATGAGATTTGTTTTGTTTGGTGGGAAAGTTTGGCTTGAATTTGATTTGAAAATTAGCGCACCAAGCTTCTCCAATCAATTGCTAGAGTCCCAATCGATTAGGCTTTCGTTGTTCAGACTCCTTGGTGCATCTTTGGGCCTTATGCTGGATTTAATTACTTTTTCACACTCCCTGTTAAGCTTATTTGTACCTCTCTTCTAAAGAACACTTGGAAACTCGCCAAAATTAAATTCACTATTTTTAAGGATTAATCTGAGTTATCTGATTAATCTATCCTTGAAATAATGTATACCTCTTTTATCAATAACTCTTGATAAATACTTCCCTTAAAAGGAAACACCAACAACCGAATATAACTAGATTCGAAGAACGATACTTATGAGAAGGTTCAAATCGAATGTCTAGATATAACATATCCCATAGTTGTAGTCCTCACAGAGAATGATATGATCATTAACCTTAAGGATTTTCTTTTAAATAAGAAATACAAGATATGAGAAATGTAAAACTTTTCAAGGTCTTTTCTATACAAGTTAAGAATCCAAATGAATCTAAAATAGTTTTGAGATTTAAAATTTGGATTTCTTATAGACCAAATAATTGGTCACAAGTTCTATTTGAGATTGTCTCGGATAGGTAGATAAAATTCATTATGAATGTATTTTAAATATATCTACCACATCTTGTTGAAAAGAAAAGGAAGTAGTTTGTGATGCTAAATAGATGAATCATAAAAGGAATGTGATTCATTTTATATTTCTTTGAATTTTAGCAGAAAAATACAGTTCTAAAGGAAGTTAGTGATTTCATGTGTTGAAAGAAGAAAACTGTTAATGGTTCTAAAAGGAGTCAAAGTAGAAGAAAGAAGTAAGACTTTTTCTTCATACGATTTGTTATAGAAAATTAAATTGTCTACTTCTACATCTTGTGTAATACCCATATATATATCCATGCATCAAATCATATATTATACATGAAAAGTACGTTTGGTACTGAAATACATAAGTTCTTAGTAACACTGTATACATAAAAATGCCCAAAGCAACCTAAAACCAAACACTGGCATGTTATATGTACAAAATGTTCAAAAGATAAAACTAAGAACTAGATCCCTAAGGATCTCAAAAGACTCCACAACGGAAGCAAAACCAACAGCTAAGCAAGGATAGTCACACGGCCTTATCCTTACCCTTCGCGGAACCTGCAGAACCTGTGATGTAAACAACAACAGTGGGGTGAGATACATCAAATCTCAGTGAGTTCTCTATCTTAAAGTCCTCTCGGCTCTACAAGGTTCTAATAAACCTAACTCAAGTCAAAAGGGGAAGGAACTGACTTTGAGTACACACACTACAAACGTATCTACACTGGTGAGCCTGTTAACTCACACAAGTACCAAAGTACGTCCTGAGCCTGTTAGCTCAAGAATCTCACAAATCAATAACCATACCAAGGCATCCCCTTTTCCCGCCCGCTTCTACGTCTAGAAGACGACCCGAGTCATGGATCCTCGAAATTACTTGGCATACGAAATGGATTCGGGAACAACGGCCTGTTAGCCGTGAACCGTCACTTCTCATGGCCTGTTAACCATCACAAGTCTCTACCCGTAGGTTCCATTCGTACTAAACGCGGGAATCAAACCTGCCAAGTAATGGTGCACATGTTTCAGAGGAGCTCGAGACTCATGAAACGCACTATCAATAATAACCGGTTACGATTACACAATACACACGCCTCGGCCTTACTTGCACGAGCGTTGACACTATGTCATTTCACACTTTCCAACATTGTTTAGGGTAATGGTTCTCACTCTTCCTATTCCATATTTTAGCATGCATACATATTTAACAACAATTACACACCATCAAACGCTAAAAAATCAACAAACCGACACTATTCCCAAAATCCCGACATAATTAAATTGGCCAACAACTTTAAAACCATTTTCACAAGAAAGTACATTCTGTTAGCTTTCCAATGATATCAAAAATATTAAAAACGGATAACAGAATCAAAAGTTATGGACATAACCAAAAATAGTATCGCGAGAAAACACAAGTGTGCAATTTTCCTGACCGTACGCGTATTGCCTTGTGCCATACGCGTACCGCCCATCTGGCTCACCCAGCCATACGCGTATTGCCCAAGGTGATACGCGTATGGGCAGAGATGTTTTCCCCTTAAAAGTTCCCATTTTTCCTCCATTACGCGTACCATTCATGCCATACGCGTAAGGCCATGCCCCATACGCGTAAGGCCATGCCCCATACGCGTATGGGCAGTGGAAATTCGCAATCCTGCATAATTTTTCTGCTACGGGTTCCCCAAAATCAACCCCCAAAAATCCATTTTTTCACAACCACCAAGCATCAAAACATGATATAATCATAACAACCAGTGTAACAACAATCAAAGATCGAATTTCAGCAGTTAAATTAAGATTCTATGGTAAAATTCCACATTTCCTAACAATATCAACTAACTCTAAAACTCAATAAAACCTTAATCTAAAGAGTCTAACTAGAACCCACCCGGATTACAAGATAAGGAGGTTGAAGCTGAGATGAACAGATGAAGATGGGTCGATGATTGATGATCTAGAGCTCTTGGGAGAATTTCCTCTTCTTCCTCTTCCTTTTCCTTTCTTTCTTTTCTTTTTCTCTAAGTTCCTCTACTTTACCAACTAAGGAAAATGAAAAGAAAATATCCAAAGTAACATTAATTGGTCATCCCACTAATTATCCAAATTATCTCAAATGCACCAATTAATGAAATTCCAAGTTAAATAATATTAAATCTAATCAATCCGGGTTCGTCAGTTTACTCTAATTATTCTATCCAATAATTACTCAGAGTACCCCGAAACCCAGTTGATCATACTAATATCATCCAAAACGTTCATAAAATTTATGGGGTATTACATCCTCCCCCCCCCCCCCTTAAATAGAAATTCGCCCACGAATTTAAAATAATTACCTGAAAAGATGAGGATAAACCTCCAGCATTTCTGATTCCAATTCCCAAGTTGCATTTCCCGGATGCGTCTCGTCCCACTGGACCCTCACAAGAGGAATCTCCTTATTCCTTAACACTTTAGTTTCTCTTCCCGTGATATGACTCGGCTGAGGTTCAAATGTCAAATCAACTTCTATCTCAATTGTATCCGGTAAAACTGGCTGAAGAGGATCTGGAACAAATTTCTGAAGCTGAGATACATGAAAAACGTCATGCATCTCTGACAGAGAAGGCGGTAAGGCTAATCTGTAAGCTACTTCCCCAATTCTTTCCAAAATCTGATACGGTCCTACGTATCGTGGACTTAATTTCCGCGATTTAAATGGTCCTTTCAATCTCAATCTCGGAGTAACCTTTAAAAATACATGATCACCCTCATCAAACTCCAACGGTCTCCTACGGTTATCCGCATAGCTTCTCTGACGGTCTTGGGCTTGTTTGATCTTCCCCCGAATCATTCTAATCTTCTCCGTAGTCTCGTGAATAATCTCGGGTCCCAAAATCCTATCATCGCCTACCTCCGTCCAACACAATGGCGTTCTACACTTCCTACCATACAACGCCTCATAAGGTGCCATACCAATACTTGCGTGATAACTGTTATTATAAGAGAATTCGATCAACGGCAAAAGTTCTCTCCAATTTCCCCCACTTTCAAGCACACAAGCTCTTAACATGTCTTCCATGGTTTGTATTTTCCGTTCCGTCTGACCATCCGTTTGCGGATGGTTCGACGTACTCAAACACAACCTCGTTCCCACGGCTTGTTGAAAAGCTCTCCAAAATCTGGAAGTAAATTTTGGATCTCTATCCGAAACAATACTAGTAGGAATACCATGCAATCTCACTATCTCTGAAATAAACAACCTTGCGAGATGACTCGCCTTGTAGGTAGTCTTCACAGCTAAGAAATGCGCGGATTTCGTTAACCGATCCACAATTACCCAAATTGAATCATAACCACCCTACGCACGAGGTAATCCTACTGTGAAGTCCATCGAAATACTATCCCATTTCCACATCGGAATTTCTAAAGGTTGTAACAAGCCACCCGGCCTTTGGTGCTCAATCTTCACTTACTGGCACACCGCACATTCCGACACAAACACCGCAATATCTCTTTTCATCCCGGACCACCAATAGTCCCTCTTTAAATCTTGATACATCTTTGAAGCACCAGGATGTATAGTAAAAGTACCCTTATGCGCTTCTTCCAAAATCCGTCGTTTTAGCTCCGTATTGTCCGGAACACAAATCCTTTGGTTAAACGAAATGACTCCGTCGGTAGCTCGCACAAAACCCGGTTGAGTCAACAATTCTTGTAACTTCTCATCCAACCCTTGCTCTTGTTGGATTTCTTCCCTGAGATTAGAGATGATATTCAAATTTCCCATAACTACACAATCAGGAGTCCAATTAAATTGAAGATTTGGATCTCTAAACTTTTCAATTAAGGCATACTCTAACATCATCAACTCGGCACTATGCAACTCTTTCCTGCTTAGAGCATCCGCCACCTTGTTCGCTTTACCTGGATGGTACTTTAGTTCCAAATCATAATCCTTCAAATACTCCATCCACCTCCTTTGACGTATATTCAATTCCTTCTGATCAAATAAGTACTTTAAGCTCTTGTGGTCACTAAACATCTCAAAACGTACACCATACAAATAGTGACGCCACACTTTTAATGTAAAAACAACTGCCGCCAATTCTAAATCATGCGTCAGATAATTCTCTTCATGTACTTTCAACTGTCGCGAAGCGTAACCCACTACATGTCCCTCCTGCATTAACACTCCGCCTAAACCCTTTTTCGATGCATCACAATATACTTTATAAGACTTGCTAGGATCGAGAATAACCAAAACAGGAGTGGTAGTCAGTCTCTCTTTCAAACTCCTAAAACTTCTTTCACAAGTCGAATCCCACTCATATGAATAATCCTTCTGCGTAAGTTTCGTCAATGGTAAAGCCAACTGCGAAAATCCCTTGATAAACCTTCTGTAATAACCTGCTAATCCCAAGAAACTCCTCACTTCAGAAACATTCTTCGGTCTCTCCCAATTAATTACTGCTTCAACTTTTGATGGATCGACCGCCACACCTCCCTGGGATATAACATGACCAAGGAAATTAACCTCAGACATCCAAAACTCACACTTACTTAACTTAGCAAAAAGTTGCTTCTCTTGCAAAATGGATAAAACGATTCTTAAGTGTTCTCCGTGCTCTTGAGGATCACGAGAATAAATAAGAATGTCATCAATGAAAATCACCACAAATTGGTCCAAGTAAGGTTGAAATATCCGATTCATATAATCCATGAAAACTGCCGGAGCATTCGTCACACCAAAAGGCATTAGCAGAAATTCATAATGACCATAACGGGTTCTGAATGCGGTCTTGGGTACATCTGCACTCTTCACCCGAATCTGATGATAACCCGACCGTAGGTCAATCTTCGAGAACACACTGGCTCCTTTCAATTGATCTAACAGGTCGTCTATCCTTGGTAACGGGTATTTATTCTTGATGGTGACCTTATTCAACTGACGGTAATCAATACACAATCGCATTCCACCATCCTTTTTCTTTACCAATAACACTGGAGCTCCCCAGGGTGAAACACTGGGTCGAACAAAATGCTTAGCCAATAGTTCTTCCAACTGATCCTTTAGTTCTCTCAATTCAAGTGGGGCCATCTGATACGGAGAAACGGATATTGGAGTCGTTCCTGGTATTAGGTCAATAGAGAATTCCACTTCCCGCTCCAGAGGAAGAGAAGTGATATCCTCGGGGAAAACTTCAGGAAAGTCACAAACTACCGGAATACTCAGAACTGGAATGCTACTACTCTCCTCCTTAGTAAGAATCATAAGAACAGATTTTTCTTCCTCAAACAAGAAATTAATCATTCCAACCGTATCTTCTAAAATAGTAGTTAACACATCCTTCGGAGTAGCTTCGGCAGATGGGATAATAATTAACTTCTCTTCGCAACCGATAAAAACCGAATTAGCTGAAAGCCAATCCATTCCCAGAACAACATCCACTTTCTTAAGCGGCTAATAAATAAGATCAATCTGGAAAACTCTTTCATTTACCGATAAAACGCAATTTTCACACATCAACGGCGTTTCAACAATTTCATCCATGGCAGTAGTAACCACCATAGGAGGAAATAAAGGAACAACTTGCAACCCAAGTCGCTTCACACAACGCGTGGACACAAAAGAATGAGTTGCCCCACAATCAAATAAAACAAAACAAGGATGTCCATTTACGAAACACGTACCCGCAATCAAGGAGTTATCATTCTTGGCTTTTCTCGCATCCAAGGTATACACTCGGCCCGTATTCTTCCCTTGTGCCTGATTTCTACCCTGAGGACAATCCTTCGCCATGTGGCCCACCTTATTACACTGATAACATCTCATTCCCTCCAAACTGCACCTACCATAATGATTCCGTCCACACATACGACATACCGGAGGCACACTAGTTCTAGAACTCTGAGCTTGCTTCCCTTTAAAGGATTGTTGCCTGGGCCTAACCTGTTGATTCGGTCTCCCTCGATCACTTTGACTCAACCTACTCAAATCTCCTTCCATTTGTACCTTCTTCAAACTATGTTCAGCCACATAACACTGTCTTAACAGTTCGGCAAAAGTAGTAAATTCCCGTTAAGACACGCTATGTGAAATTTCAGCCCTTAAACCAAACAGAAACTGATCAATCTTCCACCTCTCATCGGGAGCATACATGGCTTGTCTAGAATAAGCAGCCATATCTTCGAATTTTTCAGCATAAGAAGCCACAGTCAAGTTACCTTGCCTCATTTGTTGAAACTCGAATTCCTTCTGAGACCTCAAGGAACTTGGAAAGTATTTCTCCATAAAAATTACCTTAAACTGTTCCCACACCTTCGGTACCTCTTGAATTGTCATTAATGCTGAAGCACTTTCCCACCACCTCATGGCAGGACCCTTCAACAAGTGGGAAGCAAAGACCACCTTGTTTTCCTCACTGCACTGAACTATTTGGAAAATCCGTTCCATACCTGATATCCATTCATGAGCCTTTACTGGATCTAACCCTCCCAGAAATTCCGGAGGATTCATACGGATGAAATCTCTAAAGGTTCCCCCTGCAGCCTCTGGTACCACCACTGGAGGATGCACACCACCAGCCATTTGTAGTACCATTTGTTGCACAAACTGATTCTGCTGTTGCTGCATCTGTTGCATAAATTGGTACAAAGGAGCATTCCCCTCGTCACCCGGCGGATTAGTCCCTGCTGGAGTGGTTCTTGGTCTACCACGGTTGTTTCTGCGCCTGTCATCCATGTTCCTAAATTTCATACAGATAGGATTAAGTTGATCAGACTCAATACCATAAATATAACAGACAAGACCACTGGCGACACGCCGCATATGAAACGGAAAGAAAACTTATTCTATTTCATGGCTAGGTCGAGGATACGACCTGCTCTGATACCAACTGTAATACCCATATATATATATATACATGCATCAAATCATATATTATACATGAAAAGTACGTTTGGTACTGAAATACATAAGTTCTTAGTAACACTGTATACATAAAAATGCCCAAAGCAACCTAAAACCAAACACTGGCATGTTATATGTACAAAATGTTCAAAAGATAAAACTAAGAACTAGATCCCTAAGGATCTCAAAAGACTCCACAACGGAAGCAAAACCAACAGCTAAGCAAGGATAGTCACATGGCCTTATCCTTACCCTTCGCGGAACCTGCAGAACCTGTGATGTAAACAACAACAGTGGGGTGAGATACATCAAATCTCAGTGAGTTCTCTATCTTAAAGTCCTCTCGGCTCTACAAGGTTCTAATAAACCTAACTCAAGTCAAAAGGGGAAGGAACTGACTTTGAGTACACACACTACAAACGTATCTACACCGGTGAGCCTGTTAACTCACACAAGTACCAAAGTACGTCCTGAGCCTGTTACCTCAAGAATCTCACAAATCAATAACCATACCAAGGCATCCCCTTTTCCCGTCCGCTTCTACGTCTAGAAGACGACCCGAGTCATGGATCCTCGAAATTACTTGGCATACGAAATGGATTCGGGAACAACGGCCTGTTAGCCGTGAACCGTCACTTCTCATGGCCTGTTAACCATCACAAGTCTCTACCCGTAGGTTCCATTCGTACTAAACGCGGGAATCAAACCTGCCAAGTAATGGTGCACATGTTTCAGAGGAGCTCGAGACTCATGAAACGCACTATCAATAATAACCGGTTACGATTACACAATACACACGCCTCGGCCTTACTTGCATGAGCGTTGACACTATGTCATTTCACACTTTCCAACATTGTTTAGGGTAATGGTTCTCACTCTTCCTATTCCATATTTTAGCATGCATACATATTTAACAACAATTACACACCATCAAACGCTAAAAAATCAACAAACCGACATTATTCCCAAAATCCCGACATAATTAAATCGGCCAACAACTTTAAAACCATTTTCACAAGAAAGTACATTCTGTTAGCTTTCCAATGATATCAAAAATATTAAAAACGGATAACAGAATCAAAAGTTATGGACATAACCAAAAATAGTATCGCGAGAAAACACAAGTGTGCAATTTTCCTGACCATACGCGTATTGCCTTGTGCCATACGCGTACCGCCCATCTGGCTCGCCCAGCCATACGCGTATTGCCCAAGGTGATACGCGTATGGGCAGAGCTGTTTTCCCCTTGAAAGTTCCCATTTTTCCTCCATTACGCGTACCATTCATGCCATACGCGTATGGGCAGTGGAAATTTGCAGAATTTCCTGCATAATTTTTCTGCTACGGGTTCCCCAAAATCAACCCCCAAAAATCCATTTTTTCACAACCACCAAGCATTAAAACATGATATAATCATAACAACCAGTGTAACAACAATCAAAGATCGAATTTCAGCAGTTAAATTAAGATTCTATGGTAAAAATTCTACATTTCCTAACAATATCAACTAACTCTAAAACTCAATAAAACCTTAATCTAAAGAGTCTAACTAGAACCCACCCGGATTACAAGATGAGGAGGTTGAAGCTGAGATGAACAGATGAAGATGGGTCGATGATTGATGATCTAGAGCTCTTGGGAGAATTTCCTCTTCTTCCTCTTCCTTTTCCTTTCTTTCTTTTCTTTTTCTCTAAGTTCCTCTACTTTACCAACTAAGGAAAATGAAAAGAAAATATCCAAAGTAACATTAATTGGTCAGTCCACTAATTATCCAAATTATCTCAAATGCACCAATTAATGAAATTCCAAGTTAAATAATATTAAATCTAATCAATCCGAGTTCGTCAGTTTACTCTAATTATTCTATCCAATAATTACTCAGAGTACCCCGAAACCCAGTTGATCATACTAATATCATCCAAAACGTTCACAAAATTTATGGGGTATTACATCTTGGGTGTGTGATACTAGATGTTGATCTCACATTTATAAGAATGTGAGGAGTCTTTTAAGAAGTAGGACATTGATTATAATTTGAGTCTTCTGACGTCTAGAATGGAACAATGTGTTTCATTGACTATAAGAGCTTATGATTATACTTAAATTAGAGCTTGGAATGAAAACAAATAATTATTATTAAGTTTCATTTAGTAATAAAAACTAATTCTAAGTCTTGTATTGACAAAATGAGGAGTGCGTCTTTTGATAATGGACAAGTGTTGTTATGATTATCTAAAAAAGTGGTTTCAATACTAAATCAAGTAGTGTATTTAAGTTATACGATCTTGATAAGCTCATCTATAACAAATGTGGGATGGATCAAATAAGATTTGAATCTTATGTATATCAATAGCATTAATGTTTAGTCCAATAAGTGAAATATGCATTTTCAAAGTCTATGAGAATAGATTGTTGGATTCATTTGGTTTTGTATCATTCAATATATGCAAGTCTTGATTTTGGAAGATATATCTAATGTCTCAAATCATCGACTAAGTGAAAGGACATATGATATATCTTGATTATATACATGTGTGATGTATATGGACCTATAAACATATTTGCTAGATAAGTTTTGTTTCTCTTACTTCATTTATATTACTGACAAACTCAGTAAGTATGGATTTATGTATGTGACACAAGTTAGAATTCTTTTGAGAAGAGTTCAAGAATGAAGTAGAAGGAAACAACTAGAAAAGGTATTAAGACCGTACAAATGGTTCGTTATGGTAAATACTTATATAAAGAATATAATGACCATTTAAATCGTATAATGTTTGACATTGTTCGATCTAATATAGTTCAATTATATCTTTGTGACTCTTCTTTATAAATTATTTTACATACAATTATTCCTATCAATAACCAATTTCATTTAAAGTAGTCGTAGAGACACCATACTTGATATGGAGGTAAGAGTACCTAGTTTGTCTTTATGATCATTTGGGTTGTAAAGTTTATTAATTAAACTTGATCACAAACTAGATGAAGATGTAATTATGGATGTATCCTAATGAAAATTGGGGACACATATTTTATAACACTTTATAGAACAAAATTGTTTTGTCACTAGAACTGGAGTCTTCCATTTGAGATATTATGTATCTAAAGGAGTCAGTGAGAGTGATGTAGAACTTGAAGAAATTCAAGCACCATAAAATACATATATTTATGAGAATGGAATATGAACCAATTCAACAAGGCAGTTGTTGTTGGACCATTCGTTCATGTAGCATAATATCTAAAGAAGATCATAAATGATCTTGATTCTAAAAAAAGTATAAGTTGTTTAAATCCAATTATGGATTATAGCAAGCTTCTTGGAGATGAATCCTTTTGTTAATTAAGTTTTATGTAAACTAGGATTAATAAATGTCATGTTTAAATCTTGTGCACACAAAAGGTTAGTGGGAGTATTTGCATAAATCTAGTATAGTATGCAGACGTTATAATAATCATCAAAACAAATTCCCTACAACACCAATGTAGGACATGGTTAAGGAAATGGTTTTGATGAAATGCTTAAGCGAGATTTCCTAAAAGGTTAGGAATCAGAATCTATAGAGATAGATGGTTGATGAATTTATATCCTAGCACAAGTACATATTTTGATGAAGTTTTGAGACACTTAATATGCATAATATCACATTAAGATTATTAGATGTGTGGCATGAATTTTTGTCTAATAGACAATGTCTTACCTCATTGGATGAAAAAAAAGGACACCATGATATGTACTGCACTAGATGCACCATATGCTATGAGAATAAATAATAAGTACCAAAATAATTGAAGTCTTCATCACTATCACTATTTAGAAGGTATGTGGATATCTTAAAAGGGCCTGGTGTTCCTTTTCTTGAGAGTAGATGGTAATAATCATTGTAAAGGAGTTACAATGATGTTATTCCTAAATTTTATGAACTATATATTCATATCACAGTATAAATTAAATGTTATGCTTACATGACAACTGTATAAGTTGAAAAAGGCTTTAGACAGTTGTCTTTTATAGTATAAAGGTCATATATATGATTTGGATCGCTTTGCTAATTCTTAGGAAGAAAGTTGTGTTTCTTGTATTGTTAATCCTGTTGATCTCATTCACGATGATAATGGGTTAATCTTGCAAGCTCAGAAAACTAGATCTCACTAGCAATCCATATATATATATATATATATATATATATATATTGACACTTCAATTTATTTCGATAGAAGATCAAAAGTTGAAATCGGAAGAGGTGTATATTACCAACATATGAAAGAGTTCCTTATAACCTAACAAAGTATCATGCTTAAATAATGCTTGACGCACACAATGGGCAGATAGATGTTAAGTTAATATTTGATTGGCTCTAGTGCTAGTGGGAGATTGGTGGAGTAAGCCCTAATAGCCAATCAGTATTGGTTGTATATGCTTTTATATCCTGATCTTGATATATATTGTTTGTTAATATATATACTTACTAGGCATTGTATTTATTGAGTTATTTGTATATGACATAATAAAGTCCTTAGAATAATTAGTCTATTAATGACCTGTTATGTGTGACTTAATTGTGAGACCTCATTAAACATAAGGACGTTATTCATAAAGTATTCGTAGTCAAGCTTTACTGTCAAATAGGACAACAGTAATGCATAGAGACTATTATGTGAGTAGATTGATGACTGTATCTCACATGTCATGGATATGAGATATCAAATCTTCACGTAGGTATAAATATTAGGAGTAATATTTATATTGGATTGACCCACCATGAGAATACTACATAGTTTGTTATGTAAATGTCATAAGTTATTCTCATAGTAATAGTGATATATTCCACCCTTTGACCTGAAACCACTATGGACCCTAGATGTGGAGTCGAGTACTTTATTGCCAATCAAACGTTGTCCATAACATGATGACCATAATGATGGTTTATGGGTGCTTTACAAATCATGCTGAGGGACATGAGTGACCTAGATGGGATTTGTTCCTCCTACATATACGGGAGTAATATCTGTGGGCCCCTTGATAGAGTATGACTGTAAAATGCATGGTCGTGCTCAAATGAGTCGATATGAGATATTGGAATTATTTGTTGCTATCAAGTATACTCAGAGATCAAGGAATAAAATATTGGACTATACAAGGGTGACACATTTTATGCCTTGTGTTCAATATATATATAAGGGCAAAAGGGTAATTATACATATAATCATTATCACATAAAGGTTATGTCAGATCACAAGACATTCTCGTGACTTGGGTAGCAGTGATGCGTTGCTAGAATGATGATTAGCATTAGAGAATTAGGGCATTACAAGACTGAAATTGTATTGCATTCATTATTGTTTATTTTAATGCTCTGTCCATTTTTTTTATCTCTGTGTGTGTAATTTTATTTATCGCATATTTGTAATTAATTTTGTAATTTGAGTGTAACTTTATCACTTAATTTTTTTAGACATGTATCTTGAGTCGCCTCTACATTTAACCTATTGGAATTTGACCCATAAGAATGTGTTTTAGCCTTTGCAATTTAATATCAGTCAAAATATCGAGTGTAGCTTGAATCACAAGGTAGAAGTCTTAAATCTAGGTTTTTGGGAGGCTTGATTAGAATTCGGACAGATTATGATTTGAATCAAACACTTGCTTGGAAGTTTATAATTTTCCTCTGCCAACTTGATTTAAATCAGGAGAGTGTGTGTTTTGAATCACAACACTTCTTGATTCGAATTATAGGTAGTTTAATTAGAATCATGGAAATAAAATTTTCTTCAAAATGAATTGTGATTCGAATCGTGCTTTATGTGACTCAACTTACAAACTCGGACACATGATTCAAGTGAAACCAAAAAATTCTTAACTTTACTACCTTTGATCAAATCATTCTTTCTTTGATTCAAATCATAAACTCATGATTTGACTCGAATCACATTGTATTTTTCCTACCTTTTTATGCCTTATCTCTAGCACTTATTTAATCCTTTTTCTTGTCTCTTTTATGAGTGATGATCACAAGTGTTATCATGTGAAATCATGAAACATCAAGGGATGTTAAGAAAAGAGGAATTCTTTTGATAAGTTGTTGAACATTCAGGGAAATGATCCATGAAAATTCATCAAGATCTCAACCATTCTTTTACAAGAACCTTGAGAGAACCCGTAAAAAATTTCTTTATTCACAAACACATTATATCCTAGATTCAACCTTGTGAAAAACTTCCTAGAATGTTGAGATTACGAGAAGTTTGTAGTTGTGTTGTGTGAGATCATTTAGATATTATTCATCTTCAACGTTATAACAAGAACCCATTGTTGTGGTGCTTAACTCTAAAGATTGAGTGTGAAAGGTAGATTAAAAGTACATTTTCCATGATGTTTTTTGTGAAGTTTTGTTGTTTGTATCAAAGGAAAGGATCATTTCTTATTCACATTATTGATCAATGTTTATTAAGTAAAAGAAGAGTTTTCTCCATACTCTAAGAAAGACTTTGGTGGATCCGAGTAAAGGTTTCCACAAAACAAAGTTAGGAGTTTTCCAATTATTCGTTGTTTGAATAACCACTCAGACAAGTCTTCGTCATATCCGAGTAATTCATGTTGCAAAATTAAAGCTTAGAGCCGTATTATTGTGTCTACTAATTTTGTTGGATTAAGATCATTGAAGATCTTGAGTATTAGCAGTTGAGTAATCTGCATCAACATAAGGGATTATTGCTTTATATATGTGTTGGCTAAAGATTTGAGTTGTTAGTGTTCAGGTTGATAATAATATATTGTACAAAAATACTTGTATCTTAAACTTTAAAAATAGTGAAAGACGTTGCCATTTTCGATGGTGAAAATCGTCGAAGAGTGGAGTAGGCATAACAAGGACAAATTGTCAAACCACTATATATCCGATATACATTTTTCTTTCTCTATCTGTTTTAATTTTCTACATATTATCATGTATGTTAAATATTGTTCATCATTAGAATGTCATCTAAAATTAGACCTTACTTATGGTGTTTTATCATATAAGTGTAGGTCTGAGATGAACCTAATTCATTGAATATTCACTACTTCAATTAGGATTGTATTGTCTCTAAATTGTTGGATTTAAATTTCTTGTCAAAGCAACTTCACTTTCTTTAGTTGTTTATGACATTGATTGAATCTTTTCTCTTAAGAAGATAATGAAACATATATATTTTGAATCCATCTGTTGCAATTTCGCTTTCGCTAATCACGGTTCAAAAATAAATAAATAAATCGATTCAAAAAGATATTAATAAATAACTAACATGATTCGGTTAAATTATGTAAAAATTAAATAAAAATATAGATTAATTTGAACTCTCTCATTTTTATAAGAGGCTAAAATGTTCACTCATAAAATAAAATGACACTCGAGAGACATATACCATAAGGGAAAGAACATATCTTTTGGCTTTTGGAGAAGGAGCAAAAGAATTAATAACATTAACAACAAAATTGCAAACATCTTTGTTGATGTTTTTGACTTATATAACACCGCAAAAAAAGGAATTTATTTGCCAAAGAGGGAACAAGTCAACACATGGTATAGTATAAATCATGCATGGGAAGTGGCCACGCAGCCCACAAACTTCTCCATTCACACACACACAAACTTTAACTTTGAAAACAAGATAAATTGAAGCCTTATGGCCACTCACTCACACTAAAGAGATAATTGACAAGACATTTAGAGGGAATGGAGCAGGCACACAAAACCTACTAGAATTGGAAAAATCTCTTTGGAAATACATAACAAATATTGATACCAAAGATTTTCATTATTCTTTTGTTTTTTAAGTCATTTTGTTTGTTTGTTTTTTGTTTATGATGCCATGCCATATTGGGTGTCAAACTTTCCTTCTCTTTTTGTGGCACACCTTTTTTAAAATCAATGAAAAAGTGAAACTTTGGTATTAATGAATGATATATAATTAGTGAATCATTGTGTACTTAACTTAGGAAGTAAATTAATGCAAGACGGGGTGTTATTTTTCCAATGTTATTTTTTCAATGGGTTGTTTATTTAAAATTAGGGAGATACCCGTGCGGCACACAGGTAAAATTATTTGAAACTGTATAAAATATATTTAAATATATATATAAATTTGATATGATATAAAATGTATTTATATATGTATTTAAATTTAAAATTAGCTATTAATTTTAAAATAAACAATTATGTAAATTCAATTAAATTAAAATATAAAGAAAAAAAATGGACTCGTGAGATGAAAACAATAGAATATTTAATATTTAAAAATAAGGATTTTATCTTTTAAATTAAGATAATTATTGATTAAAATAAAATATATATTATGTTTATAGTGATCCATGAAATAAAAAGTTTATTTGATATAATATAAAATGTATTTATATACAGACTTTAAAATTAAAATTAGTTATGTATTGTAAAATGAAAAATAATTATGCAATTTCAATTGTATTAAATAATGATACAAAAAGAAAAAAAAGACTCGTGGGATGAAGAAAGACAAAATAAATTTTTGATGTGATAATGACCTGTGAGATAAAAAAAAATTACTTGATGCGATATAAATGTATTTAGATACAAATGCAAAATTTAAAATGATTTACTTAATTGTAAATGAACAATAATCATACAAATTAAATTGTATTTAATAATTATATAAAAAGAAAAAAAATCGTGAGATGAAAAAAAGAAAAAAAATTATATATTAAAAATAAATATTTTGTCTCTAAATTTATATAATGATTGATTAAAATAAATATTGTGTTGATAGTGACCTGTGAGATAAATATATAGTGTTATTTTATTAAAATTAAAAAAATAGATTATTAAGATTTTTAGTGATAATAATAAATAAAAAATTAAAATGAAAAGTGAAAAAGTGTGAGAAAAAGAAATATGAGGGAGATTTGAATTTGAATGAAGAGAGAAATTGAGTGTATAGGAAAGATTGACACTTGGCATGTAAATAGAGGAATGATTGAGAATTAATTGGGACATTTGTTAATTACCATTTATCCATAATACAGTGTAATGATTTTTTGGTGGAAGGGCAAATGAGACAATGCATACAATCTTCTTTTAATGGGTTGATAGTAGATAGTAGATTAAATACTATCTTTATTCTACAATGAGTAATCCGCTTGATCATTTCATATAGATTAAAAAAAGAAATAACTGAAAGAAAGAATGATATTTTTACTAAAGTGATATTTATTATGTATTAAGAATAATGAAAGTAATA